>CM039680.1:115711007-116095167 GCA_022537955.1 Schmidtea mediterranea
TGAGATCCTCTACTTCCTTTCTAGCATAGTAGTATTTTTCATGGTCCTTGAGCCTTTTCGACATCACTTTCCAGTTTCTCACTTCCTTCTCAGGCCTCCTTCTTATTTCAATTGTATTTTACCTTTTTCTCACTTTCTCAATTTGTCACACATGTCCTTATTCCTACCACATTCGTTCATCATGTTCTGATCGCGAATGCGTCTATTTCCACTTCACAGTATGATTTTGTTTCCTTTAATCTTGATAGTTCTAAATGTTCTTTGCCGCAACTGTTAATTCTCGTTTTTTCGAATTGCTAAAGATCAATTTTGAATCCTCTTCTCTCTCTTCAGCTTTCTTTAATTGCTTTTGGCATCTCGTTGATAATCTTCCTCTGGTCTCGAGTTGTTCCATATTTTTCAATTATCCAGAGGTGCTCTACTTTTGTTGGGAAATTCCTTCAGCTCTCTTGCGGTTTCCTAGTATTTTCTCTTCCAGGTTCTTGCTTGGTTTCCTTCGCCCTTTCTATGGCTCTTCTACTTTGTTCCATTACTTTGGATCATTGAGTTATTGTGCGATTTGATCTCTTTTTTGTGTTTACTGTTCTTTTCCTCACTCTTATTTGTACGGTTTCCACTTTAACTCACTTGAGCTTCGGAGTTTCTCTCTTCTTCTTATTTGCTTTGTTTCTCTTTGTATTCGTAGAATGCAGCTTTCCGTTTACTTGTCCAATGTGTTTGATTCTCCATCGTTTGCCTAAATTCGTCTATCTTTTTCTGATTCAATCTTTCGCTTTATCATTATACTATCGTTTTCTACTCTCCGTTGTTTGGTTTTGCAATTCTGAAATTACCCTTATTATACTTTAATTTCATTTCTTGAGTTTATTGAACTCTTTTATTTTGTTTCAACCTGTTTACTGTCGTCCTTTTCTTTGGTTTTTCTTTTCCACCACTCGGCTTGCCATTTATAGTTTTCGTTTCCGCTTTTTGTTACGTGACGTTTGTTTGTAAAATGCTCCTTTTCTTTGCTGCTCGACATTCGTTTTTCCGATTTTACTTTCTATCATTTCCTTCATTTCGCCATGTCTCTGTCATATTTTTTTGGCAATTTGCTCTATCGTGAAGTTTAATTGTTTGATGGTTGTATATGTCTTGTTTCGTTCTCTCACTGTTTCATATCACTTTATTGTCTTCCCATCTCGATTTTTTATTTCGATTTATTGTTTCAAGCTGGCAATCGTTTTTAATCAAATTTGCTCTTATTTCCTCGTTGTTCTTAGTTTATATCACATTACGTCGGAATATCGACTTCGCACATCCAATTATCATTTGTTCGGTATTCATTTTTACAATCAGTTTATTTCTTTCGGTGTTCATCGTTTAATTTTATGCAGTACAGATTTTATAATTTTTGGTCTACTTTTACGATATTATATATGTATTTATAATCAATTTACATTCTCGGCGTACTTCATCTGATATCCCCCGGCTCCGTCTTTCTCAACGATACTTTTACTAACAACATTGTTCTATTCACATAATTCACATGGTTGTCCTGCCTTCATCATTTTGGGAGCTTCGAGCTGGCTATTCTAACAGTTCTTCTTCAAATTTTTGTGTTTACATCCATGGCATTCTGTTCCTTTCGGCTGCGTTCTTTCCCATGCTTATATTTAGCTTATTCTTCATATTACCCACATCGACTTAGACATTATTCGTTCTGATTTGCCACATTCACATTTTTCCTCCTCTATATCACATGTTTTGTTGTATTTAGTTTCTACATTTCGTCATGTTTAGTGTTCACATTTACTCTCCCTTCTTCACAGACACTTTTTCTCACCTTTTGTTACTGGTTTTAGACATCTGACATGGTTTTCATTTATAATTAAATTTTTCCATATGGTCATTTGTGTCTTTGATTCTCCCTTTCATTCCATGGTTCGTTTTGGCATTGTATTCTTCATGGATAATATTTTCTTTGGCGGTTGCTCGATTCTTTTGAGTTTCTTTAAGGGATTCTATTTTAGTTATCTCCATAGTCAGGCCATTTCTTTGAACGGGTTTTAATGTTTTTGGTTTTATACACTTTGTGCACATCTCTATTCCGCATTCCTGTTTTTCTTGGCTCTTTTAGTAACTCCGTACATTAATCCTCATTCAATCTTGGGTTCTAATTTTTTATTTGCTGGTTGTTTCCTGGTTATTTTAATATATTTGTTGATTTCGTCATGCCTTTTGTTGGATTCAATTCTTCTACCATATTTTTTCTTTGTATTTTCCACTTTTTATCATTTATTCTTTCGTAATTTTGATTTCTTTTTTATTTTTATTATATTCGGAATTTACTAAATGCTTCGAAGTCCAGACATTATGATGTGAGAAAGAGAAACTTGGAGGATAGGTTTTAGTCATGCTCATACAGGATATATATTATATTTTTTTGATTATACGAGACATCCCAGCAAGCTAGATCAAAGTGGCAAATGTAAGCCCGATCTGCGTTCTTCAAGGACATTCTCAGGAAGGTTTTGGATTTTCTTGGAACATCAAAACGCTGGTGTATTACTTAGTTTCTGAAGTGAATGGAACAATTCAATTTGGGATATTAATTGTATCCAGAAAAAAAATGGAAATTCTTCAAGTGCATGATATTAAACTGACATAATATCATCAAAACATCTAGTAAAATGAATTTCTATATTATTTTACCGAGCAATATTATCAACATCCATCCCGAGAAATCAAGCAGCCAAATTTATGCTCAATCTTCAAAACCAATTTATTGTACATGACAATTGGGAATTGCTTGTGAGACTTTACATGTGTATACAACACATTTCCATTTTATTGAGTCAGTGTTTAAAATCAGTACAAAGAATGTAGAAAACAGTAGTGTTTTTTCAATCAAAATTTTGAACGATATTATCAATTCCCAATCAATTGTTAGGAATGAGCAGTTGGTCTAATGTTTTACAAAGAGGATTAAATATTAGTTTAAATTTTCTCCATTACAATAATATTTGAAAAATATAGTGATGCCAAGCGAGTGTAGTGATAAGCCTTACATTGATGTTACTAGAAAGAAGATAAATAGTAAGTTTCCAAACCGTTTGAAGAAGAAAACAGTTTTTTGACAAGAAGAAATCAAAATTATCTGTATCATATATAATGAAGTTGAAGAGATATTTCGTTAACTAATTGATTTAATATTGAAACACTTGACGAGTTACATAAATATATTTCCATTAATGTTTACATATATTTAAAACTCTTGAAATTCTTAAAGATGATTATTCAAATTCGATCTGAAAAGATTAACATTTGTGAAATTCAATTTTTTAATAAAAATTGGCTAAGGATACATTGGATTAGAAATAAGCAACATATCGGACAAGTGACATCTGGTGTACGTAAACCAAAAAAATAATACTTCCATCAACAAATAACTAACATGCCTCCGATCCTATAATTGTTTGTGATACATGTGTTCTCTATTAAAATCCGTTTGGTCGATAAACGATACCAGATGAATTTCAATATAATATTGAGAATCCTTGTACATACCAATATCGGTATCTGTATAACAATATAGAAAATAAATATTGTGATAATAGCGAAAATTAATAAAACTTTCGAAAGATACAAAAACTCATTTAACCTACATTTTCGTAAAATAGAGGCTAATACGATATTATTGTATGTATGAATAGCCAAACAGGTTGGTGTTTGCCATATTTTATCGGAAACAATATGGTTCGGGCTGGTGAGAACAATGGTAAGATTTGCACTCCCGATTCTTAAACATTTTGTTAGTTTTTGGTATGAATCGTCTAAAGATATGATAAATGAATTAACAGGAAATATTGCCATCTCTTAAAACAAATCCATTAGTGAGCTAGGAAAAGTTTTACGTATGTTTCAAAAACAGGAAGCACCGGCTTCCAAAACGTAGAAAACTGTCGTCGCTCATCGCATATAAACAAAACGAATAAAAGAAATAGACTATATTTGAAAAAATATTTTGGTAAATCGAATTGTGCTCATTTGACGTCCATCACTTCAGGTGTATTGATATGTGCTGTTAAAAAGTATTTCCTATAATTCTCTTACACATAGTAGAATGATGTTGAATTTATTTAGTGGTTCTGATACTGAAATATTTGATTTTGAACCATACTTTATGACTGCTCAAATTAAGGTGTAGATAAGATAGAAAGGCATTGGCTGAAGCTTCAGATGTAATACCGAATAATTTGTTTTCATACGCTTTTATGGATGCAATCTTGTTTATATGATATCAAGAATGAGTGTTGAAACAATACATGTTATTCACAAAGCTATAATTGAAGCTATTTAAATTTATAATACCGATACTAAAAAATAATGTCTACTTCCTATGGGTGTATGGTAAGTGTCGATGATAGGAAAAAGGATAAGGCTCAAATTATTTACCAGTGTTCATCATTACAGCTGATTTCATGGATCAACCTAAATATTTACTTCCGGTGTTAATGCCCATATGCGTTTGAAAAGATCTGATTCTGCATTAACATTGACTTCTGCAACAGGGAATTATTGGTAAGAAGAACTCGCGTTGAATCCAGTGTATTAGCCGGTCATCAACTTGGTCTGAATTCTAAGCATGCAATTTATTAGTTTAAAACTAAGGAAATTGTTTCATTTGCTATTGGTCATGGTGCATCATCTTTCTATAAGAAACAAATACTTGGTGAGACAAATACCTTTGAAAGACAATGAAACAAATAATAATATTATTAATAAAATAAATTTATTGCATTAGGTAGTTTAAATAATAAGCATAGTAACGAAAGACTCTATAATAATAATAATAATGTTGACTCCTCTAGCTGGTGGATAGACTGCAACCCTATTCATGGATTGCGTGTTCAATTAATCGATATAAATACGATAGAATAAATCACTGAGAGGACGATGTCTGTTTAAAATATTTATTAAGCTGAACAACAATTACAGATTATACAATAAATACAATGGGACAAAAATTATTGAGTTTGGGGGTTGACTATTGAAGCAAGGTAAAGAGTCGATATTATTTCGCCTTAAGGTTAACAAGTCGATCGGATCTACGTTTCGTGATCAACTGAGAAAATAGAGGGAAGAGAAGAGTGCTAATTAAATTAATTTCATTATCTCACTATAACTCACAAACTGATGAGCTAGTAGAGAGTATTTAGGCAGCGTCTCACCTGATTTAGATCCTTTTGAAATGCTTGATATATCGAGGAAATTTTCAAGCTACTTCTTATCCAGTTGGATAGGGATCCTTTCTTTAGCTAGTTTTTATCAAGTTTGGTAAAACAAACTAGTGTTCAAAATAATGAATTTCAACACTGCTTAAATACCAAAATTCTAAGTCTATTGACCAATCAAAATAAATGGAGATTTGATTTTCCAAATTGCAAATTTAATTCCTATTTCTAGTGAATTAATTTAAGTAATTCCTATTTTTAGTAATTACGTCATTTTTGGAAAAACCAAATTATATATAATCATTATATATTAAGTACTAATTATATAACCCCAAATATACTAATTACTATTTATAAATTGTTAATTACTATTTTTAACACAAATGTCCTCGACATTGGGGAACTCAACAATAATAATAATAATAATGTTACCAAGTAGTTCTGAATTCTGGTGAGGTCTGATTGTCACGTGGGTACCGTCTATTTACTGCATAATGCCCAATTGCATGACTTTTATTAAAACCAACCCAGACTCTTTTGTCGTCAGTATTAGTTAATGCCACCTTATAATTTTTTATAGTAAATAATTGGTGATTCTTACTGCCAATGTTACACTGGGAATCGGTGATATTATCATACCATTATAGCAATCCACATAGTATTGATGGCAGATACTGCTTCCATCTAATTTAACTCCTTTTGCTTTATTTTTCGTATCGTCATTTTCATTTAATAAACTGTAGCATTTCGGTCTCAGAAAAATCATTTCTTTATATTTGTTGCCCTTATTTCATACTTGAATTTTCCAATAACCGAATCCAAGTTATGACTGTATAATGAGTCTGCCGGATCATAATTGCTTGTATCCAATAAATTATCTGCAATCATGGCTGGAAGTAATTGTGTTCTTAACTTCACATTTTTACATTCCAAGAAAAAACTATCCGTGTCCTCAGCTAAAATATTTATACGACATTTGAACTGACGTCGATACTTCTCCAGTTCAACATACTGTAACTGATACATTCTGATTTTTAGATAAGTCAAGTATACTTTTCCCGATGTAACTTGGCCTATCTAAAAATACAGTCTCCATATTCAATAATACTCCAATCAATCATCCGCTTTTTTGATCGATATCCTGAATATGGGTTTGGAGGCATAAATTTCCATTTTTTACTGTTTGTTGCACAGCCTCAAATTCAACCGTTTCTTTAAATTTTCTACTGTTTTGCCTTACAAGCTAATGTTCAATAACTTGTAATAGTTTTTATGCAAGGCATTTGTAGAATTTGCCTGTAATTGAGTATTTGTATCTATATAATTTTTAAAGATACATTTTTGTTCTTTCAGACGACACTGCATTGTGTTTATTCACAAATGTGAGACCACCAAGTATAATAACACCATCGAAAAAATTGTAAATTTCGATGTCTACTATAAGCTCAATGGGTTACCTTAACATCATGAGTGCCAACGCCCAACTCATTCCAGGAATGCCAAAGAAATTTAGTGTCTCCAATCTATTGTGTGCAATTGACCTTGATCGAAACTGCTGGAATACATCGGCCAGTAAATATACATCCAACTTCAAGTATATTTTCATGTAATCCAATAAATTATCACAATCAGTTTCATCACAAATCTGTTTGACTTTATCAAACTCCTCTTTAGTTACATTTTCCCAAATTGGAGGCAATTTCATTTTGTTCTCCAAATCTTCCAAACATTTTGCATGGTTGTATGGAAAAATCCTTTTTGTTCCAACCAATGTTCCCCCCAAACAATGAGCGAGTTATAGGCAATCCATTAAGAGTCTTAACCGCTTTTGCCAGCGAATCATTGACAAACTGTCAATGAATCGTACGGTTAAGTTGTTGATCCTCACCATCAAAGATAAAAAGTTTTCCGTTGTTGTTGGAATACAATTCAGAGTCCAATGGGTGAATTTATTGAGTTCATATTTCAAAATATGGTGTAAGTCATATTCTTTCAGGTTATGAAATACAACCGGCAATAAATACCGAATTTGCCTCGATAAATTGCAGTCATTGCATGCTGCTCCCAAATATTTCCCATTGATATGGTCATAGTCACTAACTAAATATTTCCTCTTGAAGCACATGTAGCACTCTCTTGCCCTATTGTGCTGAATTCTTTCTGATGCTGATATTATCATCGTTTTTCTTGCATTTCTATAGTAGTACGGTAAAACTAATTGCTGCCCCAGTTGTTCAATTTTCTCTAAAAACTCCTCAATACACTCCGGACCGATAAATTGATGATATTGACGTACCCCAATGAAATTATTTATCAACAACAGCTCCGGTGCTATTGGTAAATGAATTTGATGATGTCTTTCATCATCGGTAAGATTGCCTCAAAATCGGCGTAAATAACGTAAGGCTGTATTAGCTGTTTTGGACCAATCACTAAAAACCAAATCTTTATTTTGTGGCATCGTGTACATTGTAGTACCGAGCATATTTTTGCTGCAAATATGTTTTTCGAAGGCCCTATCTTTTTTAAAACCTTTCAGGCATGTTTCGTAACACTTGCACTGAATACGAACTGGCAATCTTCACTCTCGTGACAATTCATTAACTATTGTAGATTAGTAACTGCGGTATAATGACATTTTTCAACCTTCTTCTAACATTAACAAATAAAATGGTGTTACCCCCTCCACTCTGGTCCGATGAATTATATCCAAACGTAGATGTTTAAAAAATCATATCCCATCGTCTTCATCAATGTTTAATACATTTGTGTTATTGTAGCCGAAAATTGTAATTGCGATTCCCAGATTTTTACTCTCGTCAATTGCATCCGAAAATCTTCCTCGTCATACACCAGTTGGTTCATATAATTTTCATATTTGTCCACCATTTGTCTGTATTGTCTTATCAAATGCAAATTTTTAAGACAATGTACGCTGTATAAAAAGCATAAATTGTCAGTATTTTTGATATTGCATTTGACAATTGCATTGTTATTTTTCAAAGCTTCAGGTGTCTTTAAGTAGCTATGGACACTAAGTCTACTTACCGGGTATTATTTTGTGACAGTAAATATAATTTCTTAAACCTTATTTACTGTCCAACTGCTTCCTTCTACAGTTCGAACATAAGTCTTCTCATACAAATTCTTTATATCTTCTTCCAAAAATGTCTCAAAATATTCTGTCGCCCAATTTGCATCCTCCGTCTTTAATAAATTCAACATTCACTCCAAATTGAATTTTTGCTTGGCCAAGTTCATTTAATGCATTCCTCGATGCAAGTAAAATTGGAACAGGGAAATCGATTATTTTCATATTATAACGTTCAACATTTAATTTAATTACTCTGTGTGAACGATTCAAATCATATTCGATCACAAGTAAATCTCCACAGTGATCACCACCATTTTCTCCACGATCTTCATCTCCATGATCTTCTTGACTATCTTCTCCACAATCTTTCGATGGTTTTCATCATTATCTTCATTGTCATCGGAAATTGAAATTACTTCATTTGTTTCGAAGTTTTTAACTAATTGAGCAAAAGCTCTTTTTTATTTATTTAAATGATGTTAAATAATTTTTATGATTATTAAAAAAGATTAAACAATCAGTTAGTCTTGAAGTCATGCATTTGGGGCAGATATAATACGTTTTATTATAATAAGTTTTCCGGTAGTACCCCATCATAGTTGTGTGACAATCAGACCCATGTTGCTTCCTTTGACAACTGTCTGGGTATAATTGACCTATGAAAAATTAATTTTTTGAAAAACAGATTTCTCTTTTGTTTATTATTTAAAACTAATATTATAAATATATTTCAAAACATAAAAAAAAATAAACCAATATTAATATTCTACAAAAAAATCTTTGAAAGATATTATAAAATGACGTTACATACAGACAAGAGGATTAGAAAATAAATGTTGTAAAAAGGAAGTTACAATACATTTGCAAGTTTAATATAGACATTTAATAAACGCTTGTGTAAATTTTTGAAAAATAATATTTGAAAAATAGGAGACATTTAATAGATTCCAATGCAACTATATGAAAATAATAATAATAATATTAATAATAATGATGATGATGATGATAATAATAATAATAATAATAATAATAATAATAATAATAATAATAATAATAATAATAATAATAATAATAATAATAATAATAATAATAATAATAATAATAATAATAATAATAAAAATAATAATGTTGGCGAATGGGGTTGGTTTTTATTTATTTTTTCTAGGGTTTTTGTGTATCTACCCCCTAAACGCCAGCAAGATTATTATTCTATCCCTCCTATGTACCCATGGTGATTGCCATGTTGGTAATGTACATAAGGGTTGAAAATTCATGAGCAGGTGAGCTCCATTACTAGAACTACTCCTCATGACATTTTCATTTTCGGGTTCTTGACTGCCGATGGAAGGTCTTACGTCTTTCTCTTTCTATATCCTGGTCCTTACTCGTCTATTCCTACAATTTCCATACTTATTTGTCATCTTTACCCATTATTTATAAATGTATCCTTCAAAGGTTTGGGCAGCGTTCCTCCCTTATTTTTTGGTAAATTGCCTGTTTCATTTGTTTAATCACGGAATCGACTACATTTGTCCTAGTTTACCTTTATCTTTCCTTATATTAAAAATTTGATCAACAATTCCTTAATTCCCGGTACGTTTCCCATGATTTTAAGTAATTACAACCCTCTGCGATCACTTCAATAAACGCTACTCTCTTCTGTCAGATTATGTCATTCAACCTTTGGAAAACTACTTTCAAATTTACATTCCTGTACTAACCTATCCTTTCCTACTCGATTTTTAATTAATTTTCCTATTTTCTACTCGCTCCGGCCACTTTTCAGCAGTCGCTTCGAGTTATACAACGGCGCCCTGCGTAGCGGTCCTGTGCGTATTGCCAGACCCGACTGCGGACTGCCGAGGGGTTCACGAGGCATGACCCGCGAGCTCAACTAGAGGTTTTCACCCACCAGCCGGCACGAGATCCGTCCCATGAACTGCTATTGAAATACTTATTATAAATAAGATTTTAGGGGGACTTGTCAGTGGCACCAAAAGATTCCACGACCATCCAGAATAAAATCAAAGTAACAAGACTTCGAAATATATATTTATACAAAAATAACAGTACTTACAATCCACAATCATGCAACCAGATTTGAAAAATTGGCATAAATTGGCATAAAAATTTTGACTACAAGTGATTCACGGTTTATCTAAGAATGTCTAAAAATTCTGTAAGTCTGTAAGTCTGTTAAAATTCTGTCTGAAATTATGAAAATGACTGCCGTATATATAGTGTTTTTGTGCCTGTGTGCGACCAATGGGCGATTTTTCGCCATTTTTAGGGTTTTTAAATTATTTTATTAATTTCAAATTATTTTTATAATTTTTTATATATTTTTCCTTATTTTTTGATATATTAATATTACAATGTTGAATTTTTATTTTTATTATTATTTTTCCATAATATTATTTTTTAACCCCAATATTTTGTTTTCTGGTCGCCTCTTCTGCCTATGTTTTTTCTAAACCTTATTTTGCAAGGCTTTGGCAGTTTATTTTATTTTTCGTATGTTTCTTTTTGCATCTGTAGGTTTTTTTCAGGATTTTAATTAATTATTTGTTTTATTTAAATTTTGTTATATTTTTAATTTGTTTTAATTAATATGTTTTATTTTATTTTTGGTCTCTTCTTGCGGTGCGTGCTTATGCTACAGCCGCCATATTGACAATTTCCAAACGATATTAATTTTTTTTGTTTTAACTTATACAATTTTCACCTTTTTGTTTAAATTGGTTTTGTAATTTTGTTTTAATTTTGGCTCTAAGCCCAACAAACCACTCCCGGGGCCGTTTAAATTGCGCCCCGCAATTTCTCATCAACACATTTCCATTCCATTAACAATACTTTTACACAACACAATAAAAGGTTATACAGATGAAATGTCAATTTACAAGTTATAAGCGGACATCACTTAAGGTGATGGGATGTTTATACATAAATCAATACTGTTAGTGAATTTTTATTTACATACACAAGATGAAGTTCGCTAAAGTCAGTCGAATCATGTTGTGATTAGTGTTTGTGACTTGGATCTGGGACACTGTCTTGGTTGATTGGTTTAGGTTGAGATTCGATGAGCTGGGTTTGATTGATTATTGCAGAATTATTTTGGTATTGAGGATTTGGGTTGGTAGGCTTTACGAAGCGAATTTTTCGATTGTTTTGATCTCTTCTTCTCGGGTGTTGCTTGATTTGGGATCTTCTGTAAGATTTTACGATCTGGGTGGTTTTGTAGAATATTACGATTGTGAAGATAATGATTTGCATGATTCCTAGGCGGAACATGATGGTTTTGAATGTTGTTGGTTTCGGATTTTCGGGAATTGGGTGAGATGACGGTATTGATATTTGCGAGAGGGTTTTTTCGAGAAGAGAGAGTTGGTTTATTTTCTGCGATAGGTGTGGATTGAGGTTTTTGCATAAGGATTTTCGGAGAAGATATTCTTGGATTGTGATGACTTTTGACTTCGTTGTTTGAATTGAATAGAGGGCTTCTTGGATTTTCTAAACGTTCGAATTTATTTGGTTCGGATTTTCAGGAGTTGGGTGAGATGACGGTATTGATATTTGCGAGAGGGCGTTTTCGAGAAGTTAGAGTTGGTTCATTTTCTGCAATAGGTGTGGATTGAGGTTTTTGCATAAGGATTTTCGGAGAAGATATTCTTGGATTGTACACGAGGGTGAAGAGTAGGAATAAGGTGATTTTTGACAGTAGGTTCCTTTTCCTCTATTTACAGATGTTCCTTTTTTTCCCACTTTTTATATACAGTATCGTTTTGCGCTTATTTTACTCTGGGTTCGTCTCGTTGATCATCTAGGGTTTGACTTTTCATCAACATCAACTCCGCTCCTATTAACCGACTTCTTATTTCAAGTATCGTGGTAATATACTTTTCCTTTTCTTCCAATATTATTCTCAACTCTCTATTATTCTTGCTTAACACTCGTGCTTATTCATTTAATTTTTGCATCTTGTTATTTTGCCTTATTGCATATTTTTCGAGTCCGGTTTAATTTTGTTTTTCATTCTCTGATACTTTCTTTGAATTCGATTAGTTTCTGTTCCTCCAGTACATATCTTGTCCATTTAGCTACTAATTCGTCATTTTTTTTAATTCGTCCACTTTTTCTTCCAATCCTTTACTCACTTCCATTGCTGAGCAATTCGTTTTCCTCTTCTACATTTTTTTTTCGTTTATTCAGAATGACACATTCCTCTTTGAACGTTTTAATCAATTTTCTAGACTGAACCACTGCTTCGTAATACTGTCTATTTCCCGGAGTTGGTGTTCCATTGATTTTATCATCTTTTCTATCCTCTCCTCTTGTTCGTTATTTTTTTTTCGTTTCTGCTGATTCCTCGATTTTACATTC
Organism: Schmidtea mediterranea; assembly: GCA_022537955.1. NCBI lineage: Eukaryota > Metazoa > Platyhelminthes > Tricladida > Dugesiidae > Schmidtea > Schmidtea mediterranea. The sequence goes on from CM039680.1 coordinate 115,723,701, forward strand.
CATAGGTATCGAAAACTCGTTCTCCACTTCAATTTTGATGAGTTTGATATTTACACTTTCGTTGATAAAGGTCTCGCCGGACTCTACTTCTATGGTTGTTGGTTCTATCTGACTATTCATATTATCTACCATTTTTATGTTCATGATTTTTGTTATTTTTATTATCGTTTTGATTTTCTGGTTTTTATGAATTTTATCTTTCTATGAGTTTTTATACATTTTTCTGGTTTTTATATATTTTCTGATTATATATATATTTTCTTTTTCGTTTTCATTTTTCTCGCGATTCTTGTGTGGTAGCCATTTCTCCATCAAACATATAAGATAGTTAGTTTACTTCTTCTATGAGATCCTCTACTTCCTTTTCTAGCATAGTAGTATTTTTCATGGGCCTTGAGCTTTTCGACATCACTTTCCAAGTTTCTCACTTCCTTCTCAAGTGCCTCCTTCTTATTTTCCAATTGTGCATTTTACCTTTTTCTCACTTTCTCAATTTGTCACACATGTCCTTATATCCTACCACATCTCGTTCATCATGTTCTGATCGCGACTGGTCTATTTCCACTCACAGTTGATTTTGTTCCTTTAATCTTGATAGTTTTCTAAATGTTCTTTGCGCAACTGTTATCTCGTTTTTCGAATTGCTAAGATCAATTTTGAATCCTCTTCTCTCTCTTCAGCTTTCTTTAATTGCTTTTGCATCTCGTTGATAATCTTCCTCTGGTCTTCGAGTTGTTCCCATATTTTTCAATTATCCAGAGGTGTCTACTTTTGTGGAAATTCCTTCAGCTCTCTTGCGGTTTCCTAGTATTTTCTCTTCCAGGTTCTTGCTTGTTTCCTTCGCCCTTCTATGGCTCTTCTACTTTGTTCCATTACTTTGGATCATTGAGTTATTTGTGCGATTTGGTCTCTTTTTGTGTTTACTAGTTCTTTTCTCACTCTTATTTGTACGTTTCCCACTTACTCCACTTGAGCTTCGAGTTTCTCTCTCTTCTTATTTGCTTGTTTCTCTTTGTATTCGTAGAATGCAGCTTCCGTTACTTGTCCAATGTGTTTGATTCTCATCGTTCCTAATTCGTCTATCTTTTTGATCAATCTTTCGCTTTACTCATATACTTCGTTTTCTAACTGTCCGTTGTTTTGGTTTTGCAATTCTGAAATTACCTTATTATACTTTAATTTCATTTCTTGAGCTTTATTGAACTCTTTTATTTTGTTCAACCGGTTTACTTGTTCGTCCTTTTCTTTGGTTTTCTTTTCCCACCACTCGGCTTGCCATTTATAGTTTTCCGTTTCCGCTTTTTGTACTGTTGACGTTTGTTGTAAAATGTACCTTTTCTTTGCTGCTCCGACATCGTTTTCCGTTTTACTTTCTATCATTTCCTTCATTTCCGCCATGTCTTTCTTGTATATTTTTTTGCAATTTGCTCTATCGTGAAGTTTAATTGTTTGATGGTTGTATATGTTCTTGGTTCGTTCTCTCAACTGTTTCATCATCACTTTATGTCTTCCCATCTCGATTTTTATTCGATTTATTGTTTCAGTGGCATCGTTTTTAATCAAATTTGCTCTATTTCCCTCGTTGTTCATTAGTTTTATCACCATTAACGTCGGAATATCGACTCGCACATCAATTATCATTTGTTCGGTATTCATTTTCTACAATCAGTTTATTTTTCTTTTTGCGGTGTTCATCGTTTTAATTTTATGCAGTACAGATTTTATAATATTTATGGGTCATACTTTTACGATATATACATATATGTATTTATAATCAATTTACATTCTCGGCGTACTCAATCTGATATCCCCCGGCTCCCGTCTTTCTCAACGATACTTTTACTAACAACACATTGTCTTTCACATAATTCTACATGGTTTCCTGCTTCATCATTTTGGGAGCTTCGGTGGCTATTCTAACAGTTCTTCTTTCAAAATTTTTGTTTTACATCCCATTGGGCATTCTGTTCTCTTTCGGCTGCGTCTTTCCCAATGCTATTTTAGCTCTACTTCTTCTATTACCCACATCGACTTAGACATATTCGTCTGAATTTGCCACATACATTTTCCTCCTCTATATTCACATGTTTTTGTTGTATTTGTTTCTACATTTCGGTCATGTTTAAGTGTTCACATTTTACTCTCCCTTCTTCACAGACACTTTTCTCACCTTTTGTTACTGGTTTTGACATCTTTGACATGGTTTTCATTTATAATTAAATTTTTCCATATGGTCATTTGTGTCTTTGATTCTCCCTTTCACTTCCATGGTTCGTTTTGGCATTGTATTCTCATGGATAATATTTCTTTGGCGGTTGCTCGATTCTTTTGAGTTTCTTTAAGGGATTCTATTTTAGTATCTCCATAGTCAGGCCATTTCTTTGAACGGTTTAATGTTAGGTTTATTATACACTTTGTGCACAATCTCTATCCGCATTCCGTTTTTCTTGGCTCTTTTAGTAACTCCGTACATAATCCTCATCAAAATCTTGGTTCTAATTTTATTTGTGGTTGTTTCCTGGTTATTTTAATAATTTGTTGATTTCCGTCATGCCTTTTGTTGGATTCATCTTCTACCATATTTTTCTTTGTATTTTCCACTTTTATCAATTTATTCTTTTACGTAATTTTGATTTCTTTTTATTTTTATATATCGAATTTTACATATTTTTGATTTTGAATTTTTTTTTCTACATTTATACAGTTAATCCTTTCTACACAAGTACATTTCCTGTCATTTTTTTTAACGCTACTAGACGAGTCTGGTTCTTGAGTTTCTTATACTTGATTCAGTAGCTAATCTGTCCATTCCTCTTGCTGATCTACGTCTACCGGTTGCGTTCGCTCTTGCAGTTCGTTTCTTTGTCACTTATTCTGTGTTTTTAGCGTTCTAATTTATCTTCCCATTCTAATAATTCTTCTCTGTTGTTCTTCAATGTTCGACATATGATAGTAATTCGTATTTTACACATCATGGTTGTCAGCTCGTTGTTTTGCACTGGATTTACTGTACCCGTTAATGAAATTCTCTGTCGTTTCCACATCTCCGTGAACGTTTAGGCTTTCCTGATAGTTTTGATTCATTTATCTTAATTTTTATACTCATTATTCACTTTCTCATCTAGTTTTAAACGTTAACAAAATTTTGGAGGGGTTATATACTATACATAACGCTTTATAATACTTTTATACGTATATTTTATACATTTTATACATTATATACACTCATATTCCCTTCATCTATATTCGTTATAATTTAGGAGAGGTTCTGACTTTTGGAACCACCTCATTACACCGCTTTTGTTTTCTCAGTTCATTTTTCTGTTTGATTGTTTCCATTTTTGTTGATTCGTTTGTTTCACTTTTTGCCGTTGAGTTGAGTTTTTTCTGTCCAGCTTCTGGTAGCATTTTCTTATCATCACTTTTATAATCTTTTCAATTTCTGTCTCCTTTGTCCTTGTTTCCCGTTTTTTTCAAGTTCGTGATATATATGCATATACATACACGTACACACACATCCATATACATATATATACACACACATACAAATATATACACACATATATATACATATATATATATATATATATATTTGGTTGTTTCGTTGTTTTCGACGATTAGTTATCTTGTTATTGCATTTTTATCATCATCCGGTTCGTTACATACGCAGTATTTTGCTTTTGAAGTTAGGTTATCTGTTTTATTTCGATGATCCTTTTTGAGTTCGCAGAAGTGATATTGTAATACTTTGTTTTTGATGAGAGTTCGCAGAAATGATATTGTAATACTTTGTTTTTGATGACATTTCTCTCATACATAGTCGCTTCCATATTACGATAGGTTATTCATCTCGTTTAATTCTTGCTATGCATATTTGATTTATTGTCTGACTGTTGATATTTGTTGATATTCATTTGCTATATTTATTCGTATACTTTTTCTTTCTCTCTTATTGGTTGTTACTCGCTGTTGAGCTAAGGTTAATCTCCAAGTTGTTGGTATCATTAATAACGTCGTAATATTATTTTTCAAATTTATTTCTATTTATGGTAGGCATACAGTGCGTTTTCCATATTTCGTCTTTTTGTTTTCGTTTTTGTTGTTTCAATTGTTTTTATTGTTGTTACATCCGTTAGCTTTCTTTTCCTTGCCGATTCCTTTCTTTTCGTTGTTTCCTTTTCGTCGATGTTTTATTGTTGATTGTCATTGTCTTCATCTTTAGGCGTATCTTCCTCGGTCTTCGCAAAAATGTCGTCCTCGACATTGATTTTTCTTATCAAATTTTTATATGTTTTTAACATTCTATCTCTGGTTAAAACTGCTTCGTCACTTTTTTTTTAACTCCATATTTATTGATACTTAGTAATATTTACATTAATGTCTAAATATACACCTATTTTTGTTTTTCTACTTTTATTTTATCCACTTATACATCAAATTCTACATATACATCGATACTACTTTTGATTATATACATATCTTTTTTGACTTTTTCGTCTACACTTCGCTGTTTATCTCCATTTTATTCTCTATATTAGTTTTAATCTTCCTCAGCTCTACCCATTCTGTACATCTAATCAATATCTCATATTTATCTTGCTTTTCCTTCATTTCGTTAATTTTTAATTCTGCTAACATTACCTCTTCTTTTAGTCTGAGTACTGTTGTCATTAGTGTTTCACTCTCTCTTGATTTGTTTTCTGCTACTTGCTTCCACATTATAATTCTTTCATCCTGTTTAGTTACTTTTACAATCAATTCCCTTATTATCCTAATTTGTTCGATATACTGTCTTTTCAATACTTGGTATGAGTTTATATCCAGTTGTTTATTTGGTTCGTTCTTTTTCTCTTCTTTATTCGTGTATTGTTGCCTTGTTATTACCGTTGGTTGGTACTTCCTTATCTCTGGCTGATACATTCTTCTCTTTACATACATTTGATTGCTCTGCTCTCAATTATTTCTCTGGAGTTGATTTCCCAATTTATCTTTCATATTAGGGCAGCTGTTTGCTAAATGTCCTACTTCACTGCATTCATAACATAACTTTGCGCGATAGTGTTGATTTTTGGTGTATCGATTTCTTTCATAAGTCGGACTTATCTTCTTTCTATAACATTCGCTTTCATTGTGACCTTGTCTTCGGCATTTACTACAGTATCTGATAGCGTTATCATAGATTTGATATCCTTGTTTGAATTTTCCTTCATTCCTTCTGTCTTTCCTAGTTTGGTTTATTCTTCTGATTTCAGTAGTTTCGTTTATTCGTTTTGCATAATCTTCATTGGTGTTCGCTTTCTTTTCATTTTCCTCGTTTACTAGTGATTTACAGTTCTTTTGAAACATTGTATTTCCGAATTGATTTCTTGTTTCGATATTTCTATTTACATCACTTTCCATTGCCGGTTCATTGTGATCCTCATTATTCAAATTCACGTTTTCCATTCTTTCGATTATCTCGCTTTCAATCCTTATTTGTGGAATTCTTTGTATGCTTGGTTCCTTTTTTGTAATTGCTCGCATCATATTGATTCTTTGTACCCCGTTTATTCGTTTTTCCCACATTTCGTTAATCTTTTTTACTTGGCTATCATTGGTCGTTAATTTTATTATGTCAGCTTTCAACAACTCCTCTTTCTTTCTTCTCCAACTTTCCTCTTCTATACGTGCTTGAAATGTTCCTATCTCGCTATACCGTTTTTCTGCTTCTAATGCTTCAGTAATCTTCAACATGTTCCAGTCTTGCTGATGTTTTATTGGATCACATTTTATCTGTTGTTTCCTTGATATACCTTTTAGTACATTTATTTCTGATTGTTGATTGATTTTCGTGTGTGGTTGGTTATCGGTCAAATAGTTACTCATTCTTGTAGGCATGTCTGTCTCATTTTGCATCTCGGTTGACTTGCTTCCTGGCGTTTTGGTGTTGTTATTTTCGTCATTATTTCTTCTTGTTCGATATGCAGTTGGGAGGTGATTCTCTTGCCAACATTGGAAACTTATTTTGGGTACTCTACATCTTGTTGCGGTATGTCCTAATTTTCCACAATTCCAACATTCTATTTGCGCATGATATTTACTAGATCTGTGGCCTGGTCTTTGGTAGTAATCACAATATTTCTCAGAATTCTCGGTATTCATCGTCGTTTACGAATCTCGTCTTGCTGCTTTATTTCTTGATTGGCTTGGTTGTTGTTGCTACTGGGTTATTGACTTGCTTGTTATCGATACCTGGATTGTTGGCTTGGTTGTTGTCGATACGGGGTTAATCTCTTTGTTACTATCGATACTGGATTATTGACTTGGCTGCTATTGGTACTGAATTGTTGGCTTGGTTGTTGTCGTTACTGAATTGTTGTCTTGTTTGATTGATTTACCTGAATAGAAAAATATCACCTCTCTACTGTTTATTAAACATCTATGAATCGTACATTACAATGATTACATAACATAGCATTTTACTTTTCGTTTACCTTGCGTTATTAATTTTTAATTCCAACCAACGGTATTTATTTTATAATTGTGTTTAACCATCTTTTATTTCATCTAGATTTTCTTTACTCATTTGTCTTTTTATCAATGTTAACTTATCCTCGTTTCTCAGGATTCCCATATTGTCTGTTTCTCCCAATTATCTTGGTTATTTTACTCGTACTTATAATAATTTGTATTGCTCAGGCTTCGTCACATTTTTCATTATAATTCCCATCAGTATTCTTTATCTCTTTGATTTTGTCTTGCGTCGATTTTTAATTATCTATGTGGGGTAGTAACAATTATCTATATAGTCGTAATAATTATTTATTTTTAACAATTCGTTTGACCACGCCGTTTCCCAAGTTCTATTACCTACCGTATTTTATTTTCATTCATTTTTCGTTTCGCATTCCCTTTTATTTATCCTTAAATAATTCTTATTTCTCCCCCTTTCTCATTTATCTTTCATCGTTTTATCTATCTCACTTTGTTTGAACCTCATCTGGTTTATCCCAATTTCATGTTTTGTCTTATCATTTCGTTTTCTTATTCTATATTTCCCGTTTTTCGTTATTTCTTGTCAATAATTATCATCGGTTACATCGTTTTCCGCTTTCCTACTCTTTTATCTTTAACATCGTTATCTGCTATAGCTTTTACACAATATATTCAATTCCTCGTGCACGGGTATTTTCTTTATTTCAATAATTTCTTCGATTTCTTCATCCAATTTTCCTTTAATTATCTTCTTTATTTGAGGACTACGTTCTTTAACCTAGTCTAAACTATGATTCGTTATTTTGTTGAGACCTATGCTCCTTTAGTACGATTTGAGACTCTGCTCATTTACGCGATCGGACTATGTCCTATTATTACGAATCGAGACTGTGCTAACCTAATACGATAGAACTATGTTCTATTAATGCGAAGTCAGACTATGCTGAAGTAATGCGAATGGACTAATGTTCTGTAATACGGAGTCAGTCTCAGCCGAAGTAATGCGAATGAATCAATGTCCTGTAATGCGAAGTCAGTTTCAGCTGAAGTAATGCGAGTGAACAAAATCCTGTAATGCGAAGTCAGTCTGAGCTAAAGTAATGCGAATGGACCAAGTTTTGTAATACGAAGTCGGTCTGAGCTGAAGTAATGCGAATGAACTAATGTTCTGTAATACGAAGTCAGTATCAGCGGAAGTAATGCGAATGAATCAATGTCCTGTAATGCGAAGTCAGTCTGAGCTGAAGTAATGCGAATGGACTAAGTTCTGTTGTTAGCACACGTTTCGTTAATCCGAGTTGAGATCAGGTTCCGTTAATACCTGTCCCTCACATTCGACTTGGCCATTATTACGATTAAGATTCGTCTCCTTAATACGGATCGATAATCATCGGTTTGTTAATACATTTTCCTGCCGGCTTCGTGATCGTTCTGTTCTTTCAGGTTTTATCTATCCTTCATTCGAGCTCGTTAATCATTTCTTCGTTGTTGTTCTTTCTTATTTTCTTTGTTTATTCTTTTGGTTATTCTTTACACGCGCGCTTTTCATTCTGCCTCCTCGAGAATTCTTCGCCTACCCCCCAAATTTTAAATACAAAAACGGCTTCATTGATCCACTACTGCAACGGTAAGGTGATCAGCCTTACTACAGTAGCTTCTCAACTTGGTAAACCTATCCGGAAGGTCGTCCTATACTTCTCCTCTGGGTGATCGGTTATCCCCTCCCGATTTGGCTTCAGACGGACTACCCGAGGGTAGCTCAAAAGTATTTAACCCCTTTTTTGAACTTTATTCTGGATGATCGGGACACCTTCATTTTTTTTAACTTTCTCCATTCATCACTTTTCTATTTTTACATATAAATATTCATATTTTATATATAGAGATATAGGCGCAGGAAGGGTCAACTGCTAGACTTTTATTAATTCAACTTCATTTAATCATAATACTCGACTACTTTTCGTCAATGTTATTTTTACAAAGTACAAAAGTTTTCATTGTCTCAGCACATTGTCGACAGTACTGAAGTGACCACAGGGGGCATAACCACTAATATTCTCACTTTATTTGACCAATACAACATTCGTGTGTGTATTCTACTCTTTTATGAATCTCATCTCTAACCGCGTCTATTATTTGTTTGACTTGTTGTTCTATCGTGTGATATTGCTTATTTAGATCGGCTTTTTTACTATTTCTCTGTACCCTTGATATTTGGTCTAAGTTCTCACTGGTTGCCTTTTCACATACCTCCTCTTTTCAATATTTTCCGATTTCAATTTATGATTTTTGATATTATTAATTATCCGTTATTATAACATTCAAATATGTTATTCCCCGTTCAATTTCTCAAACTTGCTATTAATTATGGTTAGTATTCTTATTTCACCCTTTTCGACATTAATTAATTAATTTACTTATTAATTTATTAATTGTTGGTCTATTACTGGTATTGCTTTTTAGCCTCTGCATTGGTCAACCTCCTTCGACACATTCCTACCATTTTGGTGTTATTCATTATCTTATTAGTTTCATTTTAATGCTCCCTCCTTGATGTATATCTATTCTATTTTGTAATTTTGTTGTTCTCTACTATCACTGAATGATAATTTATTTTACTGTTATTCAAATTTTTCCGAGTATTTTCAGATTCGATGTTGGTGCTTTTCGCTATTTTCAAGCATCAGTTTTATTTACATTTGCCACTTTTAGTTGTTATCCTATTTACTTTAACGATATTTATTATTTTGTATATAATTCAACAATTTTTATTAATTCCCTTTTTATTTCGTTTGTAGATATTCCCGTTCCTTCTGATTCAATCTCATTATGTGTTGACATTCTTTATTTTCTATATTCATTTGCTATGTTATTCACTGTTCTTGTTCCTCAATTGTTCGATGTTATTTGTGTTTATTGTTTAAACACTTTGACTTTCGGTATTTTGTCGCAATTCACTGCCATTACCCTTCATTTTATTGTTTTGTTTTGTTATCTTTATATTCCCTCATTGACACTTTTATTGTCTTGTATTTTATTTTATCATTTTACTTTGTACATTCACTATTGTAATTTACTTTTGACTTTTATGCTGTTAGTTATATATTTTAACAATATCAGTTTGAATACCGACAATTATCATCCTTATTGTGCGTATCGGGTACTATTCGTTGTGTAGATTTTATTTTTCGACTATTTTCTGTCATTCCCACGTTATAATTTATCAATGATGTTTCTAATTGTTTCTATGGCTTTGATTTTCTATTTGCCAGTTCCGCGTAATTTTCAATTTATTGACATTGTCTCTGCATTCATTCAACTGTTTTGCGCTCTTCAATTCTTTCTCTTTGCTGTGTTTGATTTTATTCGCTTTAATTTTTATTTGTCCTTCATTCATGTTTTATTCCTTTCCATTCATATATAAGTCTTTCATAATGCGATTAATTACCGTTTTTGGGTTGTAGTTTACAATTGTATGTCTTAAAGGACGTTAATTTTCTCATTCAACTGTTATTCGTTACCTCTGTATTTTTTCCTTTGGTATAATTAGTGGTTTTACCCCTTTTATTTTTCGATTTTCTGTTTTCTATTATCGCCATTTATTCATCGATGATATTATTCATTGTTTCAATATTTATTCATTTTGTATTTTTCATTGACTCTATTCATTCTCTTTCATTTCATTTTGATATTTCTATTTTTTACTGTTGTTGAAATTCATTTTTCTGTGATATTTTTCGCGGTCTTTCTATTCCGTCATCAGTTTACTGCTAATAACTATTTTCCTCTATTTGTCGTTTTTATTGCTATTATTTTCAAGTTGGTTTAATACTTATTGTTATAGTTGTCTTTTTATATATTTTGTCTGTTATTTTAATTTTTGTTTAAACCCAATCATTCCACATTCTCACTCCATATTTTACTTCATCAAACTCCATACCATTCAATCATCCTATTTTATATACATTCATCATACCATGCTTCTACCTCATCATTCATAATTTTCATCAAGCATTCAGTTTACCTATCCATGCTTTATTACTTTATCAATATTTGCGTACAATGTAATAATTTTATCATACAACAAAAGCTCGAAAATAATTTTTAATACAGTTATTATTACCATTATTACTATCTCTATCATTATGATTATTATCACTATTATTACCATCATTACTATTATAATAATTATTATTATTATTATTATTATTATTATTATTATTATTATTACCATTATTATTATCACTATTATTACCATCATTACTATTGTAATTAATATTATTATTATTATTATTATTATTATTACCATTATTATTGTCACTATTATTACCATCATTACTATTGTAATTAATATTATTATTATTATTATTATTACCATTATTATTATCACTATAATTACCATCATTACTATAATAATAATAATAATAATTATTATTATTATTATTATTACCATTATTATTATCACTATTATTACCATCATTACTATTATAATTATTATTATTATTATTATTATTATTATTATTATTATTATTATTATTATTATTATTATTATTATTATTATTATTATTACTATTACCATTATTACAATAATTACTACTACTACTATTATTATTATTATTATTTTTTTATTATTATTTTGGAAGGTTTTGGCAGTTTATTTTATTTTTCGTATGTTTCTTTTTGCATCTGTAGGTTTTTTTCAGGATTTTAATTAATTATTTGTTTTATTTAAATTTTGTTATATTTTTAATTTGTTTTAATTAATATGTTTTATTTTATTTTTGGTCTCTTCTTGCGGTGCGTGCTTATGCTACAGCAGCCATATTGACAATTTCCAAACGATATTAATTTTTTTTGTTTTAACTTATACAATTTTCACCTTTTTGTTTAAATTGGTTTTGTAATTTTGTTTTAATTTTGGCTCTAAGTCCAACAATAATAATAATAATAACAATAATAATAATAATAATAATAACAATAATAATAATAATAATAAAAATAAAAATGATATTAATAAAAATATTAATTATAATATTTTGATAAAATAAAATGTGGAAAGATCTTATAAAAGGACACTTAGACACACATTCACGAGGGATAGAAAAAATTTGCTTGTTTCAAAAAATCATGAGTCATAAAAAAATTTAAACTGGGGAGGGGGGGTATGTATTTTGGTTTTCTTTTAATTTTCGAAAAAAGTATGAGTCATAAAATAATAATAATAATATTAATAATATTAATAAAATAAAATGTGGAAAGATCTTATAAAATGACCATTACATACACATTCACAAGGGATAGAAAAAATTTGCTTTTTTTAAAAAAATAATTTAAAAAGAGTCATAAAAAATTTTTACCTAAGGGGATATGTCTTCGTTTTGACTTTGAAAAATACATGACTCATGCTTTTACCCTAACATGACCTCTTTCAATCACTGTAGAACAAAGACCATGAGTCATACACACACTCAACACACCCACGTGACTTTGACTCACCCTTTACACGATTAGTCATCGCTTTCCGTCAGCAAATCAGAACTCTCTGTGCTGGATGGCTCCCATATACTTACTAACATTCATTTAATTAAAATGTTTAATAAAATTTTAAAAAAAGTTAAATTTAAATTCGCAAAATAAAAGTTAAATTTTTAATTTTAAATTTTAAAATTATTTTTACAAGACATCACAAACAAAATTACATCAAAAACATCATATACGAAATTTAAATTCAATTACTTGAATATATTCAAAATACATATAGACTGAACACAAAAATTTGAGTTTTTTTGGCTAAAACCTTTGAATCAAGAAATACGGCTCAGATTTTGAAATCACATTATGGATTTAAATCTTTTGAATCAAAAACTTTGAATTTATTCACGGATACCTTCATTCTGCTGGTGACCCTGTTCTGAGTATAGTTAACACAAAATATAAATATCTAAACTGTGTTTTATTAATTTTAAACGACATTCATATAAATTTTCCAATTGTGAAATATTGCAATTTAATACGAATTATTAAAAATTAAATTAATTTTTTTAAAATTTCTTAAATTTCTTAAATTTTCATCAGTTTTACCTAATTAATCAATTTCAAGTTCTAACAAAAAAATTTATCAAATATTTATAATTTCACAAGAAAAATTCAAAATAAAATTTTTATTAATCAAGTCAAATAAACTAAAATAAAATTCATCGAGTTGTTTGTTTTACAAATAATCACTTCTCTTTAATCTGGAATTTGAAAAAGAAATTCGAAAATATCAAATTTCTTTTTCGAGCATTTCTTAACCAAAATCAGTGAGTGAAATTTATTATTTTGTAACTGGTTGTTGTTTTTTTATTTTAATCAATCCGAGAGTGAATCTCTATTAAAATGACATTGTCCGATGTTAGAAATTCAATGGGAATTCTAGTGTGAAATCGAGATTAATAATATGCAGTTACAAATTCCACTCATGTGGAATAACATTATGATATTTCTGTATTTTTTACATTTTTATTAATAAAATATTTTTATATGAATTCTACTTTATTTTTATTGACTTTCTAATTATAGGGAAATATTTAATTTGATTTACAATTGAAAAAAGCTGTCCCGAAAATCCGTGTCAAGTATAAAACAAATTATTGATTTACAGTCAGAAAAGAAGGTAGACTTGATATTCCGCGATATGAACATTCGCTAAGTAGTATTTTTGCGTATCTTTAATTAATATTGCTTAAAAAACATAATATGAATTTAAAGAAAATCTTAAATGAAACTGCAGTTGTTTTCTTCATATCACAATAGCAAACTCATCTTCATAACACCATCCCAAATCGGTGGTAGTTGAGGAGCTGACCGAAACAATTCCAGTCTAGTTGTCTAATTATACAGGAAAATCCTTCTACTTTTAACAATGGTTCTTCTTAATTCTGATCAAATTATCAAATTTAGGTAGTTAGTTTTAACCGAGTCCCTAAACGAATTATTAATAAATTGACAGGTATCAATAAATTTACCGATTCTAAGAGATAGTTTTAAGACATAATCAGTTTTCGTTGTAATAAACATGAAATATCCTAAATTAAAAATTGCTTAATCCATATTTGAGGAAATGACAAATATCTCGAAAGTTATGAAAAACAATGGAAAATTTATATCTTATGTAACGTGAAATATTACTAATTGAGTCAGCAGCTTCCAAAATTTATCGGTAAAGAAATCATGAACCTTAACCGGATTTACTAAAGTTTTTTTCTATATAAGGAAAACTCTGCTGAAGCAAAAGAAATAATAATTAATTTCTTGTAACAGTTTTCATAGAAATACTGTAAAACTTTTATCTTACAAATGTCTTCATTTTTTCTAGGTAACAAACAATACAATTTAACCCATAAAATACATTTAGATAGTTTTACCCCTGCAAAGTTATTAAACTTACAAATGACCTATAGAAATCGACAAAATGTATTTGAAAATGTGTAGTATGAACAGGTAATAAAGCCTCAGTCGGAATAAAACACAAAAAGAAGTGTCACTTTTTATTGAAGTCATTAAAATGCAAATATCTTCTAACGGTAATCTATATAGGATTGTCTCTAATAGATTTTGCTTACATAAACCATTGTATTTTCTAAAGAATCAAGTACAAGAAAGTCATTTAAACAGCTACGATATATAAGATTTTGAACCGAAGTATCAATAATAGCAGAATTAAGACAATGTTAAAGCCTATCAAGATAAGTGACTCATTAAGTCAACATACAAATGTTATAATACTTCCTAGCCTGCTAAAATACTTATTAAAAAATTCTCATCGTTAACCAAATTCCCCGGGTTTTTATTTTCAAATTTGGGTATATTACAGACACGTATCGGTAAGTCAGAAGAATTAAATACGTAATCAGAAAGATTGTAATTTCAAATTTTTTTTACGATAACCATCAAAGTCATTGGGTTTTAAAATCGCTAGAATGCTATAGAATCTATTATTTCTACATTAGAAGTGACCTAAATAATTATTCATTGGTTGTCATGGTAACGTCATGTTAACTTGATCTACATATCCATCTATAATATATTAAATATGTTTTTACACAAATGAAATTATAAAAAAATTCCCGGAGGCTTCAAAATAATAGAACAAACCAAGCAAAGCAACTTTAAAAATCAGGAAGAGTAAGATGTACAAAACTGAAGCAATATGAATCACAAAAATTATCACATAAATATTTTTCCTAAGGTTTTCCTATTTTTTCATTATTTCTTTAACTTATAATTTTAAAACTGTAACCTCGTTCTGTTAAGGTTTTCATCAAATAATGTCAAATCTTTTTTATCCAAATTGATTCTGTATATTCCATGAAATAACGTATAACGTTAATAAATTGCCACAGTATTTGGTACTCCATATCCAGATTTCAAAGCCATACCTGTTGCACAGCCAGACGCATAGAACGAAAGAGCTGCTTGAATTGCCATATACCGGGGAATTCATTGTCTCAAACATAATTTTAATCATGCCTTCAAATTTCGCTTTATGATGTCATTAACACTTCATTTAACAAAACTGGCGGTTCTTCTGATACAACTCTAAGCACATTGTAAATTGAGTGTTGCCAGATATTTTCAACGTCATCACAATTGGTCACAATACCGTGTTCAATTGAGTATTCAAAAGTTAACACACCACTAATAGAGTGAGCCTCGTTATTAACATTACTATTTTTTACTCATTTCAGTTTTGATGTCTTGGTCGACCAACAATCGATGGAAACATACATGATCTTGGAGCATCATCGCCTACTTAAAGGAATAATATTTTCTCCCATTAACATTTCTTTAATTTCAGAACATAACATCTTGCAAAATTAATTTCGAAACAATATTTTTGCAAAATTAAATAAACAAATAATAATAATAATAATAATAATAATAATAATAATAGCATAACAATACTAATCATAATAATATATTAATAATATAAAAATAATATAATAATGATAATAAAAATAATTATAATATTAAACGTTTCGATTAAAAAACAAAATCCTGAATTAGTAAAGATTATTAACTTAGTTTAATGGTAATCGTTTTTAAAATTAAAAGGTTTTCATTGAATAGCCAAATGAATGGTTGGCATGATATTTAAATTTCATGACTGTGGAAATAATTAATTATTTACAATTACTTACAATTAAATTATGTTACTAATAATTGTCACAATGCATTTTTGATGTAAATTACATATTAGTAATTATTTGATTTGCTTTTAAAATTTTCAATTCTTGGATTTATAATTACAATAAATATGTATCAATTGTATGGTACATATGTAATTATTAAAACATTTTTAATAAAACATGTTCCATAGTTGTCAGAGGTCAAACAGCTATGATCTCTCAATAGAAATTGTGTAATTTCTGCATTTGTATTTTGCATACACAGTGTGCAGACATTACTATTAGTTGAGGGCCTTCATCAAGATATCTGATCTCGAGCTGTCTGAATTTGTAAGGCAGGCCCGGGCATTAATGGCGGACAGTCTTGAAGGAACTGGATTAGTGGTAGTCAATGGAGGCCAGAAAAATGTAAATGCTTCAACTGTGGTAAGCCTGGCCATCTGCGTAAGGAATTCAAATACCGCGAAAGCGTGAGATGTTGAAACTGTGATAACTTGGACACACATTAAAACATTGCTCAAATCGGTTCTCGGGAAACGCTATGGGAGAAACTACAGCAGCAACAGTTTCTCACTAAAATCCGGAGTTGCGCGAGTCTTGGTAGATGTAGAAGTAGATGGGGAGCCGTGTATTGGACTTGTTGACACCAAGTGTTCTCAAAGGATTCCATATGATTCGATAAAAAATGCAGTCGGGCCGAGAAACAGACTTGCGGTAGACAGCCGGAGAGTGCAATGTGCGGAAGAGCTGTTGTGTTCTATTTCAATTCCGGGAAATTCCAAACAATTAAAATGTTTAATTTTAGGAAACCTCATTAGTGGTATAGATTTCGTTATTGGCCTGGATGCGGTTCGGTATATGCTCGGCGGCACTGGATGTGTCATCAGATCAAATTTTATTAGAAGAGGATAATTATCAAGCCGTATTTAATGGAAAGCACTGGACCATAGCTTGGCACTGGAAAGACAAGTCAATTGTTTTAAAAAATCGCATTGCAGAATATAACATAAAACCAGAAATTCGTGAAGATTACAAAAAAGAGCTGGATAAATGGATCTCAGAAAGGTGACTGGTTCCACCGATTCAAGATCACAATTGTGGTATTCCCCCCTTTTGCTGTAGAGAAGGAAAACAAAGGCAAGGTTCGACCAGTTTTAGATTTTCTTGAATTAAATCTCGGAACCTCGAGCCATACGGGTGACAGTGGGGTTTGTGGGGGTTGCCTTAAGACATGGCGGCAAATGGGAAACAAGTTGGCCATGTTGGACATCAAAAACGCCTATAGTAGATAGATATGTCACCGCTGGACCACATACCCCCTCCCCCACCCCCCGGGGAAAAAAAATTTTTCGCGCTAAGTCCAAAAGTACAAATTTTTTAAAAGTACAAAAAATTTTTAAACAAAGACCATGATTCATTCAAGGTCATAGGATGACTCATCATATTTTTTCAAGGTCATTGAAACAAAGACCATGACTCATCAAAAAATTTTAAACAAAGACCATGACTCATTCAAGGTCATAGGATAACTCATCATATTTTTTCAAGGTCATTGAAACAAAGACCATGACTCATCATATTATTCAAGGTCATTGGATGACTCATCAAAATTTTAAAACAAAGACCATGACTCATTCAAGGTCATAGGATGACTCATCGTATTTTTTTCAAGGTCATTGAAACAAAGACCATGACTCATACAAATTTTTTTTCAAAATTTTTCTATGTTGAAAAGTACATATATTTTCAAGGTCATTCAAAAGTAGGTCAAGGTCATTCAAAAATTTTTCAAGGTCACGGAATTTTTAAACATTTTTTAATTATAATATGTCTACTTACTTTTATAAGTAGTATATATTTTGTAAATTTAATTTTATTATTATTTTTTATAAATATTATTATTTTTATATATTGAAAACCGAGACATATACAACAAATTTATTATAAAGAGACAATTCTACTATAGTAGTATTGTCTAAGAGCTTTATTCAAAGCCCATTCCACATACTTCCGATATCGGGCGGCGCAGCAATGACATCCATCACCACAAGGGTATTCGGGTTCCATATCTTTTGACAAATTGTTTTGTTCTCATCTATTACAGTAAATATCCATATTGATGTATGATTGAATATCAAGTCTGGAATTATTGATGCCGGCTTATCCATGATTCCATGTATTTCTGGATAATAGAATTCCAGACGTTCTTTAATAACTTTAAAATAATCATCTAAAAGTAAGTAATAATAATAATATTAATAATAAATTACCGTAATGTTTAATTTCATTCATAGCTTGAACTGCGCTCGGTACAACCATTTTAATGATAAAAAATGAAATAACAATTACTTTTATACTAATTTAGAGACACACACACACACAAATCTTTAGCTATAAACAATAAATATTAATTTATATAGATTTAAAAATGATTAAAGAAATTTTAATAATATTATTAGTTTTTAATATGGCCAACTCAATTGTTGTAACCGTTCAAGGTAAAAATTCAACAAGATGTGTATGTCCTGATACCGCTGTATTGATGGATATTTTGTATATGATAGATAGGCCTAGATATTTGAAAACTCCAGTCAAAAGATTATCTGAAAGAATGAGTAATTTAGAATTCCGATTTGAACATACATATGAGACTTTAAAAAGAGCTAAAAACGAATTATATGATGATATTATATATTTAAATAAGACCATTGGTATTATCAAAAATGAATTAAGAAAATCAGTATTAGAATTGAAAGAAAATCGTAAACTTAATGAAAAAATGATGAATCAAGTTCAATATAGTATAAAATTTTATTCTAATAAAACAACTGATCAGTTCAATCGTATAATGAAATTACAACAACAACCGGTTAATAGTGGTGGCAACAACTTGAAAGAAGTTAACAGTGCCAACAAATCATCATTGCCATTTCCATTATATATTTTTACATATTTTCTTAGTATTACATGATTCTGATTGGTCGAATATAGTATAAATAAGCTTACACTTTCATATATTTTTATAAAATGCCAGAAACTAAATTTTTTATAACTTTGTTGAATGAGCTGGTCTCTAATAATAGAGAAGAAGATGAAATCATTAAAAACATGAAATTTATGGTAAACCGTACCGAGAAAATCGTTGAAGACATCCCATTTGATTATGAAAAAATTCTCAATTTGCCAACATTGGAGAGAAAGAAGGCATTCCAATCAATATTTAGTTACATATTTGATGAAAATAATAAATGGATGCGAATAATAGTAGGATTAATGTATATGAAACACATGATATTAAAATCGGGATCCGACTATGAAAATTATTTCCAATGGTCTATAGAGGTATATTACTTTATATTGTTATTAATTTATTATTATTTAGGTGATAGAAACAAAAATTGATCCAAGGGTAGAATCAAACGGTGGATGGACAGCTATTATTCAAGTTGCCACAGAAGCCAAACGCTCTGATATTTATATCGAGAATTGCAAATTTCTATTAAAACTATTCACTGGAGCATCTTTTTTATATTTATGTAATAAAGTTTATCGTAGATTTTAATAAATATTTCTTTGTTATTATTATTAATAAAAAACTACATTTTTAAAGATTTATTGATTATTACATGTACATGGTTCACCACAAGATTCTATCATAATATTTTCTATAACATGATCAATACAATTCTTAAATTTGGTAGGCTCATCTTTAATAATTTCGGTAGCTTCTTCAACATCATTAATATTTTCTTCGGTATCTTCAGTATCCTCAATAATTTCTTCAGAATCATTAATAATTTCAGTATCTCCATCATTAATAATTTCAGTATCTCCATCATTAACAATTTCAGTATCATCACTCTGACATTCTGAACTCGAATCTTCTTTACTCAATGCTTCAACTAGAGTCAACATATCTCTAATTTTTACACCGGTTATTTCTTCGAGTTTATCAAACAAAAAGTTTATTAAATATTCTAAACGAAAATTAATTATTTATTTTATATTTTATATTTTACCTTTTTCAGACATCATTTTAACACTATTTTAAAACTACTTATAATTTTGTTTATAGAATAACAAAGAAACATTAATACATTTATTAAACACTATACATTAAAATAACTGTGAAAGTCTAGCAGTAACAATTTTCCAGATTGGAGAAAGCACATCATTTTGATCAGCTTTATATCCTTGGATTGTTATTGTTAAATACCAGTTTTCCTATTCTTTGAAACCTATTTCTGTAAATGCATCATAATATTTGGTATATTGACTCGTGAAGAAAGCATTTTCATTGCATTTTAAATTGGAATTGATCTTTTTGAACGTATTATCAATATCCTTGATATCTAACATTGATAGAGTGCCAGCGAGAGATTGAAATTGAGTCTTATTGAGTTTGACTGGATTTGCCAATTGCATATTAATAGGCTCCTTTAAAAAATACATTTTATAATTGTGGAACATCTGAACTGGTTGGACGCTTATTTTCTTGGTCATATTTGATTTATGATCTTTATAAGGTGATGACGCACTTTTATACCCTTGACAGATACTGATTAACCAATCAGAATCATGCATGATAAGTGCATGTTAAGTGCGTGACTATGTAAATTAACCCGTTGAGTTTTATGATTTTACACATATCATCTATATAAAATGTATTATTATTATTATTATTATTATTATTATTATTATTATTATTATTACTATTATTAATATTATTATTATTATTACTATTATTATTATTATTATTATTATTATTATTATTATTATTATTATTATTATTATTATTATTATTATTATTATTACTATATTATTAATAATATACTATTATTACTATTATTATTATTATTACCAAAACTAACAAAAATAAAACTATTACTATTATTAATATTATTACCAACACTAACAAAAATAAAACTATTATTATCAACACTAAAACAAAACAAAAAATAAAATTCAAAACATTTATTTTCGAAAAAGTTGGTATTTAGACGAATTTCGTATGGAATTTGTCAGATTCCATTCGACATAGCGCTGATATCGGAAATCACAGCAGCTACACCCCAGAATGCAGGGGTATTCAGTTTCCATCTCCTGGACCGTTCGGTTTATTTCATTGTCCCAAAGGGCTTGTTTAATCAGATTTGAAATATCGATTCGTGTTTCATTATATATTAACTGTTGATGCATTGAAGGTTCTTGATTCTTCAAAATCTCCTTTATTTGAGGATAGTAATAAATAATACGCTCGATTGTCATTGGAGCATATTTGTCTAAATAAAATATAAAAAATGAAATAAAAATGATAAATTTACCGTATTCAGGGATATTTTTCTTTGGCATAGCATACATAATATTTTCCATTTTAAAAATGAAATCAAATGAATAAGCAAGTTGTTTTAATCAATCATTAGCCAATCAGATATCGACCAATCCGGTGATTTCATTTTGTATGTCACAAACAATATTTTTGTACTCTAGATTTCGCAACCCTAATATGACTATTTTGCCACTAGCAAACACGTTAACACACATAGGGTTGTATTTTAAAAGCCTCAATGCAGGAAATAATTCTGGCTCGAACATACAAAGACATTTTGTTGACATGTTGTATAGATTGATAGATTGTCCCATATCCATGGTAACTGTAATTGACTGTATTTTAAGATCCTTTATTCTATATTGTAATTTATTGACATCTAAAGGTTTCTTGCATCCCATGATTCTGCAATTGCCGGATTTGAAAAATATTATAGGGTATTTTCCACTCCTATCTACAATTTGCTGGGGTTTACCATTTGGAAACGTCATTTTTGATACATCGAAAGTTCCTTTATAATTTATATTTGATAACATAATTAAACAATGATGAAATATTAATCTATATATATGATTTTTAGAAAGAGTTCATTAAATCGTATAATATAAACAAAAATCTATAATTATCCAAATTAATAATGGACTTAAGAAATGATGCTGTATATTAAATCGTCGGCCCAAGTGGTAGTGGTAAAACTATGTTTGTGTGTAAATTACTGAAATCTAATTTATTTTAAACAAAATTCAACAAGATTTATTGGCATAGGGGTGCAGATGAAGAACATGGATTAACTCAAGATAATTTCTGTAAATTGAAAAACATGAAAATAGTAAAGGGTTTCGATAAAAACTGGTCAAGTCGTTTAAGGAAAGGTGATGTCATCATTATTGATGATTTGTATCAGGAAGCTAATAAAGAAAAGGATTTTAATAATTTATTCACAAAAATCAGTAGACATGTTAGTGTTACTGTGATCTTTATTACTCAAAATCTATTTCATCAGGGTGGCGCACATCGAACAAGGAATTTAAATGTTCAATATTTAGTTATTTTCAAGAATCCTAGAAATGCAACAATTATTGATTTTCTTGCTCGACAAGCATACCCTAATAATCGTAATTTTCTTATCAGTGCATTTCAAGATGCTACAAAATCACCACATGGATATATATTTCTTGATTTCACACAACAATGTAACGATGATTTACGGGTAAAAACAGATATTTTCAATAAAGAAGGTGCCATTGTATATAAACAAAGTTGAAAACTTTAACATGTAAAAATGTTTATGAAATCCAGGCTTAAAAATATCCGAAAAACCAGTTATACACCATCTAAAAAGCTAATAACCGAGAATTACTCTGCAATGAATCTAATTTCGAAAAACATTATTAAAAAGAGTAAGAAAACAGTTAAAATTGTTAAAAATCATAGGAGTTTCCCATATTTTAATGCATTGTTAAAGGCTTCGAGTATGACAAGAATGTCTATTTTACAATCATTTCCAACTTTTGTTGTCGATGATTTACTCAAAATTCTATTAAAAGTAGTCAGAGGTAAAATTAAAATCAGTAATTCTAAAAAACTAGTATTGAATAAACATCGTAAGCCTTTGTTATCACTAGTAAATAATAAAAATCGACAGCAAATGAGAAAAATCATATATAAACAACAAGGTGGTTTTATTAGAGCAATGTTACCATTAGTATTATCATTATTATCACAATAAACGATGGGGCAATCATTACCTAATGTTAAATTAAAATTTAAATCATCTTGTTGTAATGGAGAAGATTTGGACGAACCCAGAAGACGAGGCAGGTTTTGGTGGAGTGGCAAAGTTAAAGAAAAGAGTCCCAAATTCGAAAAAGGAAACGCAAAAGTGGTTGTCAGATCAGCTTGCGTACAGTTTAAACAAACCGATGCGGAAAAGATTTCCAACGAGAGCTTATAAGACATTCGGTATTAATGATTTATGGCAAATGGATTTGATGGAGATGATACCGTATTCGAAAATTAACAAGGGTTATAAATATATTTTAACGTGTATCGATGTTTTCAGTCGTTTTGCCCGCGGTCTACCAACAAAGACAAAATCTGCCGAGGAAATATCTAAAGCAATTTACTCAATGTTTAAAAATGGACATCCAGACAATTTGCAAACCGATTTAGGTATTATTATTATTATTATTATTATTATTAATATTATTATTATTATAGGCAAGGAGTATTACAATAGTAAAGTTAAGCAAATCCTGGATCGTCTCAAAATAAATCATTATTCTGTACATTCTCAATACAAAGCCGCACATGTTGAAAGATTTAACCGGACATTGAGGGATAGATTGAAGAAATATTTCGTGCATCAAGGTAATAAAATATGGATAAATGTATTACCGAAAATACTTGTTAGTTATAATAATTCATCACATCGAGGTCTGAATGGTTTGAGACCCGTTGATATCAGCTCGAAAACACGTGTGCAGTCTAAGAAAGTTACTATTACAAAACCAAAATATAAAGTTAGTGATCACGTTAGAATTAGTAAAATATCTGCTTCACCTTTCATCAAAAATTTCGATAGTAATTGGAGTGATGAGGTATTTCAAATTACTAAAATTAATACTAAACAGAGTCCTGTAATGTATGTTATTAAAGATAGTGATAACAATGTAATACAAGGGAAATTCTATGAACAGGAATTACAAGTTATTTCCAAACCTACAGTGTTCAGAATTCAGAAAATATTGAAAACTAAAAAGGTGGGTAAGGATAAACAATACTATGTCAAATGGCATGGATATCAAAAACCCTCGTGGATATCATCAAAAGACCTAGTAAAATGAGTTTCTATACAATTTTACCTAGCAATAGTTGCCCACTAATCCATCCGGAAAATCAAGCGAGTAAATTTATGGTTATTCTTCAAAATCCTATGTATTTACGTGGAAATTGGGAAGTTGCTTTACAAGACTTTACATTTGTGTACAATACATTTCCATTTTATAGTCATTGTAAAATTGGTTACAAGAAACGCGTTCCCAAAATATGTAGTGGTATTTTCACAATCAATAATTTTGAACGATATTGTCATATTCCGAATCAGATTTTAGATGAAAATAGTGGCATGTTTTTTAAAGATGGATTGAATGTTAGTTGTGATTTTAGCCCATTTACAATAAAGTTTGAAAGTATTGAGGATGCCAAGCGAATGGGTTGTGATAAGCTTAGCATTGTTGTTCCTGGTACTGAATACCAAATACGTTTCAAAACATTTGATGAGAAAAGTGTAACGATCGAAAACATCAAAATATCTGTATCATATATTAATGAGGTGGAAGATACATTTACATTTACTAATGATTTATATATTGAAACACTTGAAGAATTACATAAATATATTTCATTCAATTGTTTACATATATTTAAAACTATTGAATTTGTTAAAGATGGATTATGTAAATTCAGTCTGAATAATAATATTTGTGAAGTTACATTTGATAAAAATTTGGCAAATACATTGGGATTAGATAAGCAAACATATCGGGCAAGTGCTTTTGGCATACGCAAACCAAAACTAATAAAACTTCATAGGCAAATGTTCATATATACTAACATCATCGATCCTATAATTGTTGGCGATTCTTTGGTTCCTCTATTGAAATCTGTTTGGGTTGATAAACATGGCCAGGATGAAGTTGTCAATATAAATATCGATAATCCCATGTACTTACCGGTATCAACATCATGTATAAACAATATAGAAATAAATATTCGTGATGATAGTGGTAAATTTATTGAATTTAGTAAAGATACAAAAACTCATTTGACATTACATTTTCGTAAATTAGATGGCCAATAACGATATTATTAGTATGTATAGTGGTAGCCAAAGTGGTGAATTACCATATTTTATTGGTAAACAGTATGGATCAGGATGTTTGAGAACAATTGGTAGATTTGCACTTCCTATTCTTAAACGCCTTGGTCGTTTTGGTATGAAAACCGCTAAAGATGTGATAATGAATGAGCAGAAAATATTACCATCTCTGAAATCAAATGCATTATCAGAGTTAGGGAAAGTTGCAGGTATGTTTGATAAACAGGAAGCACCGGCTCAAAAGCGTAAAAGACATCATAAACATATAAACAAACGAATGAAAGGCCATGGAACTATATTTCAAAAATGATTTGTGGTAAATCTGAATTGTGCTTATTTGATAGACCATCTCCCCAGGCGGTAATTGAAATGGGGGCCTTTGAAGATGTATTCCCGATGAATTCTATTATGGATAGTAGAACTGATATTGAATTTTATATTAATGGTTCCCAAACTGAATATCTAGATTTGAACGATACATTGTTAACTGTTCAGGTCAAAGTTGTAGATAAAGATAGAAAACCGTTGGGTGAACCTTGTGATGTAATACCAAACAATTTCTTGTTTCATACGCTTTTTAAAGATGCAGTTCTCGGATTTAATAATATCAAGATTGAGGGTGGTAACAGTACATATATTCACAAAGCTCTAATATTATAATATTATAAATTACAATAGCGATACTAAAAATACATGTTTAACTCCTATGGGTTATGGTAGTGATGACGATAGGAAAAAGTGGATTAAAGGATCGAAATTATTTACCATGTGCTCATCATTACAACTCGATTTTATGGATCAACCAAAATATTTACTCCCAGGTGTTAATGTGCACATTAGATTGAAAAGATCTGATTCGGCATTATCACTAACAAGTGCTACCACCGCACCAATTCTTCAATTAGTTGATGCAAAATTATTGGTGAGAAGAGTTCGTGTTGAGCCCTCTGTATTAGCCGGTCATCAATTGGGGCTTAATTCTAAGCATGCAATATATCCATTGAAAACAAAGGAAATTGTTCAATTTGCAATTGCTAAGGGTTCAGCTTCTTTCTATAAGGAACAAATATTTGGAGATAGAAGAATGCCCAACTTTATATTGGTAACATTTCAAAGTGAATCTCAATATAATGGATCATACTTAACATCGTGCTCAATTTTCAAAAACTTTGGTGTAACATCGCTAACTTTATCGAAAAATAGTGATTATAGAGAAACATATACTCAAGATTTCGAAAATGATAATTATTGTGCTACATATATGCAGAGTATAGTGAGAAATATGGGTTATTTGGATAAAAACCTTAATTGTGGTATAACTCTTGAAGATTTTAAAAGCAAATATCCATTCTTCACATTTGTTTTGGCACCCGATTTCGATTTAAATCAGAGTCAATTACCTCAAAATGGAAATTTACGATTAGATATAAAGTTTTCTAAAGCTACATCTGAACCGGTACATGTTGTAATATATGGCGTGTTTGAAAACGAGGTTCAAATAACTGCAAACAGAACAGTGTTGGTTTGAACAGAGTTCAAACTTTGTTGGTTTGAAAATGTTGGTATAAATGTATAGATAATTTATGATAATTTGTCATGGAGTAAGTTTTTCATGTATTATTAATATTATTGATATAGTTCTGTTCCGGTCTATCGAATTGGAAAACAAATACTAGGACATGAATTTTTAGGGGTATTTCCTCTTGATAAAATTCCATATTTACGTAATAATCAAGCCATAATCGTCAATACTCAATCGTCTCATCTCGGTGGAGGACATTGGTTAGCAATATATATGAAACCTAGCAAGATATTAGTATTTGATCCTATGGGTTTCTATTATCCGGCTTTAATGGTTTCGAAACTTCAAACAATGGGTAAACTTATTGTCTATAATAAAACTATGTATCATAAACCATGGACATTAACATGTGGTCAACATTGTTTAGCTTGGTTATTATCCAAGCGATTTGATGTATAATAAATGTTTTATTGTTATGTTTTATTATTATTATTATTAATTAATTAATGGTCACAAAGACAGTGCGTGATCATCACATGTTAAGTGCATGATAAGTGCGTGATCACAAAGACAGTGCATGATAAGTGCGTGATCACAAAGGCATTGCATGATCATCACATGATAATTGCATGCATACACACACAAAACTGTATGTGAATTACAAAGAAAACACATACAAATTCAATGTATGTGAATTACAAAGAACGCATGCGGTCACAGTGTAGACTGCATGTGTTTTACAAAGAAAACATACCTACACACTATAGGCTGCATACATAAAAATCTCTCACCTATATGTGTGTATTGCTTAAATGTGATTGGCTAAATCCTGAAAATTTGATTCCCTTTATAAACATTGACAATATCCAAAGTTGTCACAATTAATTCAAAAATTTCAAATTAACAAAATATTCAAAATGGAGAAAACAAGTATTCTTAAACAATTATTAGCGGAGGGAAACGGTAAATTTTTCTTATTATTATTTTTTCTATTTATTTATTATTGAGGTACATTTAATTGGTATGATGTCACCGAAAAAGATAACGAAGTTATTATAATCGAGGATAGTGGTAAATTTATTTATTAAATTATTAATTTATTATTATTATTGTTTTAGAAGTTATTGTAACACCGACGGAAATCATTGTTATCAGTGATAGCGAAGACGAAATCGATCATGGTAAATTTTTTATTTTATTTTATTATTTTTAAAACCATTTTAGTAGATTTGGATAGAGATGAAAATGTCCACAATTATGCCCCCGTTTCTGGGGAAGATATGGATACCCACAATTACGCCCCCGTTTCTGGGGAAGATATCGATGCATCCGTTTCTGGGGAAGATAGCTCTACAGATGATGATACTGATAAATGTGAGTTTTTTATTTATTTTTATTTATTTTTAATATAATGTTATTATTATTAACATTTGTTTTTATTGAATACTTTTATTGAAAATTTTATTGAAAAATATATTGAATACTTTATTGAAAACTTTTATTGAATACTTTTATTGAAAAATATATTGAATACTTTTATTGAATACTTTTATTGAAAACTTTTATTGAATACTTTATTGAAAACTTTTATTGAAAAATTATATTGAAAAATTATTGAATACTTTATTGAAAACTTTTATTGAAAAATTATATTGAAAACATATATTTAAATTTATTATTTTTAACAGGCAAATTATATCCAAAGTACTGCATCTCTTCAGCGTGTCATTCTTTAGAATGCCATGCTGAAATGAAGCGATACTATGGACAAAAATGTTATGGCATCAAGTTTTTTATATGCCCTAAATGCGAGACTGCCCAGGATGTAAAATATTTAGTTTTTTATAAGGATCACTCTTCCCACTTAAATCAATTCACTTTAAATAAAAAGGCTCTTCTACGGAAAATAATGAAAAGAAAAAATAATAACAGAAAAAATGATAAAAATAGTAAAAATAATGACAATAATGACAATAATGACAATAATAATAATAATAATAATATGTCGAGACGTAATAACAACAATAATACGTCGAAACACAATAAAAATAATAATAATAATAATAATAATAATATGTCGAGACGTAATAACAACAATAATACATCGAAACATAATAATAATAGTAATAATAACAATAATAATACGTCGAAACATAATAAACGACCTGCTGGAAATATCCAGTGTGTTCCCTCTAAACTTAAAAGGGTTGAAATCATCATTAGCGATGATGAAGAAATTATCATTAGTGATGATGAAGAAATCATCATTAACGATAATCAAATAGGAGGTTCGATCAATATCGATAATGAACCCGAAATAAGGTCAGATTTAAATGGGACTCATAAAAGTATTAGATTTGATGTAGAACGTCAGAATCTAATACAAATCTCATTAACAAATAAAATAGTTAATAGATTAAAATATGAAATTAACCAAATGGGGTCGGTTAAAATACAATTCACCATTCTTATACAATTTGAAAAAGATGGTGAAATAAAAGACAACTTCTTTAGTAATAAGGCAGAACTTTTCTCGGATAATTTTCTGCTTGATGGTATTACTAAATTAAATAATAAAATAGAAAGATTCACATATTTAGGGAGCGGATGGCGGGTTGTTAAAATCAAAGAAATTGATTTTATATTAACAAAGTATTTCCCTATAAGTAGACTAGCTGGCCATAGTTATATCCCAACACCGAAATCTTTATCTGGCAAAAAAGCTATAGTTAACGTTCAAAACACTGACCATCACTGTTTTATATATAGTATATTAGCCCTTTTAAAACGAAGTGTGGTTCGCACCCATAGAAACAGAGTTTCTTCTTATGAGAATTATTTGGACGAATTAAATTTTGACCCCATTGACGATTGTCCTATGAGACTCTGTAATATTCCCAAGTTCGAAAGAAAGAACAAGGACTTAAATCTGGCTATAAATGTTTTGACTTTTAACGAAAAACCGTCTAAAACTCTAGATGATATAAACTATATCCCCCATCATCCGCATTTAGATATAATTCACCGGTCCAAGGTTACTGACGGTACACCTATTTATTTACTTCTTTTGGAGAACGGTGATAATTATCACTATACAGCTGATTTTGATTTAAATAAATTAATGAACTGCCATGCGACTACAACTTGCAATGTGCAAATCTCTGTTCATTGGTGTCCCCATTGTCTTAACGGCTTTAGATTAAAACCTGCATTTGACGCACACGTTGCCTTGTGCAGTAAAAATCAAACAGGCACTACCCTTTATACTTTGCCTAAAAATAAATATTTAAAATTTACAAATTTCGCAAAATCCATTACCCCGCCATTCGTAATTTATGCGGATTTTGAGTCAATTTTACCACTGGATATAAGGCATCATCAAATACATATGCCGATAGCAGCAGGTTTATTATTAATTAACAACTACACAAACACAAAACAATATTTTAATTTTATTGGCGATGATTGCGTTTTGGCGTTTTTAAAAAAGATTGATGAAATCGCTCTTTCGATTGTCTTGCCATATTATGAGGTTCATTGTCAAAAACCTATAGGACCACTATCTTTCAAGGAGGACCGAGAGTTCAAGGATTGTCGCACATGTTATCTGTGTAAAAAGTTTATTAGGGATAAAGTTAAGGATCATTGTCATTTCTCAGGTAAGTATTTAGGGGCTGCTTGTATGAAGTGTAATGTTTCTCGACGAATCCAGAAACAATTACCTGTGGTTTTCCATAATTTGAGGGGATATGATCTCCATCATATTTTAAAGTATGGTCTAAATAATTTTTCTTCTTGGGAATTAAATATTATTCCGACCACTACCGAAAAATTTATCTCCCTCATTGCATACATTAATAAATTGCCTGTTCGTTTAATAGACAGCATGCAATTTATTAATTCTTCTTTAGCAAAAGCGGTTAAGACACTTACTGATTTGCCTTTAACTGATTCTGTTTTTGATGGTGCAATTGTTAGAGCCAAGGCTATTTTCCCTTATGACTTTGCGAAATCTCTTGAGGTTCTTGAATCGACGACTGAATTGCCTCCTATTTGGGGTTCTGTATCTGCTGATGAATATGCTACAGCCCAACAAATTTGGACACAGCAAAATTGCGAGACAATGCTAGATTACATGCTAACCTACTTAAAATTAGACGTATTCCTTCTTGCAGATTATTTTCAGCAATTTCGCGCAAAAGCAATTGCTTATAATACTCTAGAACCTCTTAATTTTTATGGAATTCCTGGTATGTCATGGGCGTCAGCTCTCATGACATTACAGGAACCCATAGAACTTTTGCAGGACATGGAAATGTTTAATTTCTATGAGGGAGGAATACGGTGTGGGTTAACATTTGTTAACAAACATTATGTCGCAAGTTCTGAGGATACAGAACTCTTGTATATAGATATAAATAATTTGTATGGTTGGGCACTTAGCCAATATCTTCCGTATGCTGATTTTGTTTGGGTGTATGATGGTTTGGATGATGTATTGAATGAGTGTATGAATGTTGCGGATATTGAAATCCTTCCATATGGATATACTATGGAAGTTGATATTGATATCCCTGATTATTTACATAATTTTTTGAATGATTTTCCGATTGGCCCAGAAAAGATGTGTCCACCGAATTCTAAAGTTGAGAAGTTGATGCTCACGCATTGGCCAAAAAAGAACCATGTTCTTCATTGGCGACTTCTCAGGCTTTATCTTTCTCTCGGTGTGAAGGTTGTTAAAGTTCATCGCGCAATTAAATTCAAGCAAGCACCT
The DNA here is from genome assembly GCA_022537955.1 of Schmidtea mediterranea. NCBI lineage: Eukaryota > Metazoa > Platyhelminthes > Tricladida > Dugesiidae > Schmidtea > Schmidtea mediterranea. The sequence continues at coordinate 115,754,853 of CM039680.1, forward strand.
ATATTTCATGCATACATAGACAAAAACACAAAATTAAGAGCTCAAAGTACTAGCGAGCTATATAGGGACTTGTTTAAACTTTATAATAATAGTTTGTACGGAAAGTCAGTCGAAAACCTTAAAAAACGGATGAATTTGAGGCTATGCAATTCTGATGAAAAGATGATTGTATATGCCTCAAAACCGACTTTCAGAAAATCTATCATAATTGATGATAATCTGATTGCTACTCATCTGAATAAGGATTCGATATGTTTAGACAGGCCTAGTTATATCGGACAAACAGTTCTAGACCTGTCTAAACTTAGAATGTACGAACTACAATATAAAGAGCTAGCGAAATATCGCGATGAATTTAATTGTGAAATAAATATCGTTGCCGGTGACACTGATTCGTTTTTTCTTGAGGTTAAGCACTGTAAGCTTGACACTCTTTTGCCGGCAATGATAAGAGACAGCCTTCTAGATACATCGAATTACGACCCAGCACATCCCTTATACTCGAGGAAATCAGATTCCGTTATCGGAAAATTTAAAGATGAAAGTAAAGGTCTCGGGTATAAGGAGTGGGTTTTCTTAAGACCCAAGTGCTATAGTCTTTTAGGTACAAAAGATTCGATGAGAGCTAAGGGGGTGAAGTTGTTGGGGACAGAGATTGATCACCAGTCATATTTAGACTGTTTTGAAAATGACACTATATTTACGGTGCCTCAAACTAGGATAGGGACGCGGAACCACCAATTATTCACATTTAAAAATAATAAAATTGCGCTTACCAATAACGACGATAAGCGTAATTGGGTGGGGAAAAATACCAGTCTCGCATTTGGGCACTATTTAGGATTTGATGTCATTGATCAAGTATCTCCAAGCTATCAAGGAACTCACAGTCCAAGCTATGTCAGCTCCTGCTCATATTTCAGTCGAGACATTGACGACGTACTTTTATCTGATTAATTTTTCAAATAAAATGTTATTTACGATTTATTACTTATTAATTTAACAATTTGTGTTGATAATAATTTATTTAGAGTTTTTATTTATTTTAATAATTTTTATGAAAAATCGAGAGAGAAAAAAGAATGGAGAAAACTTTGCAATAATAACAATTTGTGTTGATAATAATTTATTTAGAGTTTTTATTGTTAATAATTTTTATGAAAAATCGAGAGAGAAAAAAGAATGGAGAAAACTTTGCAATAATAACAATTTGTGTTGATAATAATTTATTTAGAGTTTTTATTGTTAATAATTTTTATGAAAAATCGAGAGAGAAAAAGAATGGAGAAAACTTTGCAATAATAACAATTTGTGTTGATAATAATATGTTTTATTTGTTTGTTTTTTATTGTTAATAATAATTTTATTTTTGTTGTTAGTTTTATTTTGCTAATAATGTGTTTTATTTGTTTTTTATTAATAAGAGTAATAATAGTAATAATAATAATAATGTGTTTTATTTGTATATAGTTTTTATTAATTATAGTAATAATATTAATAATAATAATAATAGTAATAATAATAAAAATAGTAATAATAATAATAATAATAATAATAATGTGTTTTATTTGTATATAGTTTTTATTAATTATAGTAATAATATTAATAATAATAATAATAGTAATAATAATAAAAATAGTAATAATAATAATAATAATAATAATAATAATGTGTTTTATTTGTATATAGTTTTTATTAATTATAGTAATAATATTAATAATAATAAAAAATAAAAATAGTAATAATAGTAATAATAGTAATAATAATAATAATAATAATAATAATAGTAATAATAATAATAAAAATAATAATAATAGTAATAAAAATAATAAAATTAATAATTAAAAAATATATATATACTACTTATAAAAGTAAGTAGTACAATAATAAAAATAATAATATTTTTAAAAATAATAATATTTTAAAAAATAATAATAAAATTAAATTTACAAAATATATACTACTTATAAAAGTAAGTAGATATATTATAATTAAAAAATGATTAAAAAATCCGTGACCTTGAAAAATATATGTACTTTTCAACATAGAAAAATTTTTGAAAAAAAAAATTTGTATGAGTCATGGTCTTTGTTTCAATGACCTTGAAAAAATATGATGAGTCATCCTATGACCTTGAATGAGTCATGGTCTTTGTTTAAAAAATTTGATGAGTCATCCAATGCCCTTGAAAAATATGATGAGTCATCCTATGACCTTGAATGAATCATGGTCTTTGTTTTAAAATTTTTGATGAGTCATGGTATTTGTTTCAATGACCTTGAATGAGTCATTGTTTTTGTTTAAAAATTTTTGTACTTTTAAAAAATTTGTACTTTTCGACTTAGCGCGAAAAAATTTTTCCCCGGGGGGGGGTTATGTGGTCCAGCGGTGACATGGTCTAGCGGTGACATATCTAACTACTGCCTATCTTCAGATCCATGTGCAGAAGGAATTATGGACCTACCAGGTGGTTAGGTACAAGGGTAAGCTGTTTAATCTGACTCGATTAGGTTTTGGGCTCAACAGTGCCCGGAAAATCATGTCCTCCATTTTAGGGAAAGGTTTTTGTCTTGAACCGATAATAGCCTCTCCGACAAAAAACACTACATAGATGATATTGCCGTAGACACCAGACTCGTCTCTGTAGATGTTGTTTCAAAGCATCTGGCCAAATTTGGACTAGTAACTAAACCTGACGAGCCTATTCATCAAGCAAAAGTTCTTGGTCTCAAAATTGACCGACGAGCGGATGAAATTCTGATGTGATTCAGTGGAAACGCAGTCCAAGTTCCTGAACCCGACAGAAAAATAACTCGCCGAGAATTATTTTCTCTTTGTGGAAAATTGACAAGGCATTATCCTATTGGCTCAGAGTTAGCTGTAGTTATATAAGAAGGTGTGCTTAAGTGAGGTTTTGGAATGATCTCGTCGGGGACATTGTGAAAAGACATTGAGTAAAATATTAGCCCGAGTTGCATTTGAGGATCCTGTTAGATGTCTATGGTCGGTAGACTAGGTTAAACATGGAGTATTATGGTGTGATGACAGCAGTCTAGCTTTGGGGGTTGTGCTAATCAGCAATGATAATACCATGGAAGATGCATCATGGCTAAGGAAGAAAGACAATTATTCTCATATTGAAGTGAGGAATTGAAAGTTTAAATTTAATGATTGATTCCGCAACCGAAGTCGGATGACTGCGTATTGTGTTGACAAAAGAAAAGAAGATCCAAGTCAATGGAATATCAGAAATATTAGTAAGACGTCGGCTAGGAATCGTCTGGGAAATTTTTGAGAAGGTTAAGTTGTCAGTTCAATTAGTGAAATCTGTGGAGAAGCGCGAAGATGGACTGATTATGGTGCGACAAAAGTGACTGAAACGATTGGATCTTTATACTAATTTTTTCAAACTACCCGGGTAATTTAAAAATTGAATATGAATTCGTAAAAACTATATAAAAAAAGCTGTAAATAACAAAGTAAAATACAAATACTATAGTTATTATTAGGGAAACCAAAAATATGCTCTAAAAATGTGGTTTTAAGCACTTAAAATATGCCTATAAAAATAATTTTAAGCATTAAAAATATGCTCTATAAAACCGAAAATATGTTTTACAAAATTTTATTTTGCTTCAAAAATCTGAAAACCTAACAAATAAAAATAAACCACCAAATAGATTTAAAAATGAATATTCATTAAATATACATATTTATTCAAAAATTAAATTTGAAAGAAAAGAGAACTAAAATGCCAAAAAATTGAAAAATAAATAATTATTAACTAAGACCAAAATTAATTTAAATTGTTATTTCAATAAATGACAAACATTTCGCTTAAATTTTCAAACAGGAAGGTTTTTCTGTTTGATCGTAAAACGATCTTATACATCGAGAAACTTCGTTCGACATCAACTAAAGTAATTGGCTCGACTTTAAAAGCCAAAGTTTCACCACAGGTATGATTTTCTGTTGCTGTGACGAATACACCAGACAAAATTTCTAAAATATTTCTCATTAAAGCAAAAATACAGTTATTTTCGATAACGTCGGCTGTATTACTGTATACGACGCTAATTGCTCCTATAGCGTGTGTTACGCCTTTTATCTGTGAAGAATGTTTTAGTCCAGATGTTTCCAGTTTTGTTATTGATGCTCCAAGAAATCCATAAAAATTAAATCAGCGTTTATTGTGCTGTCATGTAGAAGATCTTGTGAAATTTCTATTGAGACTGCTTCCTAATTGTCTAATAAATCAAAAATTCTCACAATCTTCTCAAAGTTGTTTGCATAATAATTTACAGCTGTAAGCCAAGTTCCCTATCGTGTGGTTATTGGTTGTGGAGGGAGTGTCAGTGAAGATTCTATAGTCTTAAAACCTTCACTCTAGAGCAGCGTTTCTCAACCGCTGGTCCGCGATAAGAAAAAATGGGTCCGTGTAAACAACAAATATATTTTTTTAATATTTTGTTTTGTACTTAATATATACAAAGTAGGCTTATGCAAAGGAGAGAACTTTGAAGTAAGTATAAAAATATATCTAGTGTGGCGTGAGCTTAACAATTGAGCAATTAAATTTTAATTAATTAAAATTCCAACTTTATATATTTATTTCTCTTTGAACTATCGCTCTCGATATTTTTTTGTAATATGTTTTTTCATAAATCTTACAAAACAAATTTTGACTTTGAGGTATGTATTAATTATAAATGGGATAATTATTTAAAATAATAATTATAATATATTTGAAATTTTAGTCTTTATTTTATCATGCGTAAGAAAACGTCAAAAAGTCTAACTGATTTTTTTAAACCATTAACTCCAGGATTGAGTGATTCAAGCATTAATTATAATAACAATGATCCACAAAATTATTCCCCGCAAGAAAAGAGAAAATGTGTTACTATACGTCAATATGAAGATGATTTCCTGAAATTTGGATTTATTGTTTGGCCGGAATCCGAACAAAATTTACCAAAACCACAGTGTGTGATTTGCAGAGACGTTTGGGCAAACGAGTGCTTAAAACCAGCAAAACTAATTCGGCATTTAAGATGCAAACATCCGCAACTGGAAAATAAGTCAATAGATTTTTTTCAACGAAAGTGCCTGGAATTCACACATCAGAAATCTATCTTTAAAAATCTTTCTTTGTTGAAAAGTCCATTGTAAAGGCGTCATATTTAGTAGCTTTACGAGTTGCAAAATGCAAGAAGCCATATTCGATTGCTGAAAATTTAATTAAACCATGTTTAATCGAAGTATGTTCAGAAATATTAGGCTCTGCAGTTAAAGATAAGATGAAAGCTCTTTCTCTCTCTAATGATACAGTCCAGTGTAGAATTTCTGATCTATCGACTGATATTGAAGATCAATTGATTCAAATGGTGAAAAATTCATTGGTTGCAATTCAGATGGATGAATCGACGGATATTTCCAATAAATACATGTTATTATGTTACATTCTATATTCTGATTATGAAATCAATGATATATAAGAACTGTTATGTTGCCTAGAATTGCCAAATCACACAACAAGTTCGGAAATCTTCAATACGTACATTGAAAATAATTTCCTTAACCGGAAAAATTGTGTAGGCGTGTGCACCGACGAGGCAGCGGTAATGACTGGTAAACATTCAGGTGTTATAACAAAAATAAAGGAAATTGCAGCAGAGGGAATGCTAATAACACAGTTTTTTTATAGGTGTTGGGCCAGAACACAAACGGCCTTGTAAATGTTTAAATGAATCGGTAACACACAGGCAAATATAACATGCAGATTTAAATTCAAACCTATTAAAACACCAATTAAACTCTATCAAAATATGAGAAAGAAGACAATTACATATAAAATAATAAACATAAAAATAAATTAAAATAATAACAAAAAGCAACAAGATCCGCACGATATAAATATAAACATAACACGAAAACCTAACAAATTCGACCGAAATTTGATAATTTAACAAAAATGTGAAATTTCATGAAAATGAAATAAAATTCAAAGAATTCGAATTAGAAATAATTCAATAAAAATTTTAAAAGAAAATTTATCAAATAAAATTGCAAAATAATAAAAATTGAGATTAGAATACACTAGAAAATTCCAAGGTCGAATTTTGTTTTACTAAATCAAAAAGAACACGCAAGGTTAGGGCCAAAAAATAGGTATATATACCGATGCATTTTCACATAATTTTTAATCGTTTTTAAAAATCGTTTTTTGAAATTATCAAACTAGTTTTAAAAATCTATGTAAGTGAGAGTTTTAATTGAAACTCTCTCCACGTCACATTCTCGCAACCTCGATAGAGCTCTGCTTGGATGCTGGCGGGGGGGGAATAAATTATTTATGAATTTTTGTGTATGGATTGGATCGTGTTGGTAATTTCATTTTGATTTTAATAAATTATTCATAATATATAAATTATGTTTTTATTTAAATTTGTCGAAATTTTTCCGGCCCACAGCCAAAGACACATCAAAAGTCATTAAAATCAGACGTATTATTCAGATTCGTGTAAGTGCGTGGAATATCGCCAATGATCGGTGTCCGTGAAGACCCGGCGTGCAGAACGCAGGGATCGGAACGTCAATATTACTCCGTATAGAAGAAAGGAGGAATAATGAAATGGTCTTTTGGCTACTTCCTCGTCTCTCGATTTCTTTAAATTCGACCTAAATTATTCTACATACGGCTCAAAATCACCACACCGAGTAGTCCAGTGGGCACTCATTAAATATAATGTGAACATAATGCGCCTAATGTCAATCAAGGGAAGGGTAACGGGGAATTAAATATGAAACCATCACTATAAATTTAAAGCTAACTGATATCTCGATTTCATTATAGAGTAACCACCAAGAGCTTTCTATAATTAATCCAATTAAATTCTAAATTTATCCAAAATACTACTAACTTAAAATGTAGGTTTAAACAAAATCGTTGCTATAGTCTAAATGAAAGGTAATAAAAGAGAAGACCCGAAATCTATTAACAATCAATTTACGTAAATAAGAACCAAAATACAAAATTAAATAAAATCCCCAAAGTATAATACATTTAAATGCTACTTATAAATAGAGTTTCTAATTTCTTCAACCAAAAGAAAAAATCGTTTTTTACCTCTAAGAATAATAAACCCAAGACAAATTGAACACGAATATCTCCAATTGTAAAAGTGTAGCTGAAATTATGATCACAATGTCTACCCCCACAATACTTAAGAACTAAGAAAAATAAACCAAATAAAATTTATTGTCACCAGACTACGCCCAGGTTAACGGAATTAATTGGCACCAAATATCACCGAATACATGCAGTCGCTATAAACATTCATTAATACAAAATTATAAGTGTTGGCGAATGGGGTTGGTTTTTTACTTATTTTTTCTAGGGTTTTTGTATGACTACCTCTAAACGCCAGCAAGATTATTATTCTATCCCTCCTATGTACCCATGGTGATTTCCATGTTGGTACTGTACATAGAGGTTGAAAATTCATGAGCAGGTAAGCTCCATTACTAGAACTACTCCTCACGATATTTTCACTTTCGGGTTCTGGACTGCCGATGGAAGGTCTTACGTCTTTCTTTTTCTATATCCTGGTCCTTACTCGTCTATTCCTACAATTTCCATGCTTATTTGTCGTCTTTACCCATTATTTATAAATGTATCTTTCAAAAATTTGGGCAGCGATCCTCCCTTATTTTTTGGTAAATTTCCTATTTCATTTGTTTAATCACGGAATCGACTACCTTTTTCCTAATTTACCTTTATCTTTCCCTATTTTAAAATTTGATTAACAATTCCTTAATTCCCGCTACGTTTCCCACGATTTTAAGTAATTACAACCCTCTGCAGTCACTTCAATAAACGTTTCTCTCTTCTGTCAGATCATATCATTCAGCTATTAGAATAATACTTTCAAATTTACATTCCTATACTATCCTATCCTTTCCTGCTTGATTTTCTGATTAATTTTCTGGCAAAGTTTAAAATTTTCCTAACAAAACTTTATTCCCTCTTAACTAAAGTCGCACTTCCCGTGAGTTTATTTCTGCTCGTTCCGACCACATTTTTCAGCAGTCGCTAGGAGGCGTTCAACGATGTACTGCGTGGAGGTCCTGTGCACATGGCCAGACCCTACTGCGTACGACCGAGGTTTCAATGAAACACAACCCACGAGCGCAACTAGGGAACTTAATCCACCAGCCGGCACACGATCCGTCCCATTGATAGCTATTGCAATACATATATATAAATAAGATTTTAGGGGGACTTGTCAGTGGCACCAAAAGATTCCATGACCATCCAGAATAAAATCAAAGTAACAAGACTTCGAAATATATATTTATACAAGAAAACAATACTTACAATCCACAGTCATGCAACCAGATTTGAAAAATTGGCATACAAAATTTGGTCTAAGAATGATTCACTGCTAGTCTAAAAATGTCTAAAATTTTTCTAGTAGTCACCTGACTGAAAAAATGTCTAAAAATTTGTAGTCTAGAATTCTGTAAGTCTGTCTAAATTTTTTGAAAATGACTGCCGTATATATAGTGTTTTTGTGCCTGTGTGCGACCAATGGGCGATTTTTCGCCATTTTTAGGGTTTTTAAATTATTTTATTAATTTCAAATTATTTTTATAATTTTTTATATATTTTTCCTTATTTTTTGATATATTAATATTACAATGTTGAATTTTATTTTTATTATTATTTTTCCATAATATTATTTTTTAACCCCAATATTTTGTTTTCCTGGTCGCCTCTTCTGCCTGTGTTTTTTCTAAACCTTATTTTGCAAGGCTTTGGCAGTTTATTTTATTTTTCGTATGTTTCTTTTTGCATCTGTAGGTTTTTTTCAGGATTTTAATTAATTATTTGTTTTATTTAAATTTTGTTATATTTTTAATTTGTTTTAATTAATATGTTTTATTTTATTTTTGGTCTCTTCTTGCGGTGAGTGCTTATGTTACAGCAGCCATATTGACAATTTCCAAACGACATTAATTATTTTGTTTTAACTTATACAATTTTCACCTTTTTGTTTAAATTGGTTTTGTAATTTTTGTTTTACTTTTGGCTCTGAGCCCAACAAACCACTCCCGGGGCCGTTTAAATTGCGCCCCGCAATTTCTCATCAACACATTCTCATTCCATTAACAATACTTTTATACAACACAAGAAAAAGGTTATACAGATGAAATGTCAATTTACATGGTATAAGCGGACATCACTTAAGGTGATGGGATGTTTATACATAAATCAATACTGTTAGTGAGTTTTTATTTACACACACAAGATGAAGTTCGTTAGAATCAGTAGAATTGCGTTGTGCTTAGTGTCTGTGACTTGGGTCTGGGAGGTTGTCTTGGTTGATTGGTTTAGGTTGAGATTTGATGAGCTGGAGTTGATTGATTGTTGCAGAATTATTTTGATATTGAGGATTTGGGTTGGTAGGCTTTATGAAGCGAATTGTTTGATTGTTTCAATTTCTTTTTCTTGGGTGTTGATTGATTTGGTATCTTCTGTAAGATTTCGCGATCTGGGTGGTTTTGTAGAATATTACGATTGTGAAGATAATGATTTGCATGATTCATATGCAGAACATGATGGTTTCGAATGTTGTTGGTTTCGGATTTTCGGGAATTGGGTGAGATGACGGTATTGATATTTGCGAGAGGGTTTTTTCGAGAAGAGAGAGTTGGTTTATTTTCTGCGATAGGTGTGGATTGAAGTTTTTGCATAAGGATTTTCGGAGAAGATATTCTTGGATTGTGATGACTTCTGACTTGCTTGTTTGGATTGAGTAGAGGGCTTCTTGGATTTTCTAAACGTTCGAATTTATTTGGTTTCGGATTTTCAGGAGTTTGGTGAGATGACGGTATTGATATTTGTGAGAGGGTGTTTTCGAGTTGTGAGAGTTGATTGATTCTCTGTAACAGATGTAGATTGAGATTTTTACATGAGGGTTTTCGGAGAAGATAATTTTGCATTCGGGTGAACTCTGATTTGATTGTTTTAATTGAGTAGAGGGCTTCTTGGTTTTTCTGAGGGTTTGGGTTTGATTTGTTGATGAAGATTACGATTAAGAATGCACAGATTGGTGGGTGTAAGTTCATTTTTCTATTTACAGAGTTTTCATCTTTTGTTTATTTACACTTGTACACACTTTTTGTTTTCGCATTATTTTACTCTGGGTTTGGTCTCGTCTTGATTATTTGGGGTTGGGTTATTCCTCAGCATTAACTCCGCTCTCATTAATCGATTTGTCATTTCGGGGATTAGGGTGATGACTTTCTCTTTTTCTTCAATCATACTTCTTTGATTCTCATTTGTCTCTTTCAATATTCGTATTTGTGGTTTGTGCTGTTGCACTTTTTTTTATACTGTTTCATTGCTTATCCTTCGAGCTTTCTATATGCTCGGTTTAGTCTCTTTGTTTTTCGATATTTTTTTTTTGTATTCTTTTTGCTTGTACTTTCCAGAGATTTTCCTGTACGTATCTTGTCCATTTGGTTGCTAGCTCATTTTAAATCATCTACCTTTTCTTTCCAACCCTTGCTTACTTCGACTTTTTGCCTTAACCACTCGTTTTCATCTTCTACTTCTTTTCGTTGTCTTTTCATTACATCACGTTTTCTTTTTAACGCCTCTATTAAGTTTCGCGATTGGAACCATTGATTTGTCATACAATCTATTTCTTGGATTTGCTGTTCCCTCGCTATTTTCATATTCTTTATCATCACTTCTTGTTCACTACTTTCTACTTCCATTGAACTTTCTACTTCCATTGATTCTTCTATTTTACATTCCATAGGTATTGAAAATTCGTTCTCCACTTCAATTTTGATGAGTTTGATATTTACACTTTTGTTGATAAAGGTCTAGCCGGACTCTACTTCTATGGTTGTTGGTTCTATCTGACTATTCATATTTCTACCATTTTTATGTTCATGATTTTTGTTATTTTTATTATCGTTTTGATTTTCTGATTTTTCTGAATTTTATCTTTTTATGAGTTTTATACATTTTTCTGGTTTTTATATATTTTCTGATTATATATATATTTTCTTTTTCGTTTTCATTTTTCTCGCGATTCTTGTGTGGTAGCCATTTCTCCATCCAACATATAAGATAGTTAGTTGACTTCTTCTATGAGATCCTCTACTTCCTTTTCTAGCATAGTAGTATTTTCATGGGCCTTGAGCTTTTCGACATCACTTTCCAAGTTTCTCACTTTCGTCTCAAGTGCCTCCTTCTTATTTTCCCATTGTGCATTTTGCATTTTTCTCAATTTGTCTCTTTTCTCACACATGTGCTTATATCCTACCACATCTCGTTCATCATGTTCTGAGCGCGACTGCTCTATTTCCACTCACAGTTGATTTTGTTCCTTTAATCTTGATAGTTTTCTAGATGTTCTTTGCGCCACGGTTATCTCGTATTCTCGAATTGCTAAGATCAATTTTGAATCCTCTTCTCTCTCTTCAGCTTTCTTCCGTTATCTTTAATTGCTTTTGCATCTCGTTGATAATCTTCATCTGGTCTTGTTCCCACATTTTCCAAACATCCAGAGGTGTCCACTTTTGCGGCAATTCCTTCAACTCTCTTGCGGTTTCCTGGTATTTTCTCTTCCAGGTTCTTGCTTGTTTCCTTCGCCCTTCTATGGCTCTTCCACTTTGTCCCGTTACTTTGGATCATTGAATTATTTGTTCGATTAGCTCTCTTTTTGTGTTTACTAGTTCTTCTTTCACTCTTTTTTGTACGTTTCTCACTTGCTCCACTTGGGTTTCGAGTTTCTCTCTCTTCTTATTTGCTTGTTTCTCTCAGTATTCGTAGTATGCAGCTTCCGCTAATTGTCCAAGGTGTTTGATTCTCATCGTTCCTAATTCGTCTATCTCTTTGATCAATCTTTCGCATTACTCATATACTTCGTTTTTTAACTGCCCGTTGTTTTGGTTTTGCAATTCTGACATTACCTTATTACACTTTAATTTCATTTCTTTATCTTTATTGAACTCTTTTATTTTGTTCAACTGGTTTACTTGTTCGTTCTTTTCTTTGGTTTTCTTTTCTCACCACTCGGCTTGCCATTTATAGTTTTCCGTTTCCGCTTTTTTGTACTGTTGATGTTTGTTGCAAAATGTACCTTTTCTTTGCTGCTCCGACATCGTTTTCCGTTTTACTTTCTATCATTTCCTTCATTTTCGCCATGTCTTTCTCGTATATTTTTTGCAATTCGCTCTATCGTGAAGTATAATTGTTTGATGGTTGTATATGTTCTTGGTTCTTTCTATCAACTGTTTCATCATCACTTTATGTCTTCCCATCTCGGATTTTATTCGATTTATATTTTCGGTGACATTGTTTTTAATCAAAATTGCTCTATTTCCCTCGTTGTTCATTAGTTTTATCACCATTAACGTCGGAATATCGACTCGCACATCAATTATCATTTGTTCGGTATTCATCTTCTACAATCAGTTTATTTTTCGTTTGCGGTGTTCATCGTTTTAATTTTACGCAGTACAGATTTTATAATATTTATGGGTCATACTTTTACAATATATACATATATGTATTTATAATCAATTTACACTCTTGGCGTTCTCAATCTGATATCCCCTGGCTCCCGTCTTTCCCACCGATACTTTTACTAACAACACATTGTCTTTCACATAATTCCACATGGTTTCCTGCTTTATTATTTTGGGAGCTTCGGTGGCTATTGTAACAGTTTTTCTTTCAAAGTTTTTGTTTTACATCCCATTTTTACCATTGGGCATTCTGTTCTCTTTCTGCTGCGTCTTTCCGAATGCTATTTTAGCTTTACTTCTTCTATTACCTACATTGACTTGGACATGATCATCTGAATTTGCCACCGACCTTTTCCTACTCTATATTCACATGTTTTTGTTGTATTTGTTTTCACATTTCGGTCATGTTTAAGTGTTCACATTTTATTCTCCATTCTTCGCAGACTTTTTCTCACCTTTTGTTACATGTTTTTTGACATTTTTGACATGGTTTTCTTTTATAATTACATTTGTCCATATGGTCATTTGTGTCTTTGATTCTCCCTTTCACTTGCACGGTTCGTTTTGGCATTTTATTCTCATGGATAATATTTCTTTGGCGGTTGCTCGATTCTTTTGAGTTTCTTTAAGGGATTCTATTTTAGTATCTCCATAGTCAGGCCATTCCTTTGAACGGTTTAATGTTAGGTTTATTATACACTTGGTGCACTATCTCTATCCGCATTCCGTTTTTCTTGGGTCTTTTAGTAACTCCGTACATACTCCTCATCAAAATCTTGGTTCTAATTTTATTTGTGGTTGTTTCCTGGTTATTTTGATAATTTCGTTGATTTCCGTCATGTCTTTTGTTGGATTCATCTTCTACCATATTTTTCTTTGTATTTTCTACTTTTATCCATTTATTTTTTTACATATTTTTGATTTCTTTTTACTTTTATATATCGAATTTTACATATTTTTGATTTTGAATTTTCTTTCTACATTTATACAGTTAATCTTTCTACACAAGTACATTTCCTGTTATTTTCTTTCACGCTACTAGACGAGTCCGGTTCTTGTGTTTCTTCTACTTGATTCAGCAGACAATCTGTTCATTCCTCTTACTGATCTACTTCTACTGGTTGCGTTCGCCCTTGCAGTTCGTTTCTTTGTTACTGATTCTGTATTTTTAGCGTTTCAATTTATCTTCCCATTCTAATAATTCTTCTCTGTTGTTCTTCAATGTTTGACATATGATAATAATTCGTATTTTACGGCATCATTTGGCTGTCAGCTCATATTTTTGTACTGGGTTTACTGTACTTGTTAACAAAATTCTCCGCCATTTCCACATCTCCGTGAACGTTTACGCCTTCCTGATAGTTTTGATTCATTTATCTTAATTTTTATGCTCGTTCTTTACTTTCTCATCTAATTTTAAACGTTAACAAAATTTTTGGAGGGGTTATATACTATACATACCGCTTTATAATACTTTTATACATATATTTTATACATTATATACACTCATATTCCCTTTATCTATATTCGTTATAATTTAGGAGAGGTTCTGACTTTCTGAACCGCCTCATTACACCGCTTTTGTTTTCGCAGTTCATTTTCCTGTTTGATCGTTTCCATTTTTGTTGATTCGTCTGTTTCACTTTTTGTCGTTGAGTTGAGTTTTTTCTGTTTTCTACGATTAGTTATATTTTTATCATCATCCTGTTCGTTAAATACGGAATATTTTGTTTTTGAACTTAGGTTATTTGTTTTATTTCGATGATCCTTTTTGAGTTCGCAGAAATGACACTGTAATACTTTGTTTTTGGTGACATTTCTCTCATACATAGTCGCTTCCATATTACGATAGGTTATTTATCTAGTTCAATTCTTGCTATGCATATTTTATTTATTGATTGACCGTCGATATTTGTTATATTCATTTGCTACATTTATTCGTATACTTTCTCTTTCTCTCTTATTGATTGTTACTCGCTGTTGAGTTAAGGTTAATCTCCAAGTTGTTGGTATCATTGGTAACGTCGTAATATTATTTTTCAAATTTATTTCTATTTACGGTAGGCATACAGTGCATTTTCCATATTTCGTCTTTTTGATTTCGTTTTTGTTGTTTCAATTGTTTTTATTGTTGTTACATCCGTTAGCTTTCTTTTCCTTGCCGATTCCTTTCTTTTCGTTGTTTCCTTTTCGTCGTTATTTTATTGTTGATTGTCATTGTCTTTTTCGTTTTTGTTGTTTTTATTGTTTTTATTGTTGTTTCACCCGTTAGCTTTCTTTTCCTTGCCGATTTTCTTTCTTTTCGTTGTTTCCTTTTTGTCGTTGTTTTATTGTTGATTGTCATTGTCTTTTTCGTTTTTGTTGTTTTTATTGTTTTTATTGTTGTTTCACCCGTTAGCTTTCTTTTCCTTGCCGATTCCTTTCTTTTCGTTGTTTCCTTTTCGTCGTTGTTTTATTGTTGATTGTCATTGTCTTTTTCGTTTTTGTTGTTTTTATTGTTTTTATTGTTGTTTCACCCGTTAGCTTTCTTTTCCTTGCCATTTCCTTTCTTTTCGTTGTTTCCTTTTCGTCGATGTTTTATTGTTGATTGTCATTGTCTTCATCTTTAGGCGTATCTTCCTCGGTCTTCGCAAAAATGTCGTCCTCGACATTGATTTTCCTTATCAAAATTTTATATGTTTTTAACATTCTATCTCCGGTTAAAACTGCTTCTTCAATTTTTTTTTTTTTTTTTAAAACTACATATTTGTTGATACTTAGTAATATTTACATTAATGTCTAAATATACACCTATTTTTGTTTTGCTACTTTTATTTTATCCACTTATACATCAAATTCTACATATACATCGATACTACTTTTGATTATATACATATCTTTTTGACTTTTTCGTCTACACTTCGCTGTTTATCTCCATTTTATTCTCTATATTACTTTTAATCTTCCTCATCTCTACCCATTCTGTACATCTAATCAATATCTCATGTTTATCTTGCTCTTCCTTCATTTCGTTTATTTTGAATTCTGCTAACATTACCTCTTCTTTTAGTCTGAGTACTGTTGTCATTAGTGTTTCACTCTCTTTTGATTTGTTTTCTGCTACTTGCTTCCACATTACAATTTTTTCATCCTGTTTAGTTACTTTTACAATCAATTCCCTTATTATCCTAATTTGTTCGATATACTGTCTTTTCAATACTTGGTATGAGTTTATATCCAGTTGTTTATTTGGTTCGTTCTTTTTCTCTTCTTTATTCGTGTATTGTTGCCTTGTTATTACCGTTGGTTGGTACTTCCTTATCTCTGACTGATACATTCTTCTCTTTACATACATTTGATTGCTCTGTTCTCCATTATTTCTCTGGAGTTGGTTTCCCAGTTTATCTTTCATATTTGGGCAGCTGTTTGCTAAATGCCCTACTTCACTGCGTTCATAACATAACTTTGCGCGATCGTGTTGATTTTTCGTGTATCGATTTCTTTGATAAGTCGGACTTATGTTCTTTCTATAACATTCGCTTTCATTGTGACCTTGCTGTCGGCATTTATTACTGTATCTGATAGCGTTATCATAAGTTTTATATCCTTGTTTGAATTTTCCTTCACTCCTTCTGTCTTTCCTAGTTTGGTTTATTCTTCTGATTTCAGTAGTTTCGTTTATTCGTTTTGCATAATCTTCATTGGTGTTCGCTTTCTTTTCATTTTCCTTGTTTACTAGTGATTTACAGTTCTTTTGGAACATTGTATTTCCGAATTGATTTCTTGTTTCGATATTTCTATTTACATCACTTCCCATTGCCGGTTCATTGTGATCCTCATTATTCAAATTCACGTTTTCCATTCTTTCGATTATCTCGCTTTCAATCCTTATTTGTGGAATTCTTTGTACGCTTGGTTCCTTTTTTGTAATTGCTCGCATCATATTGATTTTTAGTACCCCATTTATTCGTTTTTCCTACATTTCGTTAATCTTTTTTACTTGGCTATCATTGGTCGTTAATTTTATTATGTCAGCTTTCAACAACTCCTCTTTCTTTCTTCTCCAACGTTCCTCTTCTATATATGCTTGAAATGTTCCCATCTCACTATACCGTTTTTCTGCTTCTAATGCTTCGGTGATCTTCAAAGTGTTCCAGTCTTGCTGTACATTTATTTCTGATTGTTGATTAATTTCCGTGTGTGGTTGGTTATCGGGCAAATAGCTACACATTCTTGTAGGGATGTTTATCTCATTCTGCATCTCGGTTGACTTGCTTTCTGGCGTTTCGGTGTTGTTATTTTGATCATGATTTCTTCTTGTTCGATATGCAGCTGGGAGGTGATTCTCTTGCCAACATTGGAAACTTATTTTGGGTACTCCACATCTTGTTGCGGTATGTCCTAATTTTCCACAATTCCAACATTCTATTTGCTCATGATAATTACTAGATCTGTGACCTGGTCTTTGGTAGTAATCACAATATTTATCAGAATTCTCGTTATTCATCGTCTTTTACGAATCTTATCTTGCTGCTTTATTTCTTGTTTGGCTTGGTTGTTGTTGCTACTGGATTATTGACTTGCTTGTTATCGATACTGGATTGTTGGCTTGGTTGTTGTCGATACAGGATTAATCTCTTTGTTACTATCGATACTGAATTGTTGGCTTGGTTGTTGTCGATACTGAATTGTTGTCTTGTTTGATTGATTTACCTGAATAGAAAAATATCACCCCTCCACTGTTTATTAAACATCTATGAATCGTACATTACAATGATTACATAACATAGCATTTTACTGTTCGTTTTCCTTGCGTTATTAACTTTTAATTCCAACCAACGGTATTTATTTTATAATTGCGTTTAAACATCTTTATTTCATCTAGATTTTCTTTACTTATTTGTCTTTTTATCAATGTTAACTTATCCTCGTTTCTCAGGATTCCCATATTGTCTGTTTCTCCCAATTATCTCGGTTATATCACTCGTACTTATGATAATTCATATTCCTCAGGCTTCGTCACCTTTTTTTTTTTTTTTTTTTATAATTCCCATCAGTATTCTTTATCTCTTTGATTTCGTTTTGCGTCAATTTTTAATTATCTATGTGAGTAGTAACAATTATCTATAATGTCGTAATAAGTATTTATTTTTAACAATTCGTTCGACCACGCCGTTTCCCAAGTTCTATTACCCACCGTATTTTATTTTCATTCATCATGTATCTCGCCTTCCCTTTTTATTTTATACTTATATAATTTTATTTTACCCATTCTATTTTTGTTCTACTCTCTTCTGGTCCTTAATTTTGTCTTTTTGTTTTGTCCTTTCGTTTTCTTAATCCATTTTTCTTATTTTCGTTATTTCTCATCAATCGTTGTTATCAGTTACTTCGTTTTCCATTTTCCAAATCTTTTATTTTCAATGTCGTTAGCTGCTGTCGTTTTTACACAATATATTCACTTCTCCGTGCACGGATATTTTCTCATCATTTATTTTATTGATTCATTCTGTTTCCTTGACTGGTTTCTCGTTATTTATTTTTCCTCATTCACAATTTACATTTTCTACTATAGTCGTGGACCATGTCTCTTTGTCACATGTCTTTTCTAATTCTAGTTGAGATTATGCTCCGTTAATGCACATCCCTTTTAATCCGAGTTGAGACTGTGTTCTATTACTATGCATCTCCTTAATTTCCGATTGAGATCATGTCTCGTTAGTACATGTCTTTTATACTCAACAAATGAGATCAAGTTCCGTTAATACCTGTCCCTTATATCCGACAATGTGAGATAGGTTCCAGTAATACCGTATCTCTTAAATTTAATTCGAGATCAGGTTCCGGTAATACCTGTCCCCTTAATCCCGCCTTGAGATCATGTCCCGTTAATGCATGTCTCTTATATGAGATCAGGTTCCGTTAATACCTGTCTCCGAGTTGAGACTGTGTTCCGTTAATACACATCTCATGGGGTTCATGTTCCGTTAATACATGTCCCTTATATGAGATCAGGTTCCGTTAATACCTGTCTCCGAGTTGAGACTGTGTTCCGTTAATACACATCTCATGGGGTTCATGTTCCGTTAATACATGTCCCTTATATGAGATCAGGTTCCGTTAATACCTGTCTCCGAGTTGAGACTGTGTTCCGTTAATACACATCTCATGGGGTTCATGTTCCGTTAATACATGTCCCTTATTTGAGATCAGGTTCCGTTAATACCTGCTTCCGAGTTGAGATTGAGTTCCGTTGATACACATCTCATTAATCCGAATGGGGTTCATGTTTCGTTAATACATGCCCCTTAAACTCAATTTGGCCATTGTTACAATTTAGCTTCGTTTCCTTAATCCCGATCGATGATCATCGTTTTATTACTACATTTTCTACCGGTTTCGCGATCGCTTTCATTTTCGGATTTTTATTTATTCCTTATTCGAGCTCGTTAATTATTTTCTTTTTATTATTACTTTTTTTTCCTCTATTTACTCCTTTGTTTATTCCTTACACGCGTGCTTCTCATTCTGCCTCTTCGAGAATTCTTCACCTACCCCCCAAATTTGAAATACAAAAACGGCTTCATTGGTCCACTACTGCAACGGTAAGATGATCAGCCTTACCACAGTAGCTTCTCAACTTGGCAAACCTCTCCGGAAGGTCGTCCTATACTTCTCCTCTGGGTGATCGGTTATCCCCTCCCGATTTGGCTTCAGACGTACTACCCGAAGATAGCTCAAAAGTATTTTACCCCTTTTTGAACTTTATTCTGGATGATCGGGACACTTTCATTTTTTAACTTTCTCCATTCATCATTTTTCTATTTTTACATATACATATTCATATTTTATATATAGAGATATAGGCGCAGGAAGGGTCAACTGCTAGACTTTTATTAATTCAACTTCATTTAATCATAATACTCGACTACTTTTCGTCAATGTTATTTTTACAAAGTACAAAAGTTTTCATTGTCTCAGCACATTGTCGACAGTACTGAAGTGACCACAGGGGAGCATAACTACTTATATTCTCACTTTATTTGACCAATACAACATTCGTGTGTGTATTCTACTCCTTTATGAATCTCATTTTTAACCGCGCTTATTATTTGTTTGCTTATTTAGGTCGGCTTTTTTACTATTTCTCTCTACCCTTGATATTTGGTCTACGTTCTCACTGGTTGTCTTTTCACATACCTCCTCTTTTCAATATTTTCCTATTTCAATTTATGATTTTTTGATATTATTAATTATCCGTTATTATAACATTCAAATATGTTATTCCCCGTTTAATTTCTCAAACTTGCTATTAATTATGGTTGGTATTCTTATTTTACCCTTTTCGATATTAATTAATTAATTAATTTATTAATTTATTAATTTTTAGTCTATTACTAGTATTGCTTTTTAGCCTCTGCATTGGTCAACCTCCTTCGACACATTCCTACCATTTTGGTGTTATTCATTATCTTATTAGTTTCATTTTAATGCTCCCTCCTTGATGTACATCTATTTTATTTTGTAATTTTGTTGTTCTCTACTATCACTGAATGTTAATTTATTTCACTGTTATTCAAATTTTTCCGAGTATTTTCAGATTCAATGTTGGTGCTTTTCGCTATTTTCAAGCATCAGTTTTATTTACATTTGCCGCTTTTAGTTGTTATCATATTTACTTTAACGATATTTATTATTTTGTATATAATTCAATGATTTTTATTCATTCCCTTTTTATTTCGTTTGTCGATATTCAATTTCCTTCTGATTCAATCTCATTATATAAATGTGTTGACATTCTTTATTTTCTATATTCATTTGTTATATTATTCACTGTTCTCGTTCCTCAATTATTCAATGTTATTTGTGTTTATTGTTTAAACACTTTGACTTTCGATATTTTGCTGCAATTCACTACCATTACACTTCATTTTATTGTTTTCGTTTTTATAATCTTTATATTCCTTCTGACACTTTTATTGTCTTGTATTTTATTTTATTATTTTACTTTGTACATTCACTATTGTAATTTACTTTTGACTTTTATGCTGTTCGTTATATATTTTAACCATATCAGTTTGAATACCGACCATTATCATCCTTATTGTGCGTATCGGGTACTATTCGTTGTGTAGATTTTATTTTTCGACTATTTTCTGTTATCCCCATGTTATAATTTATCCATGATGTTTTTAATTGTTTCCATGGCTTTGATCTTCCATTTGCTAGTTCCGCGTAACTTTCAATTTATTGACATTGTCTCTGCATTCAAATTGTCCATGATCAAATTGTCCAGCTGACTATGGAAGTGCAACAGACGAAGGACGTTTGGATAGAGCCCAAAAAGGTAAAATCGCTTTACCAGCGGCTTACAGTAGCCCAAAATGGATGGGCAGAAGAAAGACAGTTGGTGCAAGGTTTGCGAACACAAATAAAGGGACTGGAGGTTGCACTGTCTGCCTGTCAAGAATGGGCAGCTGTAACCTATCCCCTCGTATTTGCTCCCGCTCAAGTGGCTTACCGGGAGGCGATAACATCCCCCACAACGACCTCAACAACAACCCCAACTCCGAACAGTTACGACCCGGACGGAAGGAGCGGGCTAAACGCCAAGCCGCTCGATTGCTGAACAAGGCCTGATAAACTTAGAGAATATATTTAATTTGCGAATAATATATTGCTGAGTTTGTAGACAATATATGTTTATTTTGTATTTATATATTCCTGGTTATTTGAAACGGTACCTTCAAAAGTTTGGATAAGTGCCTATAACACCGCAACCAACACGCAAAAATACATCATTACAATACAACAGTTAGGTTTATTTCTAAAATAACATTGTCGAATTCCTTTTGATATTATGATAAACTCCAACGATAAACTTACGACGTAAAGGGGACCGAATGATCTAAAGCGAGCACAAGTCTTCTAACCACAGCTCGTTGGACCCAGGGATGGTCCGAGCAATTACAGCATTAGTAATAACGCTCACTTTTTGCGGACAATCTACCCACTTGAACACATTTCCAACGTTGCTTAGCAACGGGTGCCGAGTGGTAGCCGAGAAATATTTATATGGCGTTACCTAGGAAATAACAGAAAAATTAAAACAAATCAATACCCTGTAACCCACCATAGGGAACATTTAGCAGCAAAGAAATTACTTTTTCAATTAAACGGTGTACTTTCTGAATCTATAAAAATTATAAACTTTATTAGATCAAATGCATTAAATTCAAGATTATTTTCAATTTAGTGTGCATCTATGGAGTTTATTGCTTCATGCAGAAGTGCGATGGCTTTTAAGGGGCAAATTTTTGAAAAGATTGTTCAAATTAAGGAATGAGGTTGAATCGTTTCTAAGCCAACAGATAAACGATTTATTTAATTTTTTCATGACAAAAATAGAGTTTGCACAATTAGCATATTTATCAAATATTTTTAATAGGTTTAATGAACTGAACTTAAGCCTTCAAACAAGAACAACAATATCTTCAACTTACTTAATAAAGTTGAAGCGTTCAAAAAGAAATTAAAAACTTGGCAAAAAGGCATACAAAAAAATAAATATGAAATGTTCCAGTCTTTATCAGAGTATATTAAATTGATCGATAGTAACGAAAAATGCATACAAAGTATTATTTACGATCACTTAGAAGCACTTTCTCATTCCTTTGAATAATATTATCCAAAACAGAAAGATTTTCGACCTGGAAATTTGTGAATAGTTAATCCTTTTATTGAACATGGAAATAATATACTAAGCGACTTGGAACAGGAGGAGCTCCTTGAATTAAATTCGGATTTGAGTTTAAAATCATTATTTGAATCAACAAATATAATACAGTTCTAGATGAAAGTTAATAGTGAATATCCCATATTACACGAGATTTCAATCAGAACGTTTCGACAACATACTTGTGCGAGGCTGCATTCCCAGCAATGTGTGCAATAAAAACAAATCAACGAAATCGTTTGGCTGTTGGACCTGCTTGCCGTTACTACTTTGACTCCAAGGATAGAGAAATTAGCCAGTGAAAAAGAAAAACAGCAATCTCATTGATTTAGGTTAATGTTTTGCCAATTTAAAAAAATATATATATCTTTAATTTTGTTGTAATTATTCTGTAATTTTCTTTAATCTTTCTGTGATTGATTTATTTTGTGATTATATTTCTTTATGTAAACATGTAGTAATAAATAAATTGTTAAATACATAAAAGATATTATTGAGTTTTGTTTCTTAATTAATTTACAAAAATGTTTTCAAAGGTCAGCGTTCAAAAAATAGATATTTTATTGGTCCGCGGTACGTTTTCGGTTGGGAAACGCTGTTTTAGACCATTATTTGCTTTATATATCTTTAACTCTTTCTCAATTGTAAGAGTAACACTATTCTCAGGAATTAGATTTGTGAACATAGCAATACATCTTTATAATACTAAATATACTGAAATCGAATCAATTACTTTTTAAAACCTTTAGATAGAAATAACAATAGAGTTTTAATATCCAACAACAATTTTAGTGGTTTATCTTTTTTTATTATGATATATTTCATCAATATTTCTGATCGAAGTCATGATTTTCGGAAAATCTTTATCATTTTTCTAATTTCTAATAGCGCCACACCAGGACTAGGGCGGAACTCAGCAAACATGACAGATTCATCTACACCAGTGTTTCTTAACATTTTCTTTGTTATGTCTCCCATAAATACTTTTAAAATCTTCATGCCTCTTTATAATTATTTAGAAAAAATAGAGATGTTTTTGGTAATTAAATAAAAAGTATACCATGTTCAATAAGGAATTGGTTACATATATAAATGTTTATTTTAACAAATGAAATTTAAGGGTTTACTAATTGCTTGAAAATTATCATTGGTGCACTAAATAAAAAAAATTTTCAAATTGTCCCCTAAAAATTGCTAACCTGTGGGGCATGCGCCCAACTTTTAGAAACAATGATCTACACCTTCATTTTTGTAAACAAGTTCATTGTCGTCATTATCATGTTCCTCATCTTCACTATCAGAATAGTCAAAATTTTTAGGATTATTACCATTGGGCTTACGTTTAACATAAAGTATTTCAACAACTGAAAAATTTATTGCATGATTAAAGCAGCATTGACTTTAAGCAGAAATGATTTTTTTGGTATTTAACCATGACTCTAGCTCAATCATGTGTTGATGCAATTATATCGCACTTAAAATTAACACCATATTCCAGAAGTCGTTGAAACAATAATTCTTCTGTTTTTTTCGGACGTACAACTTTCAATAATCGGCAGCAAACCAAGTACAAATTGCGTATTAACCGACGATAATTGTAAATTTTCAATAATTTTCAATTTTCTTTTAATCAATGCTATGGTTTCAACTTTTTTTTCTTCGAAACATTTCATTACACAAATTTGGAATGTAGTTATAGACATTGGCATTTTGTAATTTTGATTAGTGACAAAACCTCGAATAGCTTCAAATTTTACAATAGTATTAAATGAAATTTCTTCTTTTTCAGCACATTTTCCAATTATCTTGGTGCTACAATAATTTCCTTACCATTAAATCTTTCCACCAACCCATCTGTTTGAGGGTAATATGGTGATGTACTCAATTTATGAATTCCAAATAACTCTGTTATGGATTTGAATTCGCTTTGAAATTTTGTCCCTTGATCTGTCAATAATTTCTCTGGAGCTCCGTATCTGAATATAATATTTTCCATGAATATCTGAGCAACCGTTTCCGCTTTTGATTAGGCATAGCATATGCTTCTGGCCATTTTGTTAAATAGTCACAGAATACAATAATGTATTTCCATTGATATTTCCATTGGAGCTACCGGTATAGGCATTGGCTTAAGCGAGACTTTTATTTGTTTCCAGTGTTTCATCGAGTCAGGCATATCTTGCAAGTGCCGCACCATTGTTTTACATCTTGCTCCATTGTACTTCAAAAATACTTTAACTTTAATCGCGATAGCGTTTTTCTTGCAGATAAATGTCCTCCAAGAGCACCATCATGATACTGTAATAGCAATGTATCTCTATGCTTGTTTGGAACTACTATTTGCAATTCATTATTATGAATATATATTCAAGATCCATTCACGAATCCATTCACAATTATTTGTTTTAATTCATCATCCATTTCTTGTTCTCGTTGAAACTCAGGTACATTATTTGCTGCTTTAATTACAGCGAATATTGTATCTCTCAATGGATATGTGCCGATGACAATTGACGAGACGAGTACGAAAATAATAATAATATAAAATTATATTGGGATCCCTGGAAAAAGTTAATAAAAAAATACAAATTAATTAATTAATTAAAATGACGAAAACAAATAAATTAAATTAGGGAGACATTCTCCGATTTGGATAAATTTAACATTATTTGCTGTTTTAATTACAGCGAATATTGTATCTCTCAATTTTATTTCCTCTTGATTATTAGTGATTTCATTACTAGAGATTCTTGATAAGGCATCCGCATTAGCATTGGACTTTCCTGTACGATATTTGATCTCAAAATCGTATTCTTGTAAAGCTAACTACCATCCGATTAACTAACTTGCTGCATCTCGTTGTTTCATTAGCCATTGTAATGGGTTATGGTCCGTATAAACAATGAATTTTCTACCAACTAAATATTGACGAAATGTTGTTATTCCATATACTAAAGCTAGAGTTTCTTTTTCAATGGTTGAATAGTTCTTTTCATAAAGATTTAATGATCGACTTGCATATGCGATTACGTGATCATTTTCACCTTCAACTTGTTGTCCCAATAATGCTCCTAGTGCACAATTGCTTGCGTCTGTCATTACCATAAAGTTTTCGTAAAATATGGATATACTAATATTGGATTCATTACCAACTTTTGTTTGAAGGTTTCAAATACATTTTGTTGGGCTTGTCCCCACACAAATTTTATAGCTTTCTTTAATAAAATTGTCAGTGCAAAGGTTTTAATAAATTTTCGATAATAGCTTGCTAATCCAAGGAATTATCTGATATCGTCGACATTTTAGGAGTTGGATAGTTTACAATTTTCTTTACATTATCTGGATTTGGTTGAAGACCTCTTCGTGATATAATATGTCCAACATACGTTACTTCCGATTTTCTCCATTCGCCCTTTGAGGGTTTGATTTTCAGATTCGCTTCTCATAGTCATTTGAACACAATTTCGACATCTCTCATATGCTCATTAAAATAACTTGAAAATATTATAATATCATCAATATAAACTAATGCATGTGGAATATCTCTCAACACGAAATTCATGCCCCTTTGAAATGTGACTGGAGCATCTGTTAAATCAAAAAGTAAAATATTAAATTCATACAAACCTTTTCCATCTGAGAACGCTGTTTCCCTTTACCTTCCTCTTTGACTTTGAACTAATTATAACCTTTGTTTAAATCAATAACATTGAAGTACTGTAATTCTCCCATTCGATCAAACCTTTCTTGAGAAACTGGAATTGGATATGTATCTTTTCCCGTAACTTGGTTCAATTTTCGATAATCAACACAAAATTTTAATTCGCCATCTTTTTCCTTTACAACTACAATGAATGATGAAAATGGTGAAAAACTGTCTCTGATAATATTAAATTCCTTCATGGCTTTTATTTGTCTATCACTCTCATATTGATGTGCATATATAATTCTATATGGTCTTAACTTAATTGGAGTTTCATCTATTAATGGGATTTCGTGTTCTATTATTGAAGTCACGCCCAAATCATACTCATGTTTCTCGAAAATATATTAATACTTTATCAATAATTTAGTGAATATTTATATTTGCTCTTCCGGCAAATCTTTACTAGTAATTTGAGGTTCTTTATATATTTTAATATTTTTTGGTAACCTTTTACTTCCAATTTTTAACATCTTCGTTAATTTTCCCAATTTTGTTTTTGGTTTTAGTGATTAACGTTAGTAATATGAACAGGAATTAATTGATTTTGCACTTTTACTATTTCTTCACACATTGAATTATTAACGTTTTATTCGGTTTGAATATAAACTCATCATCTGGAACTCCCATCGTATTAACATAACAAATGATCTCACTTTGTGTTGCACTGTTAATGATTGGTTTAAAAGTACATCTCCAACCTCATGAATAACTTTACCGGTTTTTCCTGCAAATAAATTTCCGGTTTTTAAATCAAGAGAAATCCCTTCCAATTGCTCCAATACGTTCATTCCCTCTAAAGACTGCATTGGGCTTTTTCTCATCACTAAAACATCATGGGCAACTTCTAAATTTCCGATAACTAATTTTAGCTTGTTTTTTGTCAGAGACCTTACAATCTCCTTGGTGCTTTGTATTTGATCCCTATCGTCGGAATTCAATTCTTTATCTGATACTATTGTATGACTTGAACCGGAATCGATCAAGGCTTCAACCCGATGTTTATTTAATTGTATTCACATTCAATGTTGTCTTCCTCTTGTTCCAAACGTCATCAAAACATAATTTCTTGGCAATCCAAGCATGTTTTTTCTCTCGATATCTGCGCTTGATGGCTCAACTTGCTCAGCCAGTAATTCAATATTCATAATTGGCTTCATCTCTTTTAGTTTTTCAACCGGATATATTGGTGCAGTTGGAAGAAATGTTTTCGGGATGCAGAACTGGCTAAATGTATCTGTTTCATTCACTTTTGATGGATCAACATTTACCGATTTTAGTTTTAGTTTGTCTTTCAGTGTTTTCTCTGTGTCTCCTTTATAATAGTACAATGGTGGTATCTCAATTTTGTCATTGCCATCCCCTCAGTTCCCACTTTCATTGTCTGAGCTTGAATCAGAATTACTTCGTCTGTTTTTAATTTAGATTTTACTTTTCCCATTTTTTTTATATTGATGATTAGTAATTACAAATCTTGCGAGAAAAGGTATGCATTCAATAATCAATTCCATGACCATTCCGAAATAATATATAATTGGCGAGTACTTAATATTTGAGATATCATAACTTTAAGCATAATAATGATAACATATATTTCAATTAGACCTACACACGCTTGTCCCAGAAACATGAATTTACCCCAAATCTTTTTCATCGTGTTGTACGTGGCTTTTTTATAGTGATCTGGCGTCAATAAATAGTCATAATTTACCTTTCCTTCACCTCCTAGTATCAATCATCTCGGTAATTACTCTTTTCTATTTTGACGGAAATAACAAATTTATCCCTGCTTCTTCAACATCGTCTTGAGAATATAGTCCAAATTGAACTAGTTTATTTAATGATGTGAAATTTATTAAATATTCAAGTTTTGTCAACTCTAATCTCTCTGGAGTTCTCACCCCTTTATGATCTGGCAATGATATCCATGTATCTGAGGTTAACCAATATAATGGTGTCAATAACCTATTACACTTTAATAGTTTGGGTTTTGTATCTTCATCTAATAATATTCGAGTTATTGTCTCCATAAATCTCAATTTCCCATTGAAACTTATAGGCCATTCATTTGTACACTGCTCGTATTATATAATCTGAACAGAGATTTCTTTACATTTATAACTATACAATGCTTCGCCTAATATCCTTGCAAATACACCATTTTCTGAATTTAGCATATTGGCGTTACTAAATTTGAATTTGTAATTGCCATAACCATTATGTTTCGGAGTATTTCTTTATTTAACTTGTAATCATTTAATATAATTTCTCAATATATATTTTCCATGATACTTTGACTATAGTGAAATAGATAATTCATTTTATTATTGAAATAATTCGTTAATTTGATATCCATGCTATGATTCAAATTTTGGCTTCTTCAAGGTTTTTCGTCTATACATAAATTCCTTTATAGTTGGTTTCATACGCTGTTTGACCACATTTGTTAACAATGTTCTTCGAATGAATCTCACACCATAATCTGGCAATGTTGATATCAACACTACTGGAGTTTTTCTTGTTATCAAAGGATTAATTCTAAATGTCACATTTGCTCTTGTTTAAATTTTCCGACCTTTCTCTCAATTGTTCTCCAAAAATTTCGTTAAAACTCATTGTTTTAAATGTACTAAATTGCACAGATTTGTTTTCACCTCATACACAAGGATTGATTCTACTGTTTGACAACTCGTTTGTCACATATTACAAAATTGGTGAGTTTGTAACTTACCTGTGTCATCATCAAAAGCTCCCTCAAATTCTCTCAACTCAGTTAAATATTCTTCCATAACAACAACTTTATCGATAATTTCTCCATTCATTTTGTAAGATTCTCCTACACAATCACCATTAGGTTTCATTACTCCGATTTCAATAATTGTTTCTCGTACTGCGTGATTTAACTTAGCTCTTAATCTGATTTCTGGGCTAATTTTAAGTCCTCCTGTTTGAAATGCGGCTACACAATTTTCTGGATCTATATCAACTGGTCTTGGAATCGCATACATCTTGATTAATGACGTATGACTCCACTTTCCGCAATAAAATATGAAACTTGTTCTTTTAACACTACATTCTCGTACTGTTAAACGTCGGAAGCCTAATTCCTGATAAACATAATATTTCTTTTCATTTTCTATTTTCATTTTCATCGGACACGCGTCGGGACATTCTGTCATATCTACCACAGAATAAATCTTCCCTAATTCTGTTTGAGAGCAATCATATGCGACTAATGACGTTGTTTGAGTTACAATTCCACATAACGTCAATATCATAAACATTATAAACGAAATTTTCATCGTTTTTCTTTTTCATTGCGATTCCACACTTTTCATTTGCTTCCTCTGCTCGTTTGGTTGGTTTTATTGTTAATCTTTTCAAAACCTCCATTTTCACTTATCCAGCAACCATTATGTTTATTCAGAACATTGGTTGCTGCTTCAATTATCTCTTCTTCTTTATCATTATTTAAACAGAGGTATGATCCAATTTCTAATAAAATATAACTCATAATTGTCAGTACCCTTTCTTTATCTATTTCATCTTTTATCATACTCAATATCACATCTTCATCACAAAATTCCATATTTTCTTTGGCATAGTATAAAACAATACGGAGTCTCTTTTTTAATTTTTTGCAATTTTTTGAACACATATTTCATTTTGCTCTCGTAATGCTGGTATAATAAACAGCTCACTAGCTAAAGACTTTAGAATTCCTTTCTTTTTACTTCAACTAATCTGCTTTCTCTCTTCTTGGAGTTTCTGTACTATTTCCATTTTATTTCATATGGACTCTTACACTGTTCTACTTTGCTTCATCAGTCGCTGTCTCTGTTGCACAAACCTCACTTTTAACTTCTGTTTTTGTCATATTTTCTTCTATGTTTTGTGCAATGTCGTTTTCTACATCATCTTTGGTCATTTCACTTCTCTAATGTACTTCATCATTGGTACTATTCGTTTCATCATTAAAATTTGGCCACTCAAATTTACTCTAATTTGTTGATTTGCTGTTATTTAGTTGTTTAACGGCAATTATCTCATTAATAAAATTTGTTAAAGGTTCCTCGTTCGTAAAAAAACTCATTTTCATCAAGCTTTTGTGGTACACAGTCACAATCGAATAAATATTCGTCATCATCTAACTCAAAACCCTTGTACATAAACACAATGATTCCGTCATTATCCATGATTTCTGCTGCTTTCCGTCGCAATTTACACACTTTTGTACACCAATGTTCATCTGTATATTCTACACCTCGATCATTTATCGTTAATAATATCACAAATGGCTCAATATAAATGCCTTGTTCTCTAAAATCTTGTCCAAATTTCCGAATAACAGTTTTTATTGTTTCTCCAAAACCAGTTTCATAATTCAAATAAGGTCTAACACAGTCTAAAAGTTTTAGTTTTTCTTCTACGTCAAATTCTGAATTTAAAATTATATTTAATTTATCCTTAACCTCAATTGTATGTCCATTGATCAATATTTTTATTAAATCACTTTTAGTTTCATTAAAATCATTTTTAGCTGTTTTTTTAGTTTCAATTATATTCAGTATTTTTATTTCGTTTTCCACTCCAGGGATTATTCCACAATCGATCAAATAATCATCATCCTCTAACCTTTGCTCCATAAATTCAAGTTCTATTTTCCAACCTTTACATTTGTGCATAATCTCTCTTTGTAACTCATTTACTTTTTCATAATCTCCAATTTGACAATATGACGTTGTGTTGTCTAGTCAAATTACTTTAACAATTATAGGATCTAGCCATTTATTCTTTCGCATCGATTGCCCCAATAGTCTCATTATGTCTTTAAATACATTTTGCTTGTTTACTCTATAACAGTTTTAGTTTTTCTCAAACTAAAAGGTATTTTAATCAATTTTGCTAAGACTTCAATCAACCTCTGTGAATTCACCTCTGGATCTGCACTCAGCCGTCGAGCTTTGCAAATGAATACTGTGCTTATTTCACTTTATAAATCATCGCAAATTTTACTACATGGATCATTGCTTGATTTGGGTTCACTAAAAGGTAATTCTTTCCCGTCTATCATGCGAGTATCACCTTCATCATCTGATTTAAGTTTTGATAATAATCTATTCAATTTTTGATTAAAGATTTTCACATCGATTTTAATTTTGTCTCTAAAATTGTCTCGTTGAACGAAGGTTACATTGCTGGAAGATTGACTTTCATCCTAAAATCTTATTGTTTTCTTTAGTATTGGTCTTTGAAATTTATTCGAGTTTTTATGCAAGATCTAGCCATATGCCCATAACCTTTGCATGCATGACATTGAATTTGTCCATTTATATTAACGTTATCACGTTGTGGCGATGGAGAAGTGGATGTTGACCCATTTTGAGAAGCAATTCCGTGAAATATGCCCACTTTTCCCACAGTGATAGCATTGAACGTTATTAACATTAGCTTTTTTTATCAGGCGCTATTCTTCAATAATTATTTCCTATTTCATTTCTCTGCCAGTTAGAAACTACTCTCCTCGGGGCTCTGCTGCCATCATTTCTAAACCAACATTGATTTGTATAATGCCCTACTTTTTTACAATTTTCACATTGGATGAGTCTTATTCTTTCATTACTTTCCATTTTACCGCTTGATCTGTTTATACCAGGGCTTCTTAAACCATGGGTCGCGACCACATTTGAGGTCGCGTAGCAAAATTCTGGGGTCGCGAGAGATAAAAATACAATTTAACAGAAAATGTTTTTTAACTTGTAAAATTATTGTTATAAAGATAAAATAACAATTATCGTAGATAAATATATCATAAAATCTTCTAGTTCGGAAAGATTGTTTGTACCTGCATTTCTATTAAGAGTATTGTAATAACTTGAATAACATTTACTATGAATTAGAAGATGTTATAGGAATTTAAAAAAAAATATAAATTTATTTTTCTTTTATATTTGTATGGGGTCGTCAAGAAACTCGCAATCATAAATGGGGTTGTGAATTACAAATGTTTAAGAAGCTCTGGTTTATACTATTCTCATTTCTTCAACTTGGTGATGGACGTCTTGATTGCTGGAGTGTATTTACTGCCTTCCAAGTGCTTTGCGGTGGTGTAATTGATCTTTCGCTTTTAACTGGAAGTATTGCAAATGCATGAGCTTTCTCATTAGTACTTTTTAAGTTTAATTCAATTTCCATTGCCTTTTTAACAAGATCATCAAAATTATCATAATCTACGCAACACAATGTTGTTTTTATTTCTTTGTTTACTCAGGACAGAAACTGGCCTTGTACTAATTTTTGCCTTTGTTTCGCTAGACCTGGTTGTTTTGAGTTCATCATGAATGATTTACTTGGTAAGGTTGATGAATGGTAGGCAAATTCGCTTACTGTTTCATTTGGATTATGAACTCGAATATAAAAATATTGACGCATTAGTCTCTTTATATCTCCTCCAATGAGTTTAGCTGCCATCGCATCTTTAAACTTGGCCCAATCATTGCCAACTGCTTTCTTGTCAACTTGCTGCCACACCTCTTTAGATATAAAGGTAATATTTGAATTATAATTGCTTGGGACCATCCAGCCGCTGTCGCATACATGTAGTAGTTGCTCATAAAATCAACAAAAATAACTGGATCGCCTCCATATTGTTCAACTGGTAATCTTTGACAACTGGCAAAATCATTATTTTCTTTAGCGATCGAAACTGCTAAGTCTTCACTACTCATTACAGGTTCTTTTTTACTTTTGCTTCGTAAATTATATCGATTCACTTTAATAAATTTCCTCAAATCACACAAACTGAATTTCAAATTTATTAACACAATAAACATTTTACCTCTTCTTCAAGCTTCAATACAAAATTTTCAGAACCCACAATTTACCATAAATCTGGTTAAAACAATGTTTCTTTTCAATCATTTTTCACCACTTTGATCACCTCGGGCTCACCAAATATGTTGGGGTTGTCGGTGAATTTAAATAGGAAGTATTGTCAATCTTACTCCAAGCGTGCTTTTTAACAACAATAATGAACTCAAAACCATATAAACTTTATTGATTAACACACTTTATCTCCACTTTAAAATGACACAAAGAAGTATCTATTACAGTCACAACTTGGTGCTTATTACGACCTTTCGGGGAGAATAACACCTTTCAGATCAATTGGATTTCACAATCACGTGACTACTGTGACGGGTTTCTGAGATCGATAAATCCAATTTAGTTGCTTTGCTTTGACTCGAATTTACTCAATAACTTTGATTGATTTGATTTCACTTTATTTTTTTTTACAATTTTGGCTTTGTCTCTTTTCAACTTTCTTTATTATTTTCGTTCTCGTATCGCCTCATTTCTGATTCAAATTTCTTTTATCCTTGATTCCAACGGCTCTTTCAATAATTTTCCGAAATTTTCTCCTTTCAATTCTTAGTCCAATTTTTCTCTCTTTGATTCCAGTTGCGCTTCCTTTTTATACTCCGTCACCCAATAATACTTACTGATGTCAAATAGAATTTACAATATCTTTTACCGCTAATTCCATTTGGGCCTCTATAATCACTGACAGCTTTCCAGATAAATAATTTTTTAGAGATGCCATTTCCCGGATTCCGAAACAACATTTCTTCAATTATATTGAAAGAGCTTTCGAGATAACGTGCAAATTTCGCTTTTGTTTTTGTTTTTCTAAATTTGCACTCGTTAATTATAAATGACCTTTTATTCAATTGTCTGTTTTTATTGATTTTCTCTTATTCCCTTCTCGTTATTCGACATTTCTTTTTCATTCCATTTTTATTAAGCTCCAGAACCACATCTTAATCAGTTATCATTGTTTCCCCAATCATTTTACATGTTTATTAATTATTTTATTCTATTATTTAGGTATCCTCAACACAGTAAAAATTCTTATTCTTCGAACCTTTCATCAACCAAAGGTTTCTATTAATTCATCAAAATGCGTGTTTTCAATTTCGACAGTTTTATTTTCTAGTATTTATTATTAGATAGCCTAACGAAAACCTATTTTGAATAATATAAGAATTTTGAAAGTTAATTGAATTCTATTTTCATGGGATATTTTAATGTTTTTTTCTGAAAATCAGCTATCAACTATTTGAGTCTTAGAAAATGTATTTAACATCGATTTTATACTAAAGGAATAGTTAGCCGCGGGTTTGTAAATGAAAATTCTGTTCGAGAAACAAAATTCTAAATTATTAAAAAAATATTTATTTCATTGTTAATAGAACCAAATTAAACAAAAAAAAGTAAGAATCAAAAGTTTGAAATTTTCAAGTACGTGAAATTAGCAATATCATTCTGTCTGCAAATTTAATGTCAACTCTGTTATTTCTTTCAAACTTTTTTATGGAGGGTATTAAAAATTTACAACCGACACTGAAAAACAACAGGTGAGAAAATACGGGAAATTGATATTTACAGAACGACATGACGCCAGAGAGAAAACTAAACTTGGTAGCTTCTTGGTAGGTTAATTGTACATTTTGTGTTTATAATTTTTGATTTGATATTTCAACAAAGTTATCTACCTAAAACCCATAAGAAGTTTTATTTCAGTCGTCTGTGGGTTCAAAGTCCTCACATTGTTTTGTTTTATTCTCGGGCAAAGTCGGGTACGGCAGTTTGTAAGTTTTAAACAAACGGTAACTGGATTAAAACGAACATGATAAAACAGAACGGTGCAAAAACAGAACTATGATTAAACAGAAAAATTCTAATTCAAGAAACTCATAAGTTTTAATGTAATACTATTTGTATATTTAATATTTAATAATATGTTCAAATGAAATTACATCGATAGATTCATTTTATTATTTATTAGGTTGAAATAAGATTATATCGATAGCTTCATTCTAATTTGGCCAACCATTTTTTTCAACGACACAGAAAGGAAGTCGAGTTCTACTGTATCAAGGATTTGAATACACCAAGTAAATGTGAATGGAGTAGTTACATGGAGAAGCAAAATCTACTTTAGTGCCAAGTGCAAGGCAATCTTGAATATGTATAATGAAAATATAATTGGAGATGTGCCACAACATTGCCACGATTTAAAATTTAATTTAAATTTTAAATCCTCAAAAAGCACAAGCCAATTTTTTGAAAACGAGCATGAAGCAACAAATAAAGACTGTTTTTGATGAATTAGCTACCACATTTCCAAATGAAGACAATTTCAACGAGATTCTTTCATATTTCTATTCAACTTACATTGAAAGAGTTGCCGGAAGATCACCTCTCTTTCCAATTCGAATTTGGAATCATTTTGATGCTGCTGCAGATAGGTGTCTTAAGACTACGAGTACCTATGAAGGCTTCCACAAAGGCTTTAAATTCGATGTTCCATTGTAGTCACCAAAGCATTTGGAGCATATTAGAGTGATTGAGGAGGGATAAAACTAGTTGTGTAATATGAGGACTATGTCCCGTGGATATTTGGCTTGAAAAAAAAGAGATCCCCCAAAAAAAAATTTCGGGGGAGGGGGGGGGTTAAATTTAAAAAAAATATTTGTTTTAATGAATGAATAATTTTTTTAAATTATTTGTTTTAATGAATGAAAAACAAATTTTTTTTAAATTATGTTTTAATTAATGAATTTTTATTTAATATAATTTTTAGTTTAAATGTTCAAATTTAAAATTTTTAAAATTTTTTTAATTCATGATAAAAAAGTCTAAGTATTTTTTCACGATTAAAAAGCCTAAAAAATAAAAATTGGCTTAAATCACCTATGATTGGTTGTACTATAGTTATTATTAACATTTTTTTATTTATTTTTATTTTTAAAATTTATTAATAATTTTTCAGTGTAAAAAAGATTGATAAATCATCGATAAATTTTGAATTGTAAAAATAACAAACTTTCAATCCATACAAATATTATTATTGATAATAAAGATTAAACAAAAAAGATTAATTTTTATTTAAAATCAAAAATATCCGAGTAATATGCTTTACGCATTTCGGCCAACAATATATGGATTTTTTGGTCACGTTTGAAATCGTGGCAACATGGACATCCATTTGAACATGTTACTCTCATACTATCTTTACAAACAATGCAATTTGCAACCCATCGGTCAGCAGATCCCTGAACGTTGTCATAGTGAATCTCGAGAAGTTCTTCAATGTTAATCCCTGTGAAAAGGTAAATTTTTGTTGCGAGAAACTCTGGTGTGCAATAATCCAACGTATTTTTAATTCTTGGATAGAATTCCTGAATTTTCTTTAAAATTACTTCTAAGAGATAAACTAAATAATAAAATAAAATACATATTTAAATATACATGATTTATTTTTTGACAATTTTTAATACTTAATAAATTAAACAAATTCAAACAAAATATTTATTAATTTATTAACATAGTTATTTCTGATTTAATATTTCCCACATAATCATTATAATCCAAGGATTTTATTCCGAGTATTACTACTTTCCCACTTGAAAATATATTGACACATGATGGATTATATTTTTGAAGACGTAATGCTGGAAATATTTCTGGTTCAAATATACAATTCACCTTTCTTTGTAATTCATATAGATTTATAAATTTTCCAATATCGATTGTTACAGTGATTGATTAAATCTGTAAATCATGTATGTTATATTTCAAATCCCCAATTTTTAGAGGTTGCTTACATCCCATTACCCGACATTTCCCCGATCTGAAAAATATTATCGTATACTTACCTGTTCGATTTACAACTTGCTGTGGTTTTCCAAATGGGAATTTCATATCAGGTATAGAATATCTTCCTTTATAATTTATGTTACTCAACATTTTCAAATAATATCAATTCAAGTAATTCTAAAAATTAAAACAAATATAAACAATTAAATAAATAATTAATAATAAAATGGAATTAAGAAATGATGCAGTATATCAATTAGTTGGACCAAGTGGTTGTGGAAAGACTTTATTTGTATGCAATTTATTACAATCGAACTTGTTCAAATTAAAATTCAACAAAACATATAGGCATAGAGGAGCTTACGAAGAACATGGACTTACTCAAAATCAATTCTGTAAATTGAAAATGACAATAATTAAAGGATTTGATAAAAATTGGTCATCTAAATTACATCAAGGCGATGTTATTATTATGGATGATCTATAACAGGAAGCTAATAAAGAAAAGGATTTTAATAATTTATTTACAAACATTGCTCGACATATTGGAGTTACTGTTATTTTCATTACTCAAAACTTATTTCATCAAGGGGGCGGTCATAGAACTCGTAATTTAAATGTACAATACTTGGTTATTTTTAAAAACCCTCGAGATGCAACTATTATAGATTTTCTTGCTAAACAAGCTTATCCCAACGATAGAAAATTTTTAATTGATTCGTTTCAAGATTCAACAAAGGTTCCTCACGGATATTTGTTCTTTGACTTTACGCAACAATTTCTTGATGAATTACATATTAGAACTGATATTTTCAATGAAAAAGGTATTACGATTTATAAACAAAATTGAAATTTGAAAATAATTACTTGAAATGACGTTTAAAAAAGTTATTGTTCAACGTGAAATATCAACAAAGAAAAAGGTTACAAAGAAAATGGTTACTAAACGTAAAATAATAAAAATTAGTGGTTAAAAACGAAGATTGTTAAAAATAAAAAGTGGATTAAAATATAAACAAAACAACTAGATGAAAAATGTAGTTAATATGAAAGTTGAACGAAGTCTACAATGCTTTAATGCCTTGATGTAGGCTCCTAATAATAAAATAATGAATATTTTAGAGAATTTTCCTTCATTTGTTATAGATGATCTAGTTGAAGTTATTGTTAATGTAGTTCGTGGTAATGTGAACATTACTAAAGTTCAAAAACTTGTATTACAAAAACATAAAAGATCACTTTTATCTTTAGTAAATATTAAGAATTGTCGTCTGATGCGACAAATACTATGTAAAAAAATGGTGGATTTTTGGGGGCATTAATTCCAATAGTATTATCTGCAATAAGCGCAATTTCATTATTAACTTCTTAATGGGTACCAAGAATTAATTACCGGATAAACATAATTTATATTTAAATATTTTGACAACTTGTTGTAATAATAAAGGAAACACTAACCAAAAATCGAAACACAGTGAAAAAGCTCGAAAAAGTATGGACAGACCCAAAACATCCCGCTGGTTTTGGTGGTGTAAGAAAACTGGCAAAGGTTATCTGGGCAAATGGCGTACAGTTTAAATAAACCAATGTTGAAGAAATTCAAAACAATCTGAGTTGATGATTTATGGCAAATGGATTTGATGGAAATTATACCATTCTCTAAAATTAATAAGAGATACAAATATATTTTGACATGTGTTGATATATTTATTCGATTCGCTATTGCTATTCCAACAAAAACCAAATCGGCCAATGAAATGGCTGAAGCAATCAAGGAATTATTTATTGATGGCAAGCCTCGTAATTTACAGACTGATTTGGGTATGCAATTAAAAAAATTAATTAAATTAAATTTATTCTTTAGGTAAAGAATTTTATAATAGTAAAGTTAAAGAAATTATCAAAGGAATAAATCATTCTGTATTTTCTCAATTTAAACCTGCCCACGTGGAAAGATTTAATTGAACTTTAAGAGATTGCTTGAAAAAATATTTCGTATATATAAGAAGTAAAACCTGGATAAATGTTTTACAGAAAGCAATTTATAGCTACAATTATTCGCCACATAGGGGTTTAAATGGAATACGACAAATTGATGTTTTTTCAACAAATAATATGGATAATTGGATATCACAACAATCTGATTCTATCATTAAAAAGCCTAAATATAAAGTGGGTAATCACGTTAGAATAAGTAAAATCAGTGTTTCTCCATTCATCAAGAATTTCGACAACAATTGGAGCAATGAAGTATTTCAAATCTCAGAAATTTATACGAATCAGAATCCTGTAATGTACCTTATCAAAGATGAGGAAAACAATCAAGTTAGTAGAAAATTCTACCAACAAGAACTCCAAGTTATAGAAGCCCCTACTGTATTCAAAATTCAATAGATACTAAAATCCAAGAATGTTGGTAAATATAAACAATACTATGTTAAATGGCATGGATATGAAACTCCAACTTGTATATCTGAAAATCAATTAATAAAATAAATATTATGAAAGAAAACCAGTTTTATATGATTTTACCTAGTAATAATTGTCCTCTTATTTTTCCTAATAATGAAGCTAGTAATTTTAATGTCGAATTTCAAAATCCTATTTACTTGGATGGTGAATGGGAAGTTGCTTTGATTGATTTTACTTTTTTGTATAAAACATTTCCGTTTTATAGTAATTCTTACCTAAGTTATGAAACGATGAAGAGTGTCACTGAAATAAAATATTTGAAAATAAATAATCAAAATGAAACTAATGAATTAATAAATCCTTAACATATCTCTGATGTTGATGTTTTTATTGAAAAATATGAGAACTTGGTTATTGTCTGTCCACATATTCCATTTAAAGTAACATTCCCTGACATTAAACATGCGTTTAGTTTTGGATTAAAATCTATACCCGTCATTAATGAAGATGATCATTGTCGATTAAAATTACCAAAATTTACAGATGATGGTGTTATGGAACCATTCGGGATAATTATAAGCTATGAAGAAAAAACAATATTTGAAAAATATTTTGAAGATAATTTACTCATAAACACATTATCTGAATTACAAGGACATTTAATGTCATTTATTCAGTCTCCGTTTAAAGAGCTAAATATTGAAAACAATGAATTGGTTAAAATAAAACTTGCAGATAACATTTCAAAAATATATTTTGACAACAATTTAATCAAAACCTTAGGATTAAATAAACAAACTTTTAGTGATAAAGACATAGTTGGTAATAAAGTTCCAAGATTATTACATCATCAAAAAATGTTCATTTATTCGAATATTATTGAACCAATAACTCTTGGAGATGTTACAGTTCCTCTATTAAAATCTATTTGGGTTAAAAACTATGAACAAGGGGAAATTGTACAATTAGAAATGAAGAATCCAATGTATTTACCAATTTCAACTTCAACTATAAACAACATTGAAATTAATATTCGCGATGATAGTGGAAAATTAATTAAATTTAGTAAACATACCAAAACACATGTATCAAAACATTTTAGAAAAATAAATGAATAAAATTTTTTACATAAATCTACTGAGTAATAGTTGTCTTCTTACTCATCCAAATAATAAAGCTAATAAATTTAATGTTGAATTTCAAAATCCAATTTATTTGGAAGATGAATGGCAAGTTGCTCTGACCGATTTTTGTATACAATAATTTTACATTTTATAACAACTCAAATATTAAATATAGTAAGAGCATTTTACATACAAGTTATGAATATTTTTAATATAACGATGCAAAGAATGAATATACAATTAGTCACGACTCTATATTTTATCTAGTATACATTGATGGAAATACTTTAAATATTAATTGTAAATATTTTCCATTTAAAATTTCATTTGACAGTATTGCAGAAGCTCAAAAATTAGGATTTAATAAAAATGTAAATTTTGTTGAAAACTTGAATCAAATTAAAATTCCTTCAAATAATCGTAAAATAAAGTTTGATACAATTCGATTAACTATAAATTATTTTTATCTCGAGTATAGAGATAAATTTGAAGAAAATTTAATAATTACTAATTTATCACAAATAAATGATCAATTAATGACCTTTTATCCGCTTCCATTTTAATCTTGCGAAATTGAACAAGGAAGATTAGTCAAAATTGAATTGGAAGATGATGTTAGTAAAGTTATATTTAGTAAATAATTGGCTCAAAGTTTGGGATTAAGTGAAGAAAAAAAAAGTTATTGTTGGATTACGTTTACCAGAAATTTTGCAAAGTTATCAACAAATGATGATCTATACAAATATCATTGAACCTATTCTTGTTTGTGATGTTTTGATACCTCTATTGAAATGTGTATGGGTTTAAAAACATAAAAAGGATGATCTAGTTCAAATTATAGAGAAAAACCCAATGTATTTGTCTGTATCGTCAACATATATAAACAATATAGAAATCAATATTCGTGACGATAGTGGAAAATATATATTTGGTAAAGAAGATAAAACTTTTCTTACATTACATTTTCGTAAAATAAATGAGTAATACTGACATTGTAAATTTTTATATTAGTAGTCAATTTGGAAGAGAATTACCAAATTTTATAGGTAAACAATATGGAACCGGTTGATTGAAAACAATAGGTAGATTTGCATTATCTATTCTTAGACGTATAGATAATTTCGGTATGAAAACGGCAAATGACGTAATAAATAATAATTCTGATTTTTTTATCTGCTTTAAAATCAAATGTAATATCTGAAATTAAAGAATCTTTACCTAGTGTTATTAATAAAGTAAGTGATGTATTTAATCATGAAAATGAACAAAAAGGAGGGAAACTTAAACTTAGAAAGATTATGAAGAAACATATAAACAAAAGAATCAGAGGATTCGGAACTATATTTGAAGAATGATTAGTGCAACATTTGAATTATATCGTTTTGATAGACCATCCCCTCAAATCGTGATTGAACATGGTTCATTTGAAGATATTTTCCCAATGAATTCAATAACTGATGCTGTTACCTCTTCGATTCAATTTTACATTAACGGATCACAAACAGAATATTTAGATTTGAACGATACTTTGTTATATATTCAGTTGAAAGTTGCAAATAGCTTAGGTGAAAATATTACACAAGAAGCTGACGTAACAGCAAACAATTTCTTTTTTCAAACTCTTTTTAAAGACGCTGAATTAGTTTTTAATTCTACTAAAAATGAAGGAGCAAATAATAGTTTTGCACACAAAGCCCTAATTGAAACTATTATAAATTATAATCAAGATACTAAACATACATGTTTAGGGGAATGGGTTACACTGAACATGATCTTATGCGAAAAACATGGATTGCAAAATCAAAAGCATTTTCATTATGTTCACCACTACAATTTGATTTCTTTGATCAACCCAAATTAAATTAACAAGAACAAATCCAGAAAAAAGTCTGACATGTACTAAATTTGTACCTAAAATAGTATTGCTAAATGCAAAATTAATGGTTAGAAGAGTTCGTGTTGAACCTTCTGTTTTAGCGAGTCATCAAATGGTCTTGCTACAAGAAATGCAATTTATCCAATGCGAAGCAAAGAAGTTGTTGAATTTTCTTTACCTATTGGATCTTCTTCTTTTTATAAGGAACAAATATTTGGTGATAGATGATTACCTAATTGTATTCTTTTAACTTTCCAGGGAAATAAAAGATTTAGTGGTTCGTTTTTAGATACATTTACTATGTTTGATCACTTTAACGTTAAGTCAATAACTTTAAGTAAAGGAAGTGATTATCGTGAAAAATATAGTCAAGATTTTGAAAATGATAATTATAGTACAAGTTATCTGCAAACTATTGTTAGGAATATGGAATATCTTAATAAAAATTTGAATTGTGGTATCAGTATGTCAGACTTTAGAAATAGGTATCCATTCTTTACATCGGTATTGGCGCCAGATTTCGATCTTAATCAAAGTCAGTTATAACAAACTGGAAATTTAAGATTAGATATAAAGTTGGGATCACCCCTAACGAAATCTGTTACTGTAATTGTATATGGAGTTTTTGAAAAGGAAATTCATATTACTTCCAATCGAACTGTATTAGTTTGAACTATAAACCAGATTAAGATTTTTGAATTGTCAAGTATGAGGTAAGAAATTTAATTAAATATTTATTTTTTAATTATTATTAGTTCTATTCAGATTGATTTTATTGGTAGAAAATTATTGGAAAAAGATTTTCTTGGAGTTTTTCCTCTAGATAAAATTCCATATATCGATGTTAACAAAGCTTTGATTGTAAATACTCAATCCTCTAATCTCAGTGGCGAACATTGGCTTGGAATTTATGTGAAACCAAATAAAATATATGTATTTGATACAATGGGTTTCTATTATCCCCTTTATTAATTAATAAACTAGAATCGATGTTAATGCCAATTGAATACAATCGAATTCGTTATCAAAATCCGATGACAAAAACATGTGAACAGCATTGCTTAGCTTGGTAAAAAACAATGAGAAATAAATAAATTTATTGAATAAAGTTTCTTTTCAAAATTGTATTTTAATTATAAGTGTAATTAAAGATGTATTATGTAATAAGTATTACTTTTAAATTATTAAGTTCAGAGGATTAATGTTTTTGGTGTTATGTAATTAAGTGTGTTTTATAAACTAAATTTTAATTGGTCGATCATGTAACTACTTACATGTTTGTTAATATATAACTGAATGCATTTTTAAAAAATTCACTTTTATCAAATACCAAACTTTAGTAAGTTTTTTTATCATATTTTTAATTAATTTTATTTTTAGAAAATGGAATCCTTCAATAATATAATTAATGATTTAAAATCATTAATAAAAATGATCAACAAAAATGATCAACAAAAATGTTCAAAATGTTAAGAAAACTCCGATTCGCAAAAATAAAACAGTTAAATGTAAGTACTATTAAATTTTAACTATCATATCATAATTATAAAATGATAATTAATTATATTTGAATTAAATTTAATATTAACATTTTAATGAGTTAAACAATAAATTCAAAATAAAATGATAAAAAAAATAAAAAACTAGTACGAATTAAGTTAAATAAATTTTATTTAAATACATTTGGCTTCAATAATTTTCCAAATTGGTCGAATAGTCTGGTTTCCTTCTTTATATCCTTGAATTCTTATTTTAATCATAAAATGTTCATTTTCTTTTTTATTTTCATAATTACATTCTTTTTCACAATTCATAAAAGTGAGTTGTTCATTAAACTCTGCGGAAAAACCGTTGAAAATTTTAAAAAACGAATTAATTTAAGATTATGTAATTCTGGAAACAAATTAATTAATTATTGCTCAAAACCAACTTTTCGGAAATCATTTAAAATCGACAATGATTTGGTCTCTGTGTTATTAAATAAGGAATCGGTGTGTTTAGATCGACCGAGTTACATTGGACAAACTGTACTCGATTTATCTAAACTTTGGATGTATCAATTACAATATATAGAGTTAGAAAAATATCGAAAAGAATTCACTTGTGAAATTAATATAGTTGATTGGGACACTGATTCATTTTTTCTAGAAATTAAGAATTGTAAGTTAGACATTCTTTTATCTGCTATGGTTCGTAATCATCTCCTCAATACTTCTAATTATGACCCAAAACATCCCTTGTATAGTAAGAACCTTGATTCTGTCATTGGAAAGTTTAAAGACGAGAATAAAGGACTTAAATACAAGGAGTGGGTGTTCCTTCGTCCAAAGTGTTATAGCCTCTTGTCTGAGGTTGAAATTATCAAAGTTAAGGGTATAACATTGAAGGGTACTGACTTTAAACATAAGTCATACCTAGATTGTTATAACAAACATTTAATTTTTTCCGTACCACAAACTCGTATTACTAGTAAAAAACATCAATTATTTACATTTAAAAACATTAAAACTGCATTAACAAATAAAGATGATAAAAGGTTTTGGGCGGGGAAAATATAAGTGTAGCATATGGTCATTGTAGGAGAGGTGATGTAGTTTTAGGTAACAGTCCAGAAGAAAGTTCAGAAGTA
Organism: Schmidtea mediterranea; assembly: GCA_022537955.1. Classification (NCBI taxonomy): domain Eukaryota; kingdom Metazoa; phylum Platyhelminthes; order Tricladida; family Dugesiidae; genus Schmidtea; species Schmidtea mediterranea. Next base: position 115,799,526 of record CM039680.1, read on the forward strand.
AATGAAGAATATGACGCTTATGAAGAACTTTGAATTTATAAATTATTTGAAAATATTCTTTGTTTTTGTATATTTTGTTGATGTTTAAAATTTTTATGTTTTTAAGTTAGTACTATTTTTTATTAAGTATTAAAAAATGTCAAAAGGTAAATCATGTATATTTAAATATGTATTTTATTTTATTATTTATTTTATCTCTTTGAAGTAATTTTAAAGAAAATTCTCGAACTTTATCCAAGAATTAAAAATACGTTGGATTATAACGCACCAGAGTTTCTCGCATCAAAAATTTGCCAAAAAAAATGCTAAAAACTATTAAAGATTTAATTAATATTTGTAATTAATTGACAATACAGTTCAAAGAAAATTTCCATACTTCGGTTATTTTAATTTAAAATATTTAAATAGTTTTTAGCATTTTGCTTAGAAAATGACGCAAAATTTTATCATTTAGTTCATGAAATAAGATTTGCCCATTTAAAGAATACTTATTTTCATTAGATGCACTTTTAATTTATTCATATTATTATTATTGAAAAGGTTTATTAATGAAAATGTGAGCAAGTTTTCAGTTTTTATATTATCTCATCATAACATTATTAATCGAGAATGAAATGAGAAATTTTGTATTAATGTGAATATTGCAAAAATAATAAACGTCTTATTTTGTTTATTTAATCCAATATTAATTCATCAAAATTTTCTGAGATTAACAATAAAAACAGTTAGAATTTTTACAAAAATTATTTACAAAACTAATTGAATAAAAGTTTCAAAATCAACTGAAATTCTCAAAAGTAATTTGCAAGTATGTGCATAATTGATAATTAAAACAAAATTCAATTCAAGAAATTTTTTAAAATTTATAATTATCAAATATAAAAATAAAATTTTGTCTTTGAATTATTACTTTATTAGTATAAGCTAACAAAATAATAATTTTGTAAATTATTATCACCAAGTCACCAAAAATATATAAAGAAATTTTTAAAATAGTTTGAAAATAACTTACTAAGCATATTTGGAAAATCAAAAATATGTTAGGTAAAAAAAACCTAAATATTAAAAATATATACATGTTTTTTATATTTGTTATTTTTATAATAGAAGTAATATATAATAAAAATTTATAAGTATATTAGTTAAATATACTTAGGTCAAAAGTGACAATTAATAAAGTAAAAACAAAGAAAATAGAGATTAAACATTTAACGGTGAATTTCAAAATTGATTTTTTTTAGATTTATTACGCTTAGAGACTATATATGGTTGGGATAGTAGGTGTTCTCTGTTGGATTTTGGAAATACTGATATGTGTCCCAATATAACAGACATATTACGAGTGAGAAAATAGTATCTAAATTTTAAAACAAAGAATGAAATTTTGCTAAAACGAACAATGTATTTTTGTTCTGGGGCCAATTTAGACCTTGATATCATGATATCAAGACAAGATAAAAACAAAATTAAAGAAAAGAAATTTATAAAAATATCATAATGATTAAGGTTTGTGTAAAAAACACATTATATTATGTTATTTGTCAATTAAAATCATGTGCAAAACACTTTTATAGTTTTGATAGTATATGTTATTCCCTAAACCGTTATGTTGTAAGTAAAGATGTCGTAAAGCATGTTCTAAAGCAGGGCTTCTTAAACCATGGATCGCGACCCCATTTGGGGTCGCGTAGCAAAATTCTGGGGTCGCGAGAGACAAAAATACAATTTAACAGAAAATGTTTTTTAACTTGTGGTGGGTTTCTGGGTGTTGATATTTTGAAACTATATGGTTGTTACCCAGACAACCCCATACAAATATTCTTCGCTTACCACTCGGCACCCGTTGCTAAGCAACGTTGGAACTGTGTTCGAGTGGGTAGATCGTCCGCAAAAAGTGAGCGCTATTGCTAAAGCTGTAATTGACCGAACGATCTCTGGGTCCAACGAGCTGCCGATAGAAGACCTGTGCTCGATTTCGATTTTTAGGTCCCATTATTCTCCTATCTCTGTCAAATGTTAACCTATACTCTCATATCATTCATTTTTATGTCCATTCCCATAGTCCTTCTTATCGTTGTCCATGTTGATGACTTTTCTTTGGCCTGTACACCATTTGTTAGGCTAAATATTTTCACATTATCTCTCTTACTCTTATCCCTATTTTAACTACTATGCTTCCCATTATTGTCATTAGCATTATCATGGTTACTATTATATGTATTACCTTTATTTAGTTGTTACTAATATTACCTTTATTATTATCTTTATTACTATAAATTACTGTTATATTTATTTTTATTACTACTATTATTTTTTTCTACTATTATTATTATCATAATTATTATCATCATTACTACAAATACCATGATTATTATTATTATTATTATTATTATTATTATTATTATTATTATTATTATTATTATTATTATCAAGTTTTTACTAGGGATCCTTCATTATTCCTCAGCTTTATAAAATATTTTTCTTGTATAAAAATTTAGTTGTAATCCATCTGTATTTTTCCGGTTTTCAATAAAGTATTTATGTTAATTCGAAAATTTTTGCAGCGTTCCACCCTTATTTTACGGTTTTATCCTTATTCTGTAGTTTTCGATAAAGTATTTTCATCGATTCGGAAAATTTGAGCAGCGTTCCGCCCTTATTTTTCAGTTTCATAATGATCTTATACCAACCGTTGAGTCGCATTTCACTTTTATTTTTCTATTTTCTATAAGTATTTTAGTTGATTCGGAAAATTTGACCAGCGTTCCGCCCTTATTTTACAGTTTTTATGATAAGTGTTTTAACTATTTCCAAAAATTTGCGCAGCGTTCTACCAATATTTTCCGTTTCATTTTAACATAATTTGTTTAATACTTATTTAAAAACATTATTTTCATGATTTTGGTCGTTCGGATTAATCTTTTTCCGATGGCTATTCATTTTAACTGTTACAACGATTTCGCAATTTTCCCCGCTACCCATTCCCTCTTTTTGTCCTTAAGATCTATGTATGTTCATTTCATAGTTAATGAGTGCCCACTGGACTACTCGGTGTTAGAGATTTTGAGCCGATTGTTATTCAGAAGTTTTGTCGATTTTGCAGGAAACGGATGATGAAGGAGCACCCAAAGGACTACTCATTTACCCTTCAATTTCCCCTATATACGGATAATATTGACGTTCCAACTCCTGCGTTCCACACGCCGGAGCCTTCACGGACACGAAATCATTGGCGATTGTACACGCACTTACACGATTTACGATAGTATGTTTTATTTTCTAACTTGCGTTATGTTTTGGCTGTGGGCCGAAAAAGGAGTAAATGAAAATTACCAGATCCATTGGGTAAAATTCTCGAATGCATGAAATAATTATCGGAAATATAATAGAAATTATTAATCCATAATTCATCCTATATTGTAAATTCGTAATAGAATAATTCAACATCATATATTGAAAATTAACAATTTGTATCATAATTTACCATTAACAATCCACAGCATAATCCATAAAAATTTGCAACATAATCCCTTAAAAAATTCCAATCCATTGATAATCCATTAAAATTTCGTAACATAATTCCATTAATAATTCGTAATATAATAAAAATTCATCAAAAATTCGTAACCTAATCCATTGATAATCCATTAAAATTTCCATTGATAATCCATGCATTAATAATTCTAATAAAACTTCCAATCAATAAGTGCTATAGTGCACACTAATACAACCGGTCTCCCATTGAGACGGAAAATTGAAATTCTAACCAAGTTAGAAATAATACTGTCGAATAATATTTAGTTTAATTTTAGTTCTAGTACTTGTGCTTGTTAATTTGTGAAAACACGTCAGTATATATACCTACAATTTGGCCTTAACCTTGCGTGTTAATTTTATTGCGCTTAAACAAAATTCGACCTTGAAATTATTTGTGTTATCTAAATTAAATTTTTATTAATTTCTTAATTTAAATTAATAATTTATTTTTAACATTTTTTAAATAAATTTATTCAACCAAAAAATATTTTATTTTTATTCATTTAATTCATTAATTTTTACTTTTATATAAATGGTCATTTTACGGTCGAATTTTCATGTTATTATGTTATTTTTTATGTAAATTTCGTGCGGTTCTTGATGCATTTTGTATTTATTTTATTTTACTTTTATGTTTTTAATTTTATATTTATTTATATTCTCTCAGATTTTAAAATGTTTAATTGGTGTTGTATGTTACATTTTAAGTTATCTTGGTGCCGGGTTTTCGTGCTGTATGACTGATGCATTTAAACAATTCTCAAGGCTATTTGTGTGCTGGCCCAACACTTGTAAAATTATTGTTATAAAGATAAAATAACAATTATCGTAGATAAATATATCATAAAATCTTCTAGTTCGGAAAGATTGTTTGTACCTGCATTTCTATTAAGAGTATTGTAATAACTTGAATAACATTTACTATGAATTAGAAGATGTTATAGGAATTTAAAAAAAATATAAATTTATTTTTCTTTTATATTTGTATGGGGTCGTCAAGAAACTCGCAATCATAAATGGGGTCGTGAATTACAAAAGTTTAAGAAGCTCTGTTCTAAAGTATTAAATTAGTTTAATCTTTGTTTATAAATTATTTTTGATGCCTAATAAAATATTTCCTATGATGATCACAAAAACTTATATTTCAATATAAGTTATAGGTGAGAGAAAACGACAGGTACACTAAGGAGCAATCGATTGGACCTGTTAGGATATTTTTATATTTTTTTGTACTCTATAATTGTTAAATTGCTTTTTAAAGTTTGAATCGGCTATGCTTAATGAAAAGTTTTAATGAAAATAATTTTATAGGATAATTTTGAATTAAAAATTCTATTCTAGTGTTAAAATATATAAATCATCTGTCAAAATGGGCCTACATGGTCGAATAGGTTGAGATCAAAATTTGAGTAAGTTTTCGACTAAAAACATACATTTTGCAAGAAAAAGTCTGTATTATGAAGGGTCAAATCTACTGGGCTTAGAGGGGTCTGGCTAAAGTGCGTTTTTAAAGGGTAACTTACCATTAAAATAGTTTATAATATTAAGTTAAAAATCGGTAAAATTTTTTTATGACTTACTTTTTTCGAAATTTTTTTTAAGTCCGAGTTACCCCCCCCCCTTCCTAAGTAAAAATTTTCTATGACTCATACTTTTTCAAAAATTAAAACAAAACATCATAAACATATAAACAAACGAATGAAAGGACATGGAATTATATTTCAAAAATGATTTGTGGTAAATCTGAATTGTGCTTATTTGATAGACCATCTCCCCAGGCGGTAATTGAATTTGGGGCCTTTGAAGATGTATTCCCGATGAATTCTATTATGGATAGTAGAACTGATATTGAATTTTATATTAATGGTTCCCAAACTGAATATCTAGATTTGAACGATACATTGTTAACTGTTCAGATCAAAGTTGTAGATAAAGATAAAAAACCGTTGGGTGAACCTAGTGATGTAATACCAAACAATTTCTTGTTTCATACGCTTTTTAAAGATGCAGTTCTCGGATTTAATAATATCAAGATTGAGGGTGGTAACAGTACATATATTCACAAAGCTCTAATATTATAATATTATAAATTACAATAGCGATACTAAAAATACATGTTTAACTCCTATGGGTTATGGTAGTGATGACGATAGAAAAAAATGTATTAAATGATCGAAATTATTTATCATGTGCTCATCATTACAACTCGATTTTATGGATCAACCTAAATATTTACTCCCAGGTGTTAATGTACACATTAGATTGAAAAGATGTGTGTCGGCATAATCACTAACAAGTGCTACCACAGCACCAATTCTTCAATTAGTTGATGCAAAATTATTGGTGATTAGCCGGTCATCAACTGGGGCTTAATTCTAAACATGCAATATATCTATTGAAAACAAAGGAAATTGTTCAATTTGCAATTGCTAAAGGTTCAGCTTCTTTCTATAAGGAACAAATATTTGAAGATAGAAGAATGCCCAACTTTATATTGGTAACATTTCAAAGTGAATCTCAATATAATGGATCATACTTAACATCGATCTCAATTTTCAAAAATTTTGTAGTAACATCGCTAACTTTACCGAAAAATAGTGATTACAGAGAAACAATACTCAAGATTTCGATAATGATAATTATTGTGATATATATATGCAGAGTATAGTGAGAAATATGGGTTATTTGGATAAAAACCTTAATTGTGGTACAACTCTTGAAGATTTTAAAAGCAAATATCCATTCTTTACATTTGTTTTGACACCCGATTTTGATTTAAATCAGAGTCAATTACCTCAAAATGGAAATTTACGATTAGATATAAAGTTTGCTAAAGCTACAACTGAACCAGTACATGTTGTAATATATAGAGTATTTGAAAATGAGGTTCAAATAACTGCAAACAGAACAGTATTGGTTTGAACAAAGTTCAAACATTGTTGGTATAAATGTATAGATCATTTATGATAATTTGTCATGGAGTAAGTTTTAATATATTTCTGTTCAGGTCTATCGAATTGGAAAACAAATACTAGGACATGAATTTTTAGGGGTATTTCCTCTTGATAAAATTCCATATTTACGTAATAATCAAGCCATAATCGTCAATACTCAATCGTCTCATCTCGATGGAGAACATTGGTTAGCAATATATATGAAACCTAGCAAGATATTTGTATTTGATCCTATGGGTTTCTATTATACGGCTTTAATGGTTTCGAAACTTCAAACAATGGGTAAATCTATTGTGTATAATAAAACTATGTATCAAAAACCATGGACCTTAACATGTGGTCAACATTTTTTAGCTTGCTTATTATCCAAGCGATTTGATGTTTAATAAATGTTTTATTGTTATTATTATGTTTTATTATTATTGTTATGTTTTATCTATTAATATTTTTTAACTATTAATATATTTTTTTAATTATTATTATTATTATTATTATTATTATTATTATTAATATTATTATGTGTTTAATTTATTAATGTTAATAAGCTAATGCATGATCACAAAGACAATGCATGATAAGTGCGTGATCACAAAGACAGTGCATGATACGTGCGTGATCATCACATGATAAGTGTATGACTGCATGAATACACACTCAAGACTGAATAAAGAAAACACATACTTTTGTTTGTATGTGATTTACAAAGAACATATGCCTACACGGTATAGACTGCATGTGTTTTACAAAGAAAACATACATACACACTATAGGCTGCATGCATAAAAATCTCTCACCTATATGTGTGTATTGCTAAAATGTGATTGGCTGAATCCTGAAAATATTATTATTTTTATTAACATTGACAAATTCCAAATTTGTCACAATTATTTCAAATATTTTTCAATTTCAAAAATTCGCCAAAATGAACAACAATAATATTTTAAGAAGTCTTCTCCTGAATGAAACTGGTAAGGATTTTTAATTTTATTTATAATTTTATTATTTATTATTTTAGACTGGTTTACATTACTGAATTGCAAGATCAGTTAGATCTTGAAAATGATGATGATGTTATGATTATCGCAGATGATGATGTTATGATTATCGAAGATGGTAAATTTTATTTTATTTTTTCTATATATTTAAAAAACGGTTTAGTTGATTTGGATGCGAACTTAATTAATGATGCCCAAATTTCTGTGGAAGATATGATTATCAACGTTCCTGAAGATGCCCACATTTCTATGGATGCCCCATTTCTGGGGAAGATATGAATGACCTCTCTTCTATAGAGGATGATGATTCTTCGGAATCAGGGGATAAATGTTAGTTTTTTATTTATTTTTTATTTATTTATAAAAATTAAGTTAATGATATTTGAAATATTATTAAAATAATACATCAAATATCAATAATTTATAATAAGGTTCTATTTATTTTTCAATCTATAAGTTTTAGGATAAATATATTTTTATTTTAAATTGATCAAATTTTAAGTATTATTATAATAATACTTAAAATATCATTAATTTATAATAAATTAAAAAAGAAACAACTATTATTACTGAAACAGATATTACCATAATAAGTTAAAATTATAAACAAATATATTTTCATAATAGGTTTTGAATTATATAGGCATTTTTATTATAGATTTTACAGTAATTCTTATTGAATTATATAGGAATTATATAGGAATTATTTTAATAGATACTTTATAAAGAAATTATTTAATAGTTTGCAGTGAGCATGCAAATATTATTTTTATTAGAGATTTTATATAGGTTTTATTTAATAGTTTGCAGTGAGCATGCAAATATTATTTTTATTAGAGATTTTATATAGCTTTTATTTAATAGTTTGCAGTGAGCATGCAAATATTATTAGATACTTTATATAGGTTTTGTACATTAATTTATTATTTTTTATTAGGCACTTTTTATTCGAGATATTGCATCTCATCATTGCAACATAATGAAAGTTGTCATGAAGAAATGAAAAAATATTACCGTCAAAGATTTAATGGCATCGACTTTTTTATCTGCGCCATATGAAAACATCCCAGAGCATAAAATATAAAGAATTTTATAGGGAACATGCGGTTCATTTAAATTCTTTTAAGTCTAATAAAATTAAAATGTTTAAGAAAATTAATAAAAATAACATAGATATTTTGAATATAATGCAAAATAAAACTACATCAAATAAAAAGAATAAAAGGCCTGCTGCACATATTAAAATTAATATCCCTAATAAAATAATTAAAAAAGAATTCATCGAAATCAGTGATGATGATGACTCTAATATTATAAATAATGTAAATAATGAAAATATTATAAATAATATACCAATTATAAATAATGTAAATATTATACCAGATATAAATAATGTAAATATTATAAATAATATACCTATTATAATTAATGAAAATACTATACCTACTATAAATAATGTAAATATTATACCAGATATAAATAATGAAAATAATAATAATATTATACAATTCGGAGGTTCTGTATTAGAGAATAAGCCTAACATTTCAGTAAATTTAAATGGCGCTATCAAATCTTTACGTTTTGATATATCTAACGCGCAACTAATTACAATAACTTTAACTGAGCGAATCAGTAATAAATTAGTTTTAGAAATAAATAAAATGGGGAGCGTTAAAATTCAATTTGCAATATTAATTAAATTTGAAAAAGATGGTGAGATCCGTGACAATTATTTTTCGAATAATGCGGAGACATTTTCGGATAACTTTTTAAGCGAAAGGGTTAGTAAGCTTAATGAAAAAATAGAACAATTCACCCATTTAGGCAATGGATGGCGTGTTATTAATATTATGGAAATTCACTTTATTTTAACAAAATATGCTCCTATTAATCGTCTGTCTGGACATAAATATATTAAAACCCTGTCTGCATTGAAACATAAAGGAGCTATAGTAAATATAAAAAACAATGACGACAAGTGGTTTCTTTACTCTATTCTTTATTTATTAAAGAAAGATATAATTGATGAAAACCCCCAAAGAGTCTCTAAATATACAGAGTTTTTAGATGAGTTAGAATACGATGAGGTCACGGATTGTCCCATGAAAATTAATAAATATCCCAAAGTTTGAAAAGAAAAATTCGCAAATAAATTCGCAATAAATGTGTTTTCGTACACACCAACTGTTATGATTGATGAGGTTCCAGATAATTATGTCTTTCACCATTCTCATTTAAGTTTGATCCATAGAAGCAAAGTCACTGACGGAAACCCTATTTATTTATTATTGCTTGAAAATAAATATAGATATCATTATACCGCAGTGACCAATATTGATAGGTTAATGAATTGCCATCAAACTCCTGACTGTAACATTCAAATTAGATGCCGTTGGTGTCCACATTGCCTTAATGGGTTTCGATGCATTCAATACACATGTTGCATTATGCGCCAAAAATCAGACTGGCACAACCCTATACACGCTCCCCGAAAATAAAAATTTAGAATTCCTAAATTATTCAAAACATATCACCCCACCTTTTGTGATTTATGCCGATTTTGAATCGGTTTTACCTCCTGATAATAGACATCATCAAATTCATATGCCTATTGCAGGAGGCCTTTTATTAATTAATAATTACACTAACACAAAATCATATTGTTACTTTTATGGTCTTGATTGCATTCCTGATTTTCTTAAGAAAATTGAGGAAATTGCAACTGAAATTGTTATTCCGTACTATGATTCGGAAGGTGATAAATTGATAGGGCCTATGCCTTTCAGTGAGGTTCAACAGTTTAAATCTTGTCGAACCTGTTATTTATGTAAAAATCCGATTGTACATCCGGTTAGAGATCATTGCCATTTTACTGGTAATTATCTAGGGGCAGCTTGCCGAAAATGTAAAATAGCTTGTAGGATTTATCGATTACTACCTATAGTCTTTCATAATTTAAGAGGGTATGACCTTCACCATATTTTAAAATTTGGTCTCGATCGCTTTCCTTCATGGAATTTAGATAATTGAGTTAATTGTTCACATTAACAAATTGGCTGTTCGCTTTATCGACAGTATGCAATTTGTTAATTGTTCTTTAGCTAAGGCAGTGAAAACACTAACTTCTCTTCCATTGACTTCGTCTGTCTTTCAAGGTTCTATAGTCGACTGTAAAGGTATTTTTCCGTATAATTTTGCTATTTCTGAGGAAGTTCTTGAGACTACTTATGAGTTGCCTCAAATTTGGGAGGGCGTAAGTGACGATGAGTACGATAGGGCACAACTAATCTGGACGCAGCAAAACTGTAGGAATTTGTGTGATTATATGTTAATTTACCTTAAACTTGACGTATTCCTCCTTGCAAATTATTTTCAAATATTCCGTGCTAAGGCTATTGTTTACAATGGTCTTGAACCTCTAAACTTTTATGGAATTCCGGGTATGTCATGGGCTTCAGTGCTTATGACATTAACGGAACCCATTGAACTTTTACAGGACATAGAAATGTTCAATTTTTACGAAGGTAGAATACGGGGTGGGTTAACATTTGTTAACTAACATTACATTGCTACTTCGGAGGATACAGAATTATTGTACATAGATATAAATAACCTGTATGGTTGGGCTCTCAGCCAAAGACTTCCTTACGCTGATTTTACTTGGGTGTATGATGGTTTGGATGAGGTTTTGAGTGAATTAGCGAATGTTGTGGATATTGAAATCCTTCCATATGGATATACTATGGAAGTTGATATCGAGATTCCAGATTATTTACATGATTTTTTAAATGACTTTCCGATTGGACCAGAAAAGATGTGCCCACCAAATTCAAAAGTTGAGAAGTTAATGCTCACGCATTATCCTAAGAAGAACTATGTTCTTCATTGGAGGCTTCTCAGGCTTTATCTTTCTCTCGGGGCTAAGGTTACATATACACATAGAGCTATTAAATACAAGCAAGCTCCTATTTTTAAACATTATATCGATAAAAATACTAACTTGCTTGCAAATGCAGTTAGTGAATTATATAGAGATTTATTTAAATTGTATAACAACAGTCTGTATGGTAAATCCGTTGAGAACCTTAGAAAGAGGATGAATTTGCGATTATGTAATTCAGCTGAAAAGTTAATTACATATTCGTCAAAACCGGGATTTAGAAAAACAATAGAGATTACTGATGATCTTTTTGCCGCTCATCTTAATAAGGACTCAATATTTTTGGATAGACCTAGTTATATCGGTCAATCAGTTCTAGATTTATCCAAACTACGGATGTATCAGCTACAGTATGTTGAATTACAAAAATATCGTGATATTTATAATTGTGATATAAATCTAGTAGCGGGTGATACAGATAGCTTCTTTTTGGAGATAAAAAATTTAAAATTAGATATTTTATTAAAAGCAATGATTTCGGATGACCTATTAGACACATCAAATTATGATCCTTCTCATCCTTTATATTCTAAACGAGTTGAGTCAGTTATAGGCAAGTTCAAGGATGAGAGTAAATGGTTAGGATATAGCGAGTGTGTTTTCTTGCGCCCTAAATGTTATAGCTTGCTAGGAAATAAGTCAACAATGCTAGCTAAGGGTGTAAAATTACCGGGTACCGACATTAAACACCAATCATATTTGCATTGTTATAATAACAATACTATTATGTCGGTACCTCAAACTAGGATAGGGACCCGAAATCACCAGCTGTTTACTTTTAAAAATTCTAAAATAGCATTAAATAACCATGAAGAGAAGAGAGCTTGGGTAGGGAAAAACTCGAGTTTTGCATATGGTCATTATAGACGGGTTGATGCCCTTGATGTTGGCGGTAATATAGTAATGCCTGAAGCCGATCCTGCAATTCTCGATGAACAATTTCAGAAATATTTGACAATATAATCGATATTTATTGATAAAACTTGTATGTAAAAATAAAAATTGTTAAAATTTCTCTTTGCTATTTTCATTTGTTATAATATTTTCATGACAATTGCCCAGCGTGAAGAAATGTGAAATATAACTTTATATTTTTATATTTGTTTTACGTGTAAAAAATATTTTAATGTATTTATTAATTATAATTCATTGATTTTTTATGTAGTTGTTTTATTATATATATATATATTCAAGTCCAAAAGTACAAATTTTTTCTGATACAAAGACAATGACTTATTCAAGGTCATTGGATGACTCATCGTATTTTTCAAGGTCATTGAAACAAAGACCATGACTCATGCAAGTTCGTTGGATGGCTCTTCTTATTTTTTCAATAAAAATAATTATAATTAAAATAATTATAATAATTATAATAATAATAATAATAATAATAATATTTATAATAATAATAATGAAATAATAATAATAAAATAAATTTACAAAATACATACTACTTATAAAAAATAAGTAGTAAATTAAAATTAAAAAATGTTTAAAAATACTATGACCTTGAGAAATTTTGAATGACCTTTAAAAAATATGATGAGTGACCTACTTTTGAATGACCTTGAAAAATTATGATGAGCCATCCAATGACCTTGGATGAGTCATGGTCTTTGTTTAAATGACCGTGGAAAATATGATGAGTCATCCAATGACCTTGAATGAGTCATGTTCTTTGTTTAAATGACCTTGAAAAAATACGATGAGTCATCCAATGACTTGAATAAGTCATTGTCTTTGTATCAGAAAAAATTTGTACTTTTGGACTTCGAAAAATTTTCTCTCAGCAGGGGGGCTGTGCTGGAGGTGACACATCCCACTACTTATGAACCATGTAACTTATAGGGAAAGAAACATAGATACATAAAATTGTTGTTTCTGGCACAAAATGCTTAGTAACACACGAAACTGTAACATTGAGATATCAACTTAATAATAATAATAATGATAATAATAATAATAATAATAATAATAATAATAATAATAATAATAATAATAATGTTGGGTTTTGGATTATTTCAAGTCGGTTCTCTCTGACTCCTGGTGTTCTTTAAATTAAAACAATGAACGACCCAACGTATATTGAAACAACAGGTTCACAATTTATTATCACGCTACAATGACCAATCAAAGTTTATACGATTTTCTGCTCGGCGTTGATGCTTTGCAAATAAACAATATTCACCTTTTGATCCTTTAGTTCTGTTGACTCTCGTTTTCCTCGGTTTCTGTTTGGTTTGATCCCTTTTCGCCTTTCCGTATTCTTAATTCTATTTCTTCTTTTCCCTACTTCCTTAATTCGTTTACCCCTTTTCCTACAGTCTGATTCTTCGAACCCTAGCTGAGGCAGAATGCCGATTTTCTCTGATTTTCCCTTTGCTTATATACTCCTCGAAATCAGGATGACAAATGGTTATTGCCGAGCCAATCTTTCGTTTGACATTTTCTCCTACGTGTTTGCTTCGGCTGTCATCCATAATGGTCCAACGAATCCAGATAATTAATGGCCCTACCGGTCTTCCTACGCGCGCTATCTTCTCCTTACTCTTTTCCCATTAATCATTGTGTCAAGCTAATGGGCCCAAATCTTCCTTTTGTTTGCCTTTCTTCTTGTTTACCCAGCTCGGGTTTCCTTCATCTCTCGGGTTCTCCATTGGCTCGGGTTTCCCATTAGCTCGGGTTTTCCATTAGCCAATTAATTAATTAATTAACGTTTTCTGTTTTCATACATTTGAATGTTTTTCACCCCTTTCTAACCCTTTTCTGATAAATCCCTAACCGTCATCTTGTTGACCATTAGCTAATCTATAACTGTCCCGTTTTTCCCATTCGATTTCGATGATTTTTCCATTTATTGATTTTTCTCGGATTTCCGGATTCTCGCCTTTCGTAATTGCTTTTTGCATTTTCTAATACTGTTTCCATCGCACTTTCCTTTACTATAAATTCTGTGCACGATCCCGCTTTTATTTGCCTTTTTTCTTCGCTTACTTTCCATTTGAATTATTATCCTAAATTTTATTTAAATTTTTAATTTTAATTTACAGACCTCAACAATAATAATAATAATAATAATAATAATTATTATAATAGTATTATTTATACTTATAATTTACAGCAACATTAATATTTATAATAATAGTAATATTAATAATATAAATAATAACCTGTCGTTATAACTTTCATAATCTATAATATCAATAAAATAAGTTGATATCTCAATACAAAAAATATTAACATGTATCTACATGTCACTAGTGGCATAATATGCTTACTAGTGCATCTCTCTAGATGAAATAATAATTAAATGATACTTGGGGTATGGCATACTTCCAAATACATTAAAACATAAATAAGATTACCGCAAAAAACAGGTTGGGTTATTAATAACACTGAGTGTTTATTAATAAACCAGAGACACGGTTGAGAAACTATCTAGCATGTCATCAGGAGTATGGAATAATTCTTGATGCATGATGCTCTATCAACACCATGCAATTGCTGCTAGAGATCCTAAGCTCCAGGTGGAATAATGACACGATGATGCTTATTATCCACTCTTTAGAAGAAAATGGGATGATAACTGACCGATATCATCTCATCAGCGGACATAACCAATTAGAGGTGTGTCCGTGAAGCATCGCATAATGATGCTCATTAGATAAAATAAACAAATATCCCTTATTGATTGAAACTGTATGCACGATTTACAACTCTGGTCCCTTCAACACTAATCTAATTTCTACGTCAATTTCTTTCATCGAGTTGATACTTTACTGGTCGCTCAATATTATCGTAATATCTATTTAGAAAATTTTAGGAATACATAAAAAAATGCGGAAAATTTATTTTTATTACATTACCAATTTGTAATTTTCTTTATTCAATTAGTTCAGTTAATCTTCTCCATCTACCATTGGAAGCGTCGTTTGGCGCGTTCGTTTTTTCAGGCCTGGGGTGAGGCAGTTTTGTTTTTACTTGTTTAGTCTCCTTAGTTGTGTCGCGATATGCTACTTGAGCGGCACGAACACTCACGGGTACGATAGCGCGTAACCTTTCTGGCAAGCTGAGAGCACTACATTCAAACTCAAATTTGTGTTCGTTGGGCCTGAACTAACTGCTTCTCTTCCGCCCACCACCTTTGGGCAGCTCAATCCAAGTTACTTGTATTTTCTGAATTTCTCTGCTCATTTTGCAGCAGTTGCGAGTGCGGCTCTGCGTTTTCTCATCGCACTTTAGTTAAAAATTTTCTAATTAATAATTAGAAAATTTTTATGTTCAGAAATTAGAGTGTTCAAAAATTAAAGTGTTTAAATTATACATGTTCGACTGTAAATGATTATTAGTAAATTAAAATATATTCAGGAGATATCACCAAGATTATTGAGAGGAATAGATTTTTAAAATTATTCATATTTAAATCTTTATAATTAGTAATTATAAAGATTTAAATATGAATAATTTTATTTCAATTTTTATATTGACTCATAAAATGGAGAATAATAAATCAAAGAAATATTCTAAATTGAAAAGAAACGTGAATTGATTGAATTTAAACAGAACAATAAAAATTTTCACAATGATTTCTTGCATCTCGCTACAATATATTAATTGGAACTGTAAACCGTATTCTAAAGGATGCTAACCTATTCTTTCTGAAAACAAAAAGGATAAATTATATCTAAGAAAAACAAAACTTGAATACCACTTATATTGAATACCACTTTACAAGACATCTTTCTGATAAGTGGAGAGTTTTCGCAATTTTTTTAATAGATTCATTCCTTACAAATCCTATGAGAGCCGCTAAAATCTCTTGAATTGAAAGTTTCGAGTTATAAAATGACGAACCTTTACGAATTGAATGTCTTGACTTAAAATCAAAACATTGGAATGCAAATTTATCACTTAGTGAATTAACAGATATAAATGACATTTGCTTATTGCATAAATCACAGATCACATTTTTTGAAACACATTTAGCTCTTGAAGAAATCTTATAATTTCTTCGTGTTGAATTGCCAAATTTAGCTAATCTTTTAAAAAAGTAGATGAAACATGGGCAAATGATTTGGTATAACACTTTTAAAGATTATTCAAATTCAAATTAATATTAAAAATTTATAATTTTTTTACATTCTAAAATATAATAAATTATTGTATAATATAAGTTTATATTTTTTTAATTTTGTTGTCCTTATAGGAGCTTAAAATTCTATTATTATTATAATTTTTAAATTTAATATTTGACTTACATATTTTTCATTTGACTTACATATTTTTTCATTACTTACATATAAATCAATCGTGCCGTAAAATTAATAATAACTTCAAAAGTTAAAAACAAAACAACTACAATATTACTCAGTAAAAATGCAAATTAAAACATTCAATCAATAAACCTGAATATCTAACAGTAAAAACCAAGAGTTAAATGACTTTAGTCATATTTTTGTTTCTTAGTCATGGTTTCGCGGTTTACTGGTGTCAAGTTCTTCTTTTTCAGTAACTATTTGCATGGTTTGAGTAGCAGAGGAATCAGTTTTCAGTAAAATATCTGTTGCTGTTTTCTCAATATTTACGGACGCACGTAATCCAGATGATTGTTTATTTTTTTGCTGTCTCATTAATTAGCTAAGGATCCATGGTTAATGATTTATTTCTGATTAAAAATCATTAAAATACAAATTATAAATAGATAGGTACATTTTACTTTCTACATGTTGCATGTACACCAGCAGCAAGATACTGAACAAGCATAAAATATTTCAAGTACCTTCCATATAAAATTTTGTTTAATTTTCGTTCTCTTTCCCTTTGCTTTCCTTCTTAATTTTTTGTTTTTGTTTTACGTATAAAACCATTCAAATTATACTCAAAAAAATGCAAATTTCTCAGAGAGAATAATATGAGTGTTTTTCATAAAATAGACATAATTTTAAATTGAGTGATTTTTGATTTCCAGATCAGAATTTAAAAAATTAATTATTATTGCAAAGAGGAAAGGTACAAATAATTTTCTTATTTTTTCGCGGAACCCTTGAGCTCCAAGGAGCAGACTTTGAGAACCGCTGTTCTAAAACATTCTCGTTTTCTATCTTTTCTATGTTTTCATTACAATTCTTATCCTCATCTGTACCCTCAAATTAATTAATTTTTTTAAATATTGTTCAATTAATCTCTTTGACTGCAATTACATAATTCGCAAAATTTTCATTATTCCTTAAATATCCATCTTCGTCTGATTCTTGTGGTATACATCCACAATCAAATAAATATTCATCATCATCAAGTTCATCTAGTTTATATAAAAACAGAATAATTCCATCTCCTCCCACTACTTCCGCACCTCGTTTTCTTATTTTTTGAACTCTCGTACACCAATGTTCCTGAATATATTCTACTTTGTTAAATCTTTCATAATCTAATTCTAATACTATTTCGTTTAACTCAAGTCCTGCTCTTCTGAGCTCTTTTATACATCTCTGTGCTATCTCTTTCTACTTTTGCCTATAAGTCATATTACCATGCAAATGACACCTAACTATTTTACTAATTTCTAATTGACTATCTTCATCGAATTCTGTCCTCAAACCTATTTTCAATACATTATCAATTTCAGTTTCATCTCCTATGAACAAACCATCAGCTAAACTATTCACAATTTCCTTTAAATTAGTATTTAATGTTTAACAAATTTCAGTCATCCTCGTTATTCGTATTTCATTTTTACTTCCAGGAATAAGACCACAATCAACTAAGAATTCATTATCTTCCAAACTTATATTTCTAAATTTCAATTCAATTATTTCTCCATACTTTTGTTTCATTTCATTTTTCAATAGCTTAACTCTAGCATACGCCTCACAACGACAACATAATTCACAATTATTAACTTTATCTACAACATTTACAGAAATAAAATCTAACCTTTCAGTTTCTCTTAACATTTTTCCAAATAATCTCATCAATATTTTTTATTTCATCATTATTCTTTGTTCCCTTTTCGTAATAATCAGCGCGCAATTTAATTACACTTTCCAATTTCTTTGAACTCATTGATATCTGGCTTAACTCATTGAAATATTTTATTATTTGGGATGAATCTGTTTTTCTTTCATCCAGCAACTTTCTATGTCTCGTCACAATCGTCTCATCTTGGAATAGGATTGATTTTATCAATATTGGTTTCTGAAATCTGTCCAAATTTCTTAGGCATGATCTAACCATATGTCCATATCCTCGGCAAGAATTACATTGCACTTGGCCTCTCAGATTTTCTTTATCTCTCTATGGTGATGGTGATGTTGATGATGATCTTTATCTGGAAAAACAATTTCTCGACAAATGTCCCCTTTTTTTCCACAATTATAGCACAGTATATTATCTTTGGCTCCCTGGTCATTGAACTTCATTGGTCTGGAACTTCTATCACCACTTCCTCTAAACCATTCTGGGTGCATCTGTTTGGGGCTTCTTTGTATAGTGTTTCTAAACCAACATTGACTAATATGATGTCCGATTTTCTTGCATTGTCCGCATTGAATTGGTGTTGGTTGGGTGTAAGTTTTAATATTCACTGGCTTTTCCGATTCGAATTTTGTCCTGAATTTTGGTCAAGTATATCAATATGGACAATTGTATCTTTGAAAAGAGTTGGGTTTCATTGGTGTTACGTAGCTGTCCTTTGGTTCATTAATTACTGCAAATGATTCAGATTTAGATGTAGTTCCCTTGAGGTTCAACTCAGTTCTCAGTTCTCATATACTGTGGAAGCATGTCTTCTTTGTAAATCACATGCAGTCAAAAGTATGTATGCGAGTTCTTTGTAAAATCATACAGTCTTCAGTGTGTTTTTTAGTATCGGTATTGTAATTTATAATAGTTTCTATAAGAGCTTTGTGAATATATGTACTGCTACCACCCTCAATCTTGATATTATTATATCCGAGAACTGCATATTTAAGAAAAAAGCATTGTTCGTTGATAATATAAATTAAAATAAAATAAAATACCAAAATAATTTTAATCTATTTATCATATAAAAAACCGAAAAGAAATAAAAACAATAAGATAACATTAGTAGGAAGTATCAAAAAAAAAATTTTTTAATTTTGATTTTTTTGAAGATATTATTCACTTAATTATTATTATTATTATTATTATTATTATTATTATTATTATTATTATTATTATTTTTTTTTTGTTATTATTATTATTATTATTATTATTATTATTATTATTATTATTATTATTTTTTATTATTATTATTATTATTATTATTATTGTTATTATTGTTATTATCATCGTAATTATAGTGTTATTATTAGGTAATATGGTATTGAGATTACTCACCCGGGACAAATATTAAAAAAAGTAGTAATAAAATGAAAAGATTTGAGGGCGAATCTTTATTAAAGGGGGAGATATGTTGGGGTTTACGAAAAAAACACAGTAAAATCAATAAAACACCAAAATGATAAGTGTAACATTAATTAAAAAATTTACAAAAATTCGAAAGTAGTATTGGTCGGGAGAAATTGGTATGGTTGAACGCCAAATTGAGAGACGAGTCAAGAAATAATAATAAAAATTTAGTGAGGGGTCCCTAGAAAATAATATAAGACAAAAAAAGAAATTAATTAAAAAATTAATTACTAATGGGAAGCCCGAGTCAATGGGAAGTCCGAAGCAATAGGAAACCCGAGAGATGAGGAAAACACGGCGTTTAGACGGAATAATACAAAAGAGTAAATTGGCCTAAGCAATATTAAATGGGCGCCACTGATCTATGGAGAGGATATTATTTCCTAATTTGTAATTTAGTAATGTAGCAAACGTTGTTGACAATTGTCTGGAAACAGTCTGAGCAGGAGTATAAAAAGAAAATAGAAAAACACGAAATGGCCAGTAGTTGAAGCAAACGAGTAGTCTAGTCAGGTCAGTAAAAGAGTCGAAACCCAAGTAAAATCAAAAGTTATCTATCAGAAAAGGTGATTATCCATTGGATAACCTACCTTAAGGTAATCAAATTTATTCGGTGGTTGAAGGGTGCAAATAAATCATAAATTTTAATTACAAAACATTGAAATAAATCGGATTGAGTTGTAACTGTGGTAAAGTGCAAATAAAATTAACAAGTGTATGAAACAAGAAATTGTTTGGAAATACATCACAAGGTTCACCCAACGGTTTTCTATGTTTATCTACAACTTTGATCTGAAATGTTAACAATGTATCGTTCAAATCTAAATATTCAGTTTGGGAACTGTTAATATAAAATTCAATATCCGTTCTACTATCCATAATAGTAATCAGGAATACTTCTTCAAAGGCACACATTTTAAATACTGTTTGGGGAGATGGTCTATCAAATAAGCACAATTCAGATTTACCCAAAATCATTTTTGAAATATAGTTCCATGTTCTTTCATTCGTTTGTTAATATGTTTATGATGTCTTTTACGTTTTTGAGCTGGTGCCGATGCCAGTGCCTGTTTTTGAAATAATCCTGAAACACCCGGTAGAACTTTCCCTAACTCGGATAATGCATTTGATTTCAGAGATGGTAATATTTTCTGCCCATTCATATCGCATCTTTAACTGTTTTCATGCCAAAACTACAAATACGTTTAAGAATAGGAAGTGCAAATCTACCAAGAGTTCTCAAACATCCTGAGTCGTACTGTTTACTAATAAATTATGGTTATTCGCCATCACATTAACTACCACTATACATACTAATAATATAATTATTGGCCATCTAATTTACGAAAATGTAATGTCAAATGAGGTTTTGTATCTTTACTAAATTCAATAAATTTACCGCTATCATCACGAATATTTATTTCTATATTGTTTATACATGATGTTGATACCGGTAAGTACATGGGATTATCGATATTTATTTTGACAACTTCATCCTGGTCATGTTTATCAACCCAAACAGATTTCAATAGAGGAACCAAAGAATCACCAACAATTATAGGATCAATGATGTTAGTATATATGAACATTTGTCTATGAAGTTTTATTATTTTCGGTTTGTGTACTCCAAAACCATTTTGTCCAATATGTTTGCTTATTTTATCCTAACGTATTTGCCAAATGTTTATCAAATGTAACTTCACAAATGTTATTAATCAGACTGAATTTACATAATCCATCTTTAACATTTTCAATAGTTTTAAATATATGTAAACAATTAAACGAAATATGATTAAGTAACTCTTCAATTGTTTCTATATATAAATCATCTTCAACCTCATTAATATATGATACAGATATTTTGTTGTGTTCATTCCCACGTCCGACATCAATAAAAGTTTTAAAACGTGTTAAGTATTCAGTACCAGGAACAACAATGTAAGGCTTTTCACTACCTATTCACTAGCATCACTAATATTTTCAAACTTTATTGTAAATGAACTAAAATCACAACTAATAATCAATACATCTTTGAAAACCATGCCACAATTTTCATCTAAAATTTCATACGGAATATGACAAAATCGTTCAATATTATTGATTGAGAAAATACCACTACAGGTTTTGGGAACACGCTTCTTGTAATTGATTTTACATTGACTATAAAATTGGAATGTATTGTACACAAATGTAAAGTCTTGCAAAGCAACTTCCCAATTTCCATGTAAATAAATAGGATTTTGAAGATCAACCGTAAATTTACTTGCTTGATTTTCCGGATGGATTAGTGGGTAATTATTGCTCGGTAAAATTGTATAGAAACTCAGTTTACTAGGTCTTTTGATGATATTCATGAGGGCTTTTGATACCCGTGCTATTTGACATAGTATGGTTTATCCTTACCCACCTTTTTAGTTTTCAATATTTTCTCAATTCTGAACACTTTAGGTTTGAAAATAACTTGTTATTTTTGTTCTTAGAATTTCTCTTGTATTATATCGTTGTCACTGTCTTTAATAACATACATTACAGGACTCTGTTAATTATTAATTTTGGTAATTCAAAATATTTCACCACTCCAATTACTAACAAAATTTTTGATGAAGTGTGCAGCAGATATTTACTAATTCTAACGTGATCACCAACTTTATATTTTGGTTTTGCAATTTTTACAACTTTTTAAAACTCACTGATGTTTTTGAGCAGATATCTATGGGTTTCAAATCGTTTAGACCCTAACACCTAACCCTAACCCCTAACCGTAACCCTAACCCCTAACCGTAACCCTAACCCTAACCCCTAACCCTAACCCCTAACCTAAAATAATAATAATAATAATAATACCTAAATCGGTTTGCAAATGGTCTGGATGCCCTTCTTTAAATAAAATATTAATTGCTTTAGATATTTCCTCTGTAGATTTTGTCTTTGTTGGTACACCGCGAGCAAAACGACTGAAAACATAAATACACGTTAAAATATATTTATAACCCGTGTTAATCTTTGAAAACCGCATCATCTCCATCATATCCATTTGCCATAAATCATAAATAAGGAATGTTTTATAAGCTTTTGTTTGAAATATTTTCCGCATTGGTTTGTTCAAACTGTACGCAAACTAATCTGACAACCACTTTTGCGTTTCCTTTTTTGAATTTGGGACTCTTTTCTATAACTTTGCCACTCCACTGAAACCTGCTTCGACTTCTAGGTTGGTCCAAATCTTCTCCATTACAACAAAATGATTTAAATTTTAATTTGATATTAGGTACAGATTGGCTCATGGTTTATTGTAAACCACTTAATAATGATATAACTAATGGTAACATTGCTCCGATAAAACCGCCTTGTTGTTTAGATATAAATTTTCTCATTTGCTTACTAGCGATTACAGAGGTTTTCAATGTTTATTCAACACTAGTTTTTTAGATTTACTGATTTTAATTTTACCTCTGATTACTTTTAGTAGAAATTTGATCAAATCATCAACAACAAAATTTGGAAATGATTGTAAAATAAACATTCTTTTAATACTTGAAGCCTTTAACTTTGCATTTAAATACGGGAAACTCCTATGACTTTTTACAATATTAACTTTTTTATTCTTTTTCGTATTCCTTTTAATTGGATTAGGGTTTGTTGAAATTAGATTCATTGAAGGGAAATTTTCGTTTATTAGTTTTTAGTTGGTATTTAACTGGTTTTTGGTGGAACATTTTCAGTTTTATTTTCTTTTAAATAGTTTGGCTAGGTTTTCTGACATTTTTAAGCCTGGAGTTCATAAGAATTTGTACATAGTACGGTTTTCAACTTTGTTTATAAACAATGGAACCTTCTTTATTGAAAAAATCTGTTTTTACTCGTAAATCATCATTGAATTGTTGTGTGAAATCAAAAAATATATATCCATGTGGTGATTTTGTAGCATCTTGAAATGCACTGATGAGAAAATTACGATTATTAGGGTATGCTTGTCGAGCAAGAAAATCAATAACTGTTGCATCTCTAGGATTCTTAAAAAATACTAAATATTGAACATTTAAATTCCTTGTTCGATGTTGAGTAGTAAAGATCATAGTAACACTAATATGTCAACTGATGTTTGTGAATAAATTAATAAAATCCTTTTCTTTATTAGCTTCCTGAACAAATCATCGATAATGATGAAATCGCCTTTCCTTAATCGACTTGACCAGTTTTATCAAAACCTTGTACTATTTTCATGTTTTTCAATTTACAGAAATTATCTTTAGTCAATCCATGTTCTTCACCTGCTCCCCTATGTCAATAAATTTTGTTGAATTTTGTTTGGAATAAATTAAATTTCAGTAATTTATACACAAACATAGTTTTACCGCTACCACTTGGACCGATTTGATAAACCGCATCATTTCTTAATTCCATTATTAATTTGTATAAATATAGGTTTTGTTTATAATATACAATTTAATGAACTCTTTCTAAAATCATATATATATATATATATATATATATAATAGAATAATATTTAGTTTAATTTTAGTTCTAGTACTTGTGCTTGTTAATTTGTGAAAACACGTCAGTATATATACCTACAATTTGGCCTTAACCTTGAGTGTTAATTTTATTGCGCTTAAACAAAATTCGACCTTGAAATTATTTGTGTTATCTAAATTAAATTTTTATTATTTTTTTAATTTAAATTAATAATTTATTTTTAACATTTTTTAAATAAATTTATTCAACCAAAAAATATTTTATTTTTATTCATTTAATTCATTAATTTTTACTTTTATATAAATGGTCATTTTACGGTTGAATTTTCTTGTTATTATGTTATTTTTTATGTAAATTTCGTGCGGTTCTTGATGCATTTTGTATTTATTTTATTTTACTTTTATGTTTTTAATTTTATATTTATTTATATTCTCTCAGATTTTAAAATGTTTAATTGGTGTTGTATATTGTATTTTAAGTTATCTTGGTGCTGGATTTTCGTGCTGTATTACTGATGCATTTAAACAATTCTCAAGGCTATTTGTGTGCTGGCCCAATAAATATGTCAAAAAGGCCTGTTCATGGTAATCGAAACATGAAACCGAAAAGATTCCTTGACTAACAAGGTGGATGTGATATTATTTGATAATATATATAGTTTTTTTAATAATAATTAGAAGGCGCATATTTAATTAATAAATATATATTAATACTTTAGTGTTCTTATTTCACAATTAGTTAAGGTTTCTCATAAATTTTTAACTTAATTTGTGTCTTTCAGTGCGTATAATAGTATAAAAGTGTTTATTATATTTAAAAATTGTTATTAATTACCAATGCAAAGAATAAATAGAGCTAAGAAAAGGTTCCAAATGTCCGACAATTGTCTTTTAATAAAATTGTTTATGTGTTGCAATAGATTCTCGTGATATTGAATTTGTAAAATTAAATTCTATATTTAATAATTTTAATTTCATATAAAATATAAATGGATAATAAAAAGAAAAAAACATATCATTACCATAATGAATGGGAAGAGCTCTATTTTTTTACGATGTATATAGATAAATGCCTATGTTTAATATGTCTTATTACAGTCGCTTTACCCAAAAAAGAAAATATCAAACAAATTTTTCGAGGTTGCATACAAATTATGAAAATGATTACCTTATTGATACCGAATTAAGAAAACAAAAATTTTTGTTTTTAAAGCCTATACAGCAATCCAAAATGGCAACTAAAGCATCTTATGTCATAACGTATGTTTTGGCAAAACAATAAAACCTTATCGGGATGAGGAAATTTTTAGGGAATCTTTTCTTGAGGGCAGGGAAAAATTATTCTCCACATTTAAAAATAAAAGTGGAATTCTGAATGCAATTAAAGATTTGCAGCTTTCTTACAAAAACAAAAGGGAATTCCATATGCCATTATCAAAACAGCATAATTGATGGGAAGATGTTGAAAAAGATTATATAAAGGAAACCGCATAGTAGGATAATAAATTGTACGGTCATACAACGAGATCATGAAAGAAAGTTGCAAGAGAGAATTGTCAGATATAAACGATTTGGGTTTAGAATCATAAAACAAACAGATGGTGCGTAGAGAAAATTGAAAACAATCAACATTTTGCCTCAGGTAAGGATGGGAAAACTTGAGAATTGGATATGGTAGAGAATAGAAATCTATTAAAGTAGGGCATTATGGAAATATAACGGAATTTGTTAGTAGTTAAAATCAAAGCACGATCAGACTATATTAGGTTAAGTTAAACGCTCGCAACGAGACTTACCAAATGATCAAAATCTATATTGCTGCTTGCTTTGATAATCTTAGTCTGTAATTAGTGATAAATTCAAATATATGTTAGGAGTATCGTGTCTTGCTTTATCAAGCACATGGAGTCAGAAATATTGACGATTATTATATTTATTCAAACTCATCACTTTTAAAGCACGGTCATTAACTTCAACTTCCATATTATGGACATTATCTTTATTATACAGTCTATCCTTTGTACGCGCATTTTCATTGTTACTTTCGGATTTTGAGTTGCTTGTCAAGAGTTGTCATGGAGTTGCTTTGCCAGATCCATGTAAACTATTAAGTTTCAAAATATTTATTTTCCTAATACTTAATTTAATTTATAATTTATTTATTCTTATTAAGAAACAATTACTTTAGTAAAGTAAGTAAAATAGATCAAGTATTAATAACATTGAATAAATTCCTAAATCTTTTGCAAACTACTATGAGTCAGTATAATTTAGATGTTTTTGTTTTATTTTCCTTCCGGCACCGATAAACTACAGTGTTGCCAATTAATTATATTCACATTTGTAGGCCACGTTGTTCCCCCACAAAGGCCACAAACAATATTAAAATAATCTAAAATAATATACTTTAATTTAATTTTTAGTTTTATTTTTATCGCGTACATCTAATTAAATCAAGTTTCATTAGAGACTTGGTCACTTAGTGGTGCTCTTGGCAACTGTCACAATTGCCTCAATGCTACAAGTATAACTCTCTGACGTAAAAAATAACATTTGAAATAATATAGTTATTAAACAAGAACAGGGTTGTCGTCTAGAAATAAGTTTTTCATATATTTTGGTTTGAGAAAGTTCTAAGTTTTTTAAAAAGTCCTAGTTTATACTTTAATTATTATAGTTATGAAATTCATAACTTTACTTTTGTACTGACAATTTTAATTAGTTTTTAAATTATCAGTCGAGTCGAAGATTCAAAAGAATACAACAGACGCCTGAGAGAATATTGGTTTATGATAAAACTTTTTGATTACGAAAATATTTTTGCGATTTCTGTTGATCAATTTATTCGAGTACTTTAAACGAAAGGAATATTTTTCATTTTAGCAAAACAATAATATTGGGAGGGGGGGGCAGAATAATTATAATTGATTTTCCTTTAAAGTAATTTTATTAAAGAGTACATAATATTTTTCCATGAATTTATTAATATTGGGATTAAAAATTAGAGGCCATTTAATTCGAAAAATTACTAAAAGTACCAGGTAAAAATTGATGTCAAGCCTAAATAAATAAAAAAATTCTTAAGTTTTGTGATAGATGTAATTAATATTTTGTTTAAATTTTTAGAATTACAGCTAAAGTATTTACAAAGTCATGCCATTTCAATGAATTACGTTATCTTTGGTCATTTTTTGCAATTTAATATGTAGCAAATCTTTTGTGAGTGTGCCATCTTGGTTTATATTTCCTAATTCATTTACAAAGGACTATAAAACTGAATTCCTATCATTATTAAACCTAAAATGTCTTGCATCTTTCAAAAATAGTTCTGGCACAATTTAGTTGATTAAAGTCAACAATAATAACTACAAAAACCTTGATTTTTATTTTTCACCTAAATTTTATGTCCATATTGTGTTTGAGGAGTTTATAATATATGAAGGTTTCATATGATAATTGGTTAATATCGATCAATCTTTACATAAACATTTTTTGTTCCTACTTTGGAATAATTCAATATTTCATAGAAGGATAACACAATAGAAACTCATTGCAAATAAAAAAAAATTAGAGATCTATTAAAGTACTGGTTAACGAGTTCCAACTAGTCAAAGAAAAGCAAATAAAATTCGAAATGTCAATTTTCTATTCTATTTTGAGAAAGCGTCATAATGTATTGAATTAAAACAAAAAAATACAGTTTTTGATAATTGTTCAAAGTTTTTTCAGCGGTTAAATAATAAGGATAATAAAGTTATGTATTTTTTCATAAATAAATAAAAAAATGTTGCAAAATTCTAATATATTTTTAAAAATATAAATAATTTCTCTTAGTTAAAATTACATAAAAAGGTAAAATAAAGTAACCACCTTGATAAAGTAGATTTGATAGCGATCCATTTGACAATAATCAACTTTATAGTTGTTTCGAGATTTTCAAAATACTAGGTTATATTGTCTCTAGCAACAATTCATATGATTTGTAAGTGGTTTTTAGCTGAGAATAAAATATTTTTATTAAATAGTTATCATAACCAAAAATGAATTTTAAAAACTAAATATTTTAAAATTGTTTACAGTAAATTTAAATAAATATTTAGTATTAAATAATTATAAAATATATAGATATTAAAATATAAATAATTAAATAAATTTGGCAACGATTTAATTAAACGATAACGCCAATAAAAAACCTTTCTTACGATATATTTCGATAGCACAGCTATCATCTTCAGGTACTCAAAACCAACTAAAAATATTATGAATTAACATTTAATTTAAACAAATTATTTTTTATTAATTTAATTTTTTAATAAATAAATATTTTTAAAAATATATTTTAAATTAATTTTAAATTTTAAATTTTTTACTTATCTTCTAATTTTTTAAAAATTAATGCAATTTAAAATTTTCAATTATTTTAATAATATTAAAAAAACAAACATGATTTAACATACGTAAACTATTTAAAAACATTCAAAACATTCGTAGTCACAGCACTCTGCACATTAATCTTTGGATCCAATGACCTTATCAGCAATGCTTCACATATCACTCGTTCCCAATAACTATTAAAACTTCTCAACAAAATTCTAAAATCAGACATTCCGATATCACTTTTACAGCCTCTATTGTGTTCACTAATATTGGTCAAACCCTTCAATCGACAATGCTCTAGAACTCGAGTACAGAGATTACGGGAAGTCTCTCCAATGTATGTGGCATTACACCCATTACATGTAAATTGATAAACGAGATCAGAAC
This sequence comes from Schmidtea mediterranea, assembly GCA_022537955.1. Lineage (NCBI taxonomy): Eukaryota > Metazoa > Platyhelminthes > Tricladida > Dugesiidae > Schmidtea > Schmidtea mediterranea. Next base: position 115,828,621 of record CM039680.1, read on the forward strand.
ACAATCCAACCGGAGTTTTTGATTTATTAATAAACATATTGCGTACCTTACACGAATTAGAGACGATCTTATACTCTAAATTTCCTATCAGTTTACCCAACTTCCTCTTATAATTTGTAAAGCCTTCAGAGTACGGCAATACTAACACATATTTAGGCTCAATTTTTTTATCCATTTTTACAATCACCCAGATCAACACTCAATTCACACTCATCCGACAAATTACATTCAGACTTTCCACAACATGGATCCTTAGGATTTTTAATCAATTTATCAACAGTTTCTTTTATCATTAACAATAAAAATGATTTAGAATATCCATTCTTTATCAACAACTCAACCAATTTATCAACACTTTTTACCGAATTAGCAAAAGTAGAAGATAAAGCCCATGAACGATAAATCAATCCTTTCACCATATTTCTCTTATACTTAAATTCACAAAAGCTTTCTGGAGAAGTATAAAGACCAGTATCAGTTGGTTTTCTATAAATCTCTGTCTCATACTGTTTATCTTTGCGTTGAATTAACAAATCCAAAAACGCAATTGATGACTTTCTCTCCGTTTCACATGTGAATACAATGTTTTTATGTAAACTGTTCATAAACTGCAAAAACGGTTCTACATGTTTCTGGTTTTCAAATATAAGAAAAATATCATCCACATACCTTTTATAAACAAAAGGTTTTTCAAATTGGAAAGAAGCAATTTTCTTTTCCAAACTAGCCAAAAATATTGATGCCATCGTTGGTGCTAAAGGGGAACCCATAGCGACTCCATCTATTTGTTGATACCATTCATCATTGAAAAGAAAATTGACATTTGAAGTAGCAAATTCAAGAAGTTTTCGAAATGCCCTTCTATCCAAAATGTGATGTTCCGAATCATTTTCATTCCACAACGCACAGCATAAGTCAATTGTCTCAACCAGTGGCACATTCGTAAACAAACTACAAACATCAAACGAAACCATAACATCATTCATACTTCGTTTTTGTAGCTTTGCAATACAAAAAACAAACTCAAAGCTATCCTTACATTCAAACTCTGATCGCGTTAATGGTTTTAATAATCCATCTAAAAACTTTGCTATTTTATACTGGGCAGTACCAACCATCGACAAAACTGGTCTCATAGGTACACCATCTTTATGGATTTTTGGTAGCCCATATAGTTTAGCTGGCTGCGATCCTATTGGACGAATAGACTTACCTACCTCTTCATCAATAAGCTTCTTCTCAATAAAACCATTTAACATTTTTTGCACAAACTCTTCATCCTTAAGAGGAGGTAATTTTCCATTCTTCCGACCCTTTGGCAATTTCACAAACTGAGGAGAATTTAACAAATCATTCAACTTATTTACATACACATCATGGTCAAGAATGACTATCCCATTTCCTTTGTCAAACTTACAGATATTTATATTTTTTTTTAGCTAAGTTTTTTAAAGTCATAAAATCCCTAATATTCTGCTTTTTGTTTTTATCGATATACTCCATCGTACTTGCACTTAACGAGCTCTTCACATAATTACCATTAATGCCTTTCATCGATCGGGCTATATGAAAATATAAACTTTCAATTTTTGCACACAATTTTGTTTCATCCAAGCGATTCTTAATACAGTGATTTGGACCAAATTTTAAAACACGCTCTTCATCATCATTCAACACTATTTTACTCAAATTTATCACAGTATTCTCCACACTAAATTTAGAAATCCCAAATATTTTTCTCAAATTAATCAATTTTTTAATATGAGCATTCTCTTTAAATTTTATTTGCACAATCGAATTTTTGATACACCATTCTACACATACCTGTAAACAAAACTCATTCGTAGCATTATTTAACATTAATCCAATATTTGTTAGTTTTTTATCAATGGAAGTTCTCCTTATTTTCTCTGATTCCAACATTCGTCTTAACGTTCTTCTATGTATTAATTGGACATCTTTACTAGAAAGACAATCACTTAGTTTCATTTTATAAATGAACGAAGGAATCATCTTTTCTTCTAAAAGGTATGTGGATGATATTTTTCTTATATTTGAAAACCAGAAACATGTAGAACCGTTTTTGCAGTTTATGAACAGTTTACATAAAAACATTGTATTCACATGTGAAACGGAGAGAAAGTCATCAATTGCGTTTTTGGATTTGTTAATTCAACGCAAAGATAAACAGTATGAGACAGAGATTTATAGAAAACCAACTGATACTGGTCTTTATACTTCTCCAGAAAGCTTTTGTGAATTTAAGTATAAGAGAAATATGGTGAAAGGATTGATTTATCGTTCATGGGCTTTATCTTCTACTTTTGCTAATTCGGTAAAAAGTGTTGATAAATTGGTTGAGTTGTTGATAAAGAATGGATATTCTAAATCATTTTTATTGTTAATGATAAAAGAAACTGTTGATAAATTGATTAAAAATCCTAAGGATCCATGTTGTGGAAAGTCTGAATGTAATTTGTCGGATGAGTGTGAATTGAGTGTTGATCTGGGTGATTGTAAAAATGGATAAAAAAATTGAGCCTAAATATGTGTTAGTATTGCCGTACTCTGAAGGCTTTACAAATTATAAGAGGAAGTTGGGTAAACTGATAGGAAATTTAGAGTATAAGATCGTCTCTAATTCGTGTAAGGTACGCAATATGTTTATTAATAAATCAAAAACTCCGGTTGGATTGTGTTCTGATCTCGTTTATCAATTTACATGTAATGGGTGTAATGCCACATACATTGGAGAGACTTCCCGTCATCTCTGTACTCGAGTTCTAGAGCATTGTCGATTGAAGGGTTTGACCAATATTAGTGAACACAATAGAGGCTGTAAAAGTGATATCGGAATGTCTGATTTTAGAATTTTGTTGAGAAGTTTTAATAGTTATTGGGAACGAGTGATATGTGAAGCATTGCTGATAAGGTCATTGGATCCAAAGATTAATGTGCAGAGTGCTGTGACTACGAATGTTTTGAATGTTTTTAAATAGTTTACGTATGTTAAATCATGTTTGTTTTTTTAATATTATTAAAATAATTGAAAATTTTAAATTGCATTAATTTTTAAAAAATTAGAAGATAAGTAAAAAATTTAAAATTTAAAATTAATTTAAAATATATTTTTAAAAATATTTATTTATTAAAAAATTAAATTAATAAAAAATAATTTGTTTAAATTAAATGTTAATTCATAATATTTTTAGTTGGTTTTGAGTACCTGAAGATGATAGCTGTGCTATCGAAATATATCGTAAGAAAGGTTTTTTATTGGCGTTATCGTTTAATTAAATCGTTGCCAAATTTATTTAATTATTTATTTATAAATCATGCTGCAGCTGTTCCAATATTCAAAAGGTTTATGAAGGTTTATAACTCCCTCAAAAGAAAGGAACTAGACATTAGTTTTCTTGAGACTTGTTTAGAAGAAAAGATGATTCCTTCGTTCATTTATAAAATGAAACTAAGTGATTGTCTTTCTAGTAAAGATGTCCAATTAATACATAGAAGAACGTTAAGACGAATGTTGGAATCAGAGAAAATAAGGAGAACTTCCATTGATAAAAAACTAACAAATATTGGATTAATGTTAAATAATGCTACGAATGAGTTTTGTTTACAGGTATGTGTAGAATGGTGTATCAAAAATTCGATTGTGCAAATAAAATTTAAAGAGAATGCTCATATTAAAAAATTGATTAATTTGAGAAAAATATTTGGGATTTCTAAATTTAGTGTGGAGAATACTGTGATAAATTTGAGTAAAATAGTGTTGAATGATGATGAAGAGCGTGTTTTAAAATTTGGTCCAAATCACTGTATTAAGAATCGCTTGGATGAAACAAAATTGTGTGCAAAAATTGAAAGTTTATATTTTCATATAGCCCGATCGATGAAAGGCATTAATGGTAATTATGTGAAGAGCTCGTTAAGTGCAAGTACGATGGAGTATATCGATAAAAACAAAAAGCAGAATATTAGGGATTTTATGACTTTAAAAAACTTAGCTAAAAAAAAATATAAATATCTGTAAGTTTGACAAAGGAAATGGGATAGTCATTCTTGACCATGATGTGTATGTAAATAAGTTGAATGATTTGTTAAATTCTCCTCAGTTTGTGAAATTGCCAAAGGGTCGGAAGAATGGAAAATTACCTCCTCTTAAGGATGAAGAGTTTGTGCAAAAAATGTTAAATGGTTTTATTGAGAAGAAGCTTATTGATGAAGAGGTAGGTAAGTCTATTCGTCCAATAGGATCGCAGCCAGCTAAACTATATGGGCTACCAAAAATCCATAAAGATGGTGTACCTATGAGACCAGTTTTGTCGATGGTTGGTACTGCCCAGTATAAAATAGCAAAGTTTTTAGATGGATTATTAAAACCATTAACGCGATCAGAGTTTGAATGTAAGGATAGCTTTGAGTTTGTTTCTTGTATTGCAAAGCTACAAAAACGAAGTATGAATGATGTTATGGTTTCGTTTGATGTTTGTAGTTTGTTTACGAATGTGCCACTGGTTGAGACAATTGACTTATGCTGTGCGTTGTGGAATGAAAATGATTCGGAACATCACATTTTGGATAGAAGGGCATTTCGAAAACTTCTTGAATTTGCTACTTCAAATGTCAATTTTCTTTTCAATGATGAATGGTATCAACAAATAGATGGAGTCGCTATGGGTTCCCCTTTAGCACCAACGATGGCATCAATATTTTTGGCTAGTTTGGAAAAGAAAATTGCTTCTTTCCAATTTGAAAAACCTTTTGTTTATAAAAGGTATGTGGATGATATTTTTCTTATATTTGAAAACCAGAAACATGTAGAACCGTTTTTGCAGTTTATGAACAGTTTACATAAAAACATTGTATTCACATGTGAAACGGAGAGAAAGTCATCAATTGCGTTTTTGGATTTGTTAATTCAACGCAAAGATAAACAGTATGAGACAGAGATTTATAGAAAACCAACTGATACTGGTCTTTATACTTCTCCAGAAAGCTTTTGTGAATTTAAGTATAAGAGAAATATGGTGAAAGGATTGATTTATCGTTCATGGGCTTTATCTTCTACTTTTGCTAATTCGGTAAAAAGTGTTGATAAATTGGTTGAGTTGTTGATAAAGAATGGATATTCTAAATCATTTTTATTGTTAATGATAAAAGAAACTGTTGATAAATTGATTAAAAATCCTAAGGATCCATGTTGTGGAAAGTCTGAATGTAATTTGTCGGATGAGTGTGAATTGAGTGTTGATCTGGGTGATTGTAAAAATGGATAAAAAAATTGAGCCTAAATATGTGTTAGTATTGCCGTACTCTGAAGGCTTTACAAATTATAAGAGGAAGTTGGGTAAACTGATAGGAAATTTAGAGTATAAGATCGTCTCTAATTCGTGTAAGGTACGCAATATGTTTATTAATAAATCAAAAACTCCGGTTGGATTGTGTTCTGATCTCGTTTATCAATTTACATGTAATGGGTGTAATGCCACATACATTGGAGAGACTTCCCGTCATCTCTGTACTCGAGTTCTAGAGCATTGTCGATTGAAGGGTTTGACCAATATTAGTGAACACAATAGAGGCTGTAAAAGTGATATCGGAATGTCTGATTTTAGAATTTTGTTGAGAAGTTTTAATAGTTATTGGGAACGAGTGATATGTGAAGCATTGCTGATAAGGTCATTGGATCCAAAGATTAATGTGCAGAGTGCTGTGACTACGAATGTTTTGAATGTTTTTAAATAGTTTACGTATGTTAAATCATGTTTGTTTTTTTAATATTATTAAAATAATTGAAAATTTTAAATTGCATTAATTTTTAAAAAATTAGAAGATAAGTAAAAAATTTAAAATTTAAAATTAATTTAAAATATATTTTTAAAAATATTTATTTATTAAAAAATTAAATTAATAAAAAATAATTTGTTTAAATTAAATGTTAATTCATAATATTTTTAGTTGGTTTTGAGTACCTGAAGATGATAGCTGTGCTATCGAAATATATCGTAAGAAAGGTTTTTTATTGGCGTTATCGTTTAATATTAAAATATGTAATAAATTTAAAAATATCTTTTATAATTAAAATTAATGTTTTTGTTATTATTAAATATTAAATTAACAGGTAGAATCAAAATAATTTTAAATGTTACATTATTTTGGGGGATTTATTTTTGAAAATATATTTCGTTCTAAAAAATTTTTAGTAAAGGTTTTTTTGAAAATAACCAATATTTTGACATAATAAATCTTTGGATTGTCTTTACTAAATGCAAAAAATCTATAAAATGTTCTTTTAACATTTTAACATGCAAGTTCCAAAATTCTAGTGTTTTCTAAATCAACTATTTCTCGTTCAAATGATTTCGGATGTTAAAATTTTAACAAATATTGTCTAAAAATCATATTTGTCAGTTTTCCGGCTACAGACTGAATATCTTTAACCGCTGTCAATTTCATTAATAGAATGAACATTATGTTGTAACAGTTTTAACTACCGTATATTTCGGCGTATAAGGCGACCGTCAGATAAGACGAGGTACAAAATTAGAGCAAATTTTTATGATTTATCATATATCGGGTTTTAGATATGCATAAAAGTAGTATAATTACAACTACCTGTACTGTAATACTTTCTTTTATATCGGTTGTATATGACGACCCACAATTTTCAAGGGTGATTTTTTGACTTTAAGGGTCGTCTTATACGCCGAAATATACGGTATTTTAATCTGAAACCGAATTTGAATCTAATAAATTATTTCCAATAAAGGTTTTGCTGTCTTCATCGCTGATTTTTATGTTGTCATCTGAAAGTTGGACATTTTCCTCTGGTGAATATATCTAATCTTTGTAAAATTGATTAGTTTTGCATCTAATTATTAAAGATTACGAAAAGAACAATTCAAATTTGTTTCCAAAAACTCACAACTTACTCAAAATTGTATTTAGTAGAACACAAAAAAATGAAACATTAATAATATTAAAATTAAAAGATTTAATGAAAAACTAAATTAATTAAAGTTTTTTACACTTTCTTGTAAGTCATCCAATATTGTTCATCAGAAATTAATGTAAAATATATTTTGTTCAATAAATTTTATATTTTGCAAATTAAAGTTTTGTCATAAGTTACATAAATATCAAATATTTGTTTTTAGTTGGAAAAAAATAAGACTAGCAATTTTATAAGGGACAAATGAAAAGATATTAGAGCCGTTCGGTCCCATACAGAAAGTAAATATAGGAAGTAAATTTGAATATAAGATTATGCGGTAACCAATAGTATCTAACGAGTTTATTCATAGAAATTGTTCTTTAGACAACTTACTTTCTTTTTTATATAAAATATTATAATTTCATGTATCTAATATAATAATATTAATACTGAATATCAAGTTATTAGATTTTTCTTTGAATCTTGTATGAGTGTTTTCATAGCTCATAACTTAATTTTTTATGAATTTAAGACTCAAACTTAAATTGTTGAAATTGTGCTTGAAATAATAACCTGCTCCTTCATATTTGTTTGAGAAAACAATTAGAGAATAGAATAAATATTATATTTAATTTGGGAAAAAAATCTTTTCCTTGATTAAAATGCTATTGTAAAAATTTTAATTGGATTCATTTTCAATTGTTTTATAGAATTACCATGCCATTTTTCACTTTTAATCTCTTTGGTAAAACAAACGTGATAATAATATTAGCATGTTATCAAAATAAGTAATTTTATAAAAAATAAGTATAATTTTAAACATTTTAAATTTTGTATAAACGAATCCGTTTAATATTTTTTTTATTGTTTTATTTCAATATTTTTTTTAATTTCTTTTTATGCAATTTTGTTTTGTATTTAATATGAATATTTGGCACTACCTTTATCAGACAAAATTTAGTGACATCTACTAGCCTAATCTGAAAAATCTTCTTTAGTTCATTTTTTAGTAATTACTACATAAATATTAATTTCAGTAATAGAAAATAATAAAACATTTTTCCTTTTATCTATTTACTTTATTCCTCTGATCCGTTAGTAGTTGACATTTACGCAAACTGTACTAGCTTGTCCTATTTAAGTAAGGTAAACATATTTTTTCGCCTGGTTTTAAAATTAATTACAAGAGTAGGTAGCTAGAAGCACACTGGGACCACACACCATTGCATAATAATATAGGGGTAGTGGTGTGGGTTTATTTACAGATTATTTTCGGATTATCTTGATTACGTAATGACGTTATCAAGATAATTAATTTTTGTGTGTATTTTTTGATAATTTTTTTTTCTCGAAATTTTTGTTTGTATTTTTAAGATAATTTTTATGTGTGTTTTTACTAAAATTTTTATGTGTATATTTTTTATGTGTGTTAAAATTTTTTTAGTAAAATTTCTAATTTATTATCGAATTTATTTTCAATTTTTGAAATTTAAAATATAATTTTTTTTAAGTATTTCTAATTAATTTTTTTTTAGTAAAATTTCTAATTAAATTTTTTTCAGTTGCATTGTATATGATTTTATCAATGTAGTTTTTATATATGATTTTTAAAATATGATTTTTATATATAAGTTTAATTTTTTTTAAGACAAATATAAATTATATATGATTTCTAATTAAATAAGCATAATTTTATCAATGAATTTTTTATAAATGATTTTTTAAGATGAAGTTTTTAGTATAATTTTTAATATATATAATTTAAAATATAATTTTCAAAGTAATAAATTTTTAACATAATTCTATATTGAAATTTTTTATACGAGGTTTTAGCACGTTTTCAGTTTAATTTAATCAATGAATTTTTTTTTATATACGATTTTTTAAGATGAAATTTTTAGGATAATTTACAATGAAATTTTTATACATTTTGATTACGATCAAAGAAATTTAGCGTTATCATAATAATAATAATTCCACCAATTAAAATCTTTATAAAAAAACTATAAAAACTATAAACACATAAAATAAACTCGTAAAAGATCAAAATTTATTTACATCATCACAAATCTGCTTATAACAAGCTCTTAGCTCAGTCAACAAAATATGTACAACTTCCTTCTTCTGGTAGTCTCTGCAGCATCTGCATCTAAATGGACAAGTCAACATTAAGGGATCTGCCAAAACAATGCAGTCATCTAAACATTTCAAACCAGATCCTTGAACTGATTCGTAGTGCATCCGTACAATTTCTTCAATGTTGATTCCTGTCATTTGATAGATCCGTGTAGCCAAATATTCAGGAGCACAATAGGAAAATTTGTTTTTCATATTCGAAAACAGTTCCATCTTCATCAGAATTGTTTCGAATACGTATGCTTCTTGCTCGTCGATCATTATTAATTTTTACAATCGTCAAAATTCAATCTATTTAAACACAATCAGTGCTTAATAAATAATCTAGTATTTCTTCGTCGGTATAAATATTATTAATTAAAAGATTTATAAAATTAAATATTTCTTGTACTAGACTGTGATATTCTAGTGTTTTTATCCCCATGACAACGACTTTTCCACTTGCAAATACATTCACACAAAGTGGATTATACTTGACAAGTCTTAATGCAGGAAACAGTTCCGGTTCGTAAATGTTCTGTGTTTTGGTAGACAAATCATACAAGTTGATTCGACGACCCATGTCAATATTCAAAGATAATGATTGTATTTGTAAATCTTGAATCTGATATTTAAGTTCACCTTCCTGTAATGGTCTCTTATTCTGTCTCTTATTCTTATTCTGGTCTATTTTTCTGCATTTTCCGCTCTTGAAGAATAAGATTGGATATTTTCCACTTCTATCTACTACATGTTGAGGTTTTCCGGTCGGGAACTTCATTCCAGTTACTTCACATCTTCCTCTATAATTAATATTACTAATCATTTTCTGATATCAAAATAAATGATTCAGTATATCAAATTATAAACAAATTAAATTAAATTAAAATAAATTTAATGGAATTAAGAAATGATGCAGTATATCAAATTGTAGGGCCTAGTGGGAGCGGAAAAACTTTATTTGTATGTAATTTATTGCAGTCAAACATGTTCAAATCAAAATTCAATAAAATATATTGGCATAAGGGTGCAGACGAAGAACATGAATTGACACAAAATCAGTTTGGTAAATTGAAAATGACAATAGTTAAGGGATTTGATAAAAACTGGTCGTCTAGGTTACGTCGAGGAGATGTAATAATTATAGATGATTTGTATCAAGAAGCAATTAAGGAAAAAGATTTCAATATTTTGTTCACAAAAATCAGTAGACATTGTGGAGTTACTGTTATTTTCATAACTCAAAATTTATTTCATCAAGGAGGAAGTCATCGAACTCGTAATTTAAATGTTCAATACCTAGTTATTTTCAAAAATCCTCGCGATCAAACGATTATCGATTTCTTAGCCAGGCAAGCTTATCCAAACAATAGAAAATTTTTAAGTGAATCATTCCAAGATGCTACAAGCGTTCCCCATGGATATTTATTCTTTGACTTTACACAACAATGTAGTGACGATTTAAGTATCCGAACAGATAATTTTAATGAAAAAGGTGTTACGATTTATAAACAAAATTGAAAACAATAAATGATTATCAATCCAGTCATTTAAAAAATTACTTGTCAAAAACGAAATTCAACCCAAAAAAGTTATTCGTAAAACCAAATCAAAAGTAAAGAAGAATATAAAAAAGAAGAAGATTCTAAAAAAGAAGTGGATCAAATTATAAACAATAATAATTAATTGTAAATAGTAAACATGAAATTTGAACGTAGTCTACCATATTTTAATGCATTGGTAAAGGCTCAAAATAATAAAAGAATAGCAATTTTACAAGCTTTCTCTTCATTTGTTATTGACGAATTGCTTGAAGTTATTGTAAATATAGTTCGAGGTAATGTCAATATTAGTAAAGCCAAAAGAGTGGTATTACAAAGACATAAGAGATCCCTTTTATCATTGGTAAACACTAAAAATAGACGTTTAATGAAAAGAATAATGTATAAACAAAAGGGAGGGTTCTTGGGTACACTAATTCCTATAGTTTTATCGGCAATTAGTGAAATTTCATCCCTAAGATCTTAATGGGTTTACAACACTCTAAACCAGATAAAGTTGATTTAAATATTTTAACATCTTGTTGTAATAATGAAGGATCCATTAACAAAAAATCCACTCAAAACAATATGGACAAACCCAAAAGATCCAAATGGTTTTGATGGTGTAGAAAAATTATCAAAAAGACTGATTAATTCTAAAAAAGAGACTCAAAAATGGTTATCGGACCAACTAGCATATAGTTTAAATAAACCAATGTTGAAAAGATTCCCAACTAGACCATACAAAACAAGAGGAATCAATGATTTGTGGCAAATGGATTTGATGGAAATGATACCTTATTCGAGAATCAACAAGGGTGCAAATATATTTTAACTTGCATTGATATTTTCAGTAGATTAGCTCGTGTTATTCCGACAAAAACTAAATCTGCTAATGAAATGGCCATTGCAATTAAAAAATTATTTAAAGATGGACAACCTCACAATCTACAGACTGATTTGGGTAATAAATTTAATTAATTATTTATTTTAATGTATTTTAGGTAAAGAATTTTATAATACAAAGTAAAAGAAGTTATCAAAGCCAATCATTACTCTATATTCTCACAATTAAAAGCTTGTTATGTGGAAAGATTTAATCGAACTTTGAGAGAAAGATTGAAAAAATACTTTGTGCATCAAGGTAATAAAACTTGGATACATGTTTTACCGAAAATTATTTTTAGTTACAATCAGATTTCCAAATCAGATTTACTTGGATGGGGAATGGGAAGTTGCTTTAACTGAATTCACTTTTGTGTACAATAATTTTCCATTTTATAACAACTCTTGTATCAAATATACCAAGAGTACATTACATAATAGTTATGAATATTTTTATTTTATTGAAGGAAACTATACAATTAGTCACAACTCTACATTTTATCTGATATATATTGACAATAAAATTTTGAACATTAATTGTAAATATTTTCCATTCAAAGTAACATTTGATAGTATTGAAGAAGCTAATTGCTTGGGATTTAATAAAAAAGAAGTAGATATTAATGATGAATTGAATCAGATACGTATACCAAATAAGAAATCAAAGTTTGATACTATACGATTAACTATAACTTATTATTATGATGTAGAGTATACTGAGACATTTAAAGAAAATCTATTCATTACTGAACTTTCACAAGTAACTGATCAGTTAATGACATCTTATCCCCATCCTTTCAAGTCTTGTGAAATTAAACAAGATCAACTTGTTAAAATTGAATTGGAAGAAGATGTTAGAAGTGTTAAATTTAGTAAACTGTTGGCTCATAGTTTGGGATTAATTGATGAATTTTATAGTGAAAAGTTCATTGTTGGATATATTTTACCAATTATAATACAAAGAAATATACAAATGATGATTTATACAAATATTATTGAACCAATTCATGTGGATGAATTAAGTGTTCCCCTTCTTAAATGTGTTTGGATAGAAAAACATAAAAAAGCCGACCTTGTTCAATTCATTGAGAAAAATCCAATGTATTTACCAGTATCATCCTTGTATATAAACAATATAGAAATCAATATTCGTGATGACAGTGGAAAATATATATTTGGTAAACAAGACAAAACTTACTTAACATTACATTTCCGTAAAATAAATGAGTAATCCAGACATTGTAAACTTCTATAGCACTCGTCAAAATGGTGGGGATTTACCTTATTTTGTAGGTAAACAGTATGGATCAGGTTGGTTAAAAACAATTGGGCGATTCGCACTACCTATTCTTAAACGTATTGGAAATTTTGATATGAAAACTGCTAATGATGTAATAAATAATAATGCACAAATCTTACCTGCTCTAAAATCAAATGCAATATCTGAAATTAAAGATTCTATACCCTCTGTAATGGAACACTTACCTTCTGTTATTAAAAAAGTTTCTGATATATTTAATAAAGAACAAAAAGGTGGAACAATTAAACGTCGAAAAATTATCAAGAAACATATAAACAAAAGAATGAAAGGATACAGAACTATATTCCAGTCATGATTAGTGCAAAATCAGAATTATGCATCTTTGATAGACCATCTCCTCAAGCAGTAATTGAAAATGGTTCTTTTGAAGATATTTATCCAGTGAATTCAATTACAGATCTAGGAAACACCTCAATTCAATTTTACATTAGTAGCTCTCAAACCGAATACTTGGATTTGAACGATACATTACTCTACATTCAAATGAAAGTTGTAAATAGCAACGGGGAAAATTCATCTAATGAATCAGATGTTACTGCAAACAATTTCTTTTTCCAAACTCTTTTTAAAGATGTCGAAGTAATTTTTAATTCTACTAAAATTGAAGGAAGTAATGATGTATTCGCATACAAGGCAATGATTGAAACTATTGTTAATTATAATCACGATACAAAACATACTTGTTTAGGTGGAATGGGTTACGATGAAAATGACTCAAAAAGAAAAATTTGGATTTTAAAATCAAAACCAATCAATGTTTGTTCCCCACTTCAATTAGATTTCTTTGATCAACCAAAATATTTATTACTTGGTGTTAGTGTTCAAATTAAATTAACAAGATCCAATACTGAAAGAAGTTTAACATGTACAAAAATAATTCCACAAATGATATTATTAGATGCAAAGTTGATGGTTAGAAGAGTTCGTGTTGAACCGTCAGTTTTAGCTGGTCATCAAATCGGGCTTGCTAATAGAAATGCAATTTATCCAATGAAAAGTAAGGAAGTTGTTCAATTTTCATTGCCTATGGGCTCATCTTCATTTTATAAGCTATAAGGAGCAAATATTTGGTAATAGACGACTGCCAAATTTTATTCTTGTTGCTTTCCAAGGGAATAAAAGATATGGAGGATCGTATTTGGAAACATTTTCAATATTTGAACACTTTAATATCAAGTCCATTAACCGAATCTGTATCAGTACTTGTATACTGAGTATTTGAAAAAGAAATTCAAATCACATCAAGCCGTACAGTACTTGTTTGACAAACATTGTTGAACACACTATAAACCAAAGTATTATTAGTTATGGTTAAAAATGAAGTAAGTAATTTAATTAATTAGTTAATTTAATTAATTTTAGTTCTATTCAGATACAAACTATTGCTAAAAAACTTATTGGGAAAAATTTTATTGGTGTTTTTCCATTGGACAAAATTTCATATATCAATATCAACAAAGCTTTGATTGTAAATACTCAATCAGCTAATCTCAGTGAGGAACATTGGCTTGCTATTTACGTGAAACCAGATAAAATATATGTATTTGATCCAATGGGATTCTATTATCCTCATTTATTGATATCAAAACTAGAATCAATGTTGATGTCAATTGAATATAATCGAATTCGATATCAGAATCCGTTGACAAGATCTTGTGGCCAACATTGTTTAGCTTGGTTAAAATCAATGTTTTCTAAATAAATCTTGTATCATTGTGTTTATTGCCTAATATGATTTTGTGTATATTGGTAATGTGTGTTGATTATTACAAGTGCAGATGTGTTGATTTTGATTGGTCACAAAAATACACACACATTTGAATAAATAGAAAAACATTTTATAATTTATCATAATTTACAAACTCGTTTAATTTGTAAGTTTAATTTTTCTTTTAAATTTTTAATTAACATTATTTTGTAATTTAGGAAATGAATAGCAATAATTACGAAAATTTTACAAGTAATAAAATTTTTTATTAAATTAAATTAAATCAAATTTAGATAATTACCAAAACGATGGAATTTATGTTGGAGAATATATTGATCATGAAACAGGATATTATTATTAAATTTTCAGTAAGATTTTAATTTTTAATAAATAAGTTTTAATATTTTTTTTAGATACAATAAACCCACAATTTTATCCTCAAATCTATGAAGGAAATCAAAATTCCAGTAAGATTTTCATTTTTTAATAAATAAGTTTTAAAATTTCTTTAGATTATATTCAACAATTTTATCCTCAAAACTATGGTGGAAATGAACGAAGGAATATTTTAATTTTTATTAAATCAGTTTTAAAATTTCTTTAGATATATTAAACCAACAATTTTATCAGCCTCAAACCTATGGTGGATTTATTGAATCTTATCAATTTGTAAATGATTCTTTAGCAAAAGCGGTAAAAACCTTGACAACTTTACCTTTGACTCGATCTGTTTTTACAGGGACTATAGTAGATGAAAAGGGGATCTTCCCATACAATTTTGCAACTAGTTTAGATGTTCTTCACGATACTTATGAGTTACCACCGATTTGGAAAGGTGTCACTGCGGCTGAATATGAAAAAGCTCTGCTTATTTGGGATGAAACTAATTGTAGGACTTTACTTGATTACATGAAAGTTTATCTCAAACTAGATTGTTTTCTTTTGGCAGACTTTTTCCAACAATTTCAAGCGAAATCGATAGCACACAATAGATTAGAACCTTTAAATTATTTTGGGATTCCTGGAATGTCTTGGTCTTCTGCTTTAATGTCATTGGATGAACCTATAGAATTAATTACAGAAAATGAAATGTTTAGCTTTTATGAGGAAGGTATTAGAGGTGGTCTTACTTTTGTTAATAAACACTATGTTAAAACCGACGAAAACACAGATTTACTATATATTGATATTAATAATTTATATGGTTGGCTTTAAGTCAACCATTACCTTGTGGTGAATTTAATTGGATATTTGATGGATTTGATACAATATTATCTGATTGTTTGACTTTGAATCTTGAATCTTTGTCATATGGGTATACTCTTGAAGTTGATCTTTAGATTCCTTCTGAGCTTCATGTTAAGTTAGATGATTTTCCAATTGCACCTGAGAAAATGAAACCTGAGGGTTCAAAGGTTGAAAAATTGTTGCGACTCATTATCCTAAATATAACTATGTAATTCATTGGCGATTATTAAAATTATACATGTCTCTTGGTGTTAAAGTGACGCATGTTAATCGCGGAGTAAGATTCAAACAGTCTAATATTTTTAAAAAGTATATTGACATAAACACTGAACTTCGAGCTAAAAGTACAAATACACTAGATAAAAATTAGTATAAGTTGTTAAATAACAGTTTATATGGAAAAACTGTTGAAAATTTGAAAAAGAGAATGAATTTGCGTCTTTGCACAACAGATAAAAAACTTGTGACTTATACTTCGAAACCTACCTTTAAAAAATCAATAAAAATTGACAATGATCTTATAGCTGCGTTGTTAAATCCTGATTCGATATGTTTAGATCGACCAAGTTATATAGGACAATCAGTGCTTGACTTGTCGAAACTTAGAATGTATGAGCTTCAGTATAAGGACTTGGAAAAATGTCGACAACAATTTAATTGTGAGATCAATATAGTTGCTGGAGATACAGACTCTTTCTTCTTGGAGATTAAAAATTGTAAACTAGATGTTCTTTTGTCTGAAATGGTTAAGGATAATCTTTTGGATACATCTAATTACCCTTCTACTCATCCACTTTATTCTAAAAAACTTGATTCAGTCATTGGAAAATTTAAAGACGAAAGTAAGGGAGAAGGTTATGACGAATGGGTTTTCCTTCGACCAAAATGTTATAGTTTGTTAGGTAAATCTTCTTGTCTAAAAGCTAAGGGTATATCATTAAAGGATACCGATCTAACTCATAAATCTTATAAAGAGTGTTATGAAAAAAACTCAGTCTTTTCAGTACCACAATTTAGAATAGGAACAAAAAATCATCAACTTTATAGTTTTAAAAATAGTAAAATAGCACTTACAAATAGAGATGATAAAAGGATTTGGGTGGGTAAAAATAAAAGTTTAGCATACGGGTATATAAATATATCTGGAGAAATTATCGATGATGAAATTTTCGCTGATGATGAAATTATTGGAGAAATTGTATCAGGTGACGAAATTACAACAGATAAAATTCAGCAACCTAACTTTGAGGAAGAACTAATAGATATAGACGATGTGCAGTTCTCTGACGATGATGAAGAAGATAAAGATTTTTAATAAATAAACATTACAGTATAAATTAGTGTGTTTTTATTTGTTGATTAATTTTTATTAAATACTTTGTGGGTTTATACTCCTGACTATAGTGTGACTGAAAAAAAATTTTATTAATTTAAAAAAAAATATATTTCAAAAATTGAAAATAAATTAGAAAATAAATTAGAAATTTTACTAAAAAATTGGATTGTTTTTTATAGTTTTTATAGAAAGTCGGTGTTTAGGTCTGACTCCTTGGTGTCCTTATTTAATCAACTCAATTAATCCAACACAATAATATTTATTTTCAATCTAAATATCACAACTTTATTCACAACCTTCACAAAAATCGATTCAATTCACAATACTCTGCACAATTACTCTGCACAATTTCACAACAAATTGGATTGGACTTTCTTTTTCATCATTTCTGAATATATATCGTCTTATTTGATTCAAACTTTGGCCTAAACTTTGGTGATTGGCTACTTGCTTGTTGGAGCTGATTATTTCTAAATGGACTTATTGATCTCTCTCTGGTTTCAGTAATGATTGCAAACGATTTTGATTCTGTGCGCTTTTCAAATTCAGTTCAATTTTCATTACTTTCTTAATTAACTCATCAAAGTTATTAAAATCTACATAACATAAAGCCTTTTTAATTTCCTTTTTCACTCCTGTCAAGAATTGATAATGTAACAACTCCTTTACTTGCTTTGCAACATCAGCTTGGCCTGGTTTCACTTCAAAAGCCTTTTCTGCAAGAGTAGTTAAATGGTAAGCAAATTCACTTACCGATTCATCTGACTTCTGCACTCTGTTGTAGAACTTTTGTCGCATTATTCTTTTAATATCACCAGCGATTAACTTGGCTATTTATTAAAACTTTTCAACAAAATTCTAAAATCAGACATTCCTATTTCACTTTTACAGCCTCTATTGTGCTCACTAATATTGGTCAAACCCTTCAATTGACAATGCTCTAGAACTCGAGTACAGAGATGACGGGAAGTCTCTCCAATGTATGCGGCATTACACCAATAACATATAAATTGATAAACGAGATCAGAACTCAATCCAACCGGAGTTTTTGATTTATTAATAAACATATTGCGTACCTTACACAAATTCGAGACGATTTTATACTCTAAATTTCCCATCTGTTTACGTAACTTCCTTTTATTATTTGTAAAACCTTCAAAACCTGAAAAGTTTTAATAATTATCGGGAACGCGTGATATGTGAAGCATTGTTGATAAGGTCATTGGATCCAAAGATTAATGTGCAAAGCGCTGTGACTACGAATGTTTTAAATATTTTTAAATAGTTTACGTATGTTAAATCATGTTTATGTATTGTTTTTAAAAAAAAACTTTTTTTTAATATTATTAAAATAATTGAATTTTTAAATTACATTATTTTTTAAAAATTATAGTATAAATAAAAATTAAAATATTTATATAAATAAAATTTAAAATTAATTAAAAGTTATTTGAATATATTTTTTAAACATTTATTTATTACAAAATTAAATTAATAAAAAATAATTTGTTTAAATTAAATGTTAATTCATAATATTTTTAGTTGGTTTTGTGTACCTGAAGATGACAGTTATACTGTCGAAATATATCGTACGAAAAGTTTTTTATTGACGTTATCTTTTAATTAAATCGTTGCCAAAATTATTTTATTATTTATATTCCATAATGTTGGCTAAATGAATTGGATGAAAAATAAATATTAATAGTGGTTATTTCTGTTACATGCATTGTCATATTTTTATCATTGATCAGAGTATAGGATATCCCTTATCTTTCGATCAGTCATTTGACATCTAAAACCGTATTATTGGAGTTCATTGCAACTTTATTACTTGAAGCATCATCTTCAAGTCCCTCCGTATCCGTAAATGCAACACAGTCTAGAATAGTTCTGTTTCCTTGGTTTTTATCCATTATTTCAATATTTCCATGTTGAAAAACTCTTAGATAGAAATAAGTTGTTCCAATATCGATACTAACTGCTAATCCTTTAAACATTTTGGATAATGTAGCGATGCAAATAAAATTAAATAAAAATTAAATTTCAACGTTTCAAAATTATTTAGTTTTTCTAAGTAAAATAAATTCAGATATTTCTTTGTTACATTTCAAAAATAAAAAACCCAAATATTCAAATTAAAATATAAACCAAAAATACTCAAATAAACAAATTCTGTAAAACCGCAAAATACCACAATTAATTCCAATTCCATAAATTCACAGATTACCACATTTCCTCGCGTCTGCACACGCACCCAAAACAAAACATATAAACTACAATTGTGCACACAGACGGGACAAACGAAATTGACCAATTAGTTTAAAATTAAGTTCAAACTTTATATTTGAATTGTATATTTAGATTAGTTTAGTATGGTATGGTATTAGATTTCTATAAAAAATTGTGTATTGTTATATTTGTATATTTTGAATGCTAAATTAGAAAAAAATCAAAAATCCTTTATGAATTAGGCTTTAGTGGTTAATCTTGTAATAAATAATAAAGTTATAAAAGAATTTAAGTTTTTGTTAAAAAAATTAATATATCAAATTTATGTCTGTCGGTGTTCCAACTAAGATACTATGTGAATTATAACAGTGTTCCGCCAACTTTTTGTAATCAAGGTACACCTACCAAATCAAGACATTTTAGAGGTACACCAATGAAAAAACAAATGTTTATGTAGTATTTATTTATTATTAGAATCAATATAATATGAAAAGATGTTTAATGAGAAGCATGAGATACTTAACTGAGCACATCCTATCAAAATTTGGGGCAATCGTTGATAAGGCTACTCTCATCTCTTCTGGATCGGCAGCCATGACATTTTGGAACATTTCATTACTACCATTGCTAGCGTGGCTAAAATTAGTCGTAAAATGTCGTAAAAGTTTACTGGGCACCATCGAAATATTACCCAAAATTTCTCCACAAACAAGACATTTTTCGATTGGACATGAATCGCATCCGCAATATATAAACCCATAACATACATAACTCTCATCATATTTTCGATTAACAAGCTTATGTTTCTTCTTCGTTGACTCTGCTTCTTCTTGGGAATCACTAGTTTGACTTAACAAACTTCCGATACGTTTAACAAATTTATCTATTATAATATATGGATTATAATGATTATATGAACGTATTAGGGTCTATTTATTTGTAATAAAAAAGTCAATTACGTTTGTGACGACACAATCACGAACTAGCGGCTAGTTACTGGCGAATAGTGATTTGTTTCTGTTTATAAAAGCACAGTACATTGATGACTAAGCGGGTCGCAGCGTTAAGATGTTTGACAAAGTCACGCGCGCACCAGGCTGTCACTCTCCTTGCGTAACGAAGAACTTCGCTTGCATAACTCTCGTCTATGTTTAAGTGCGCATTATCTTCACAAAACTTGAAAATTTTCGGCGGCACACCAACTTAAGACCACTGTACACCAGACACTTTAAATCGTGAATGTTTAAATTGTAACTGACTTACTTTTCTAAAGCACTACATTTGAAAGCACATTATCGGCAAGGCGATCAAACTCAAATAATGTAAACTACCACCAGAAGCTAAAATTGTCGAGATCGGTGCCAAGCTCAAAAGAGGTAAACCTACCAAAAAAGCTTTGTTGAAACAATATTTTTTATCACTAGTCGTTGTTGAGTAATTTAAATTTCATTTTTATATTTAAAAATGTTAAATTTTTTTTCGTTACTGTTTTCAAATTAATTAACTAATGTATCGTTAAAATATGATTATCCATAAATTATCCACAATAAAATTATAAAATTTAATTTTAATATTTTTTACCAGAATTCCTAATTGCTGATTTAAACTGAACTGAACACGTGCTTCAGTAATTACATATCTACACTTACGTAATTCGATATTAGTAACATAGAAATCATCTTCGTCTAGGAAACCAGCTGAAAGTTTGAGGAATTGAAATTTTACAGCTGAATTTGCAGAAATATATTTTTTTAAACCAATTATAATATTAAAAAAACAATTAAAAGCATTTACAAATCGTGATTGTAAAAACACTTATGAAAATAAATCGTTGTTTTAATTTATTTGAAAAAAATAAATAAAATGAATAATATTTTTCATTGAAAAATTAAAATAAATAATTTCAGAAATTGAAAATATATTTTAAGATCTCAGTCGAACATCAATTAAAAATATTAATGCTTTAGGTAAAATAAATCATTAATTTTATAAGAATCGATTTGAAAATGGCGAATTTATCAATTAATTGAAAAATAGAGATGGACTACAGATAGAAACAATAAGTGAGGTTAATAATTTATTTTAAAATAAAAAGGAAAAAAATTTTCTATTATCAATGTTTTTTATCTATTCTGCAATTTTTAATTTCAATTAATTATCTTTTTATTTCTATCGCACTTTAATCTTTGAGAAAAACAATTATTTTTTTATTCATCCAACAAAGACAATTTTCATAGTTTCATAAGTGTATGAGTCACCACTTGGACAGGTGTCTTTTGGGTGACTCCTTGCTGAGTAAAAAAGAATTTATGTATTTATATGTAGGTCATGGAATTTTCATGTTTTTTACTGAAACTTAAAATTTTTTCATGCGATTCTTTTGGTTTTAACTAAAGTTTTATGTAGGTAACTTTTACTTTAAACTATATTCACCACTAGAATAAAGCAATTATCAGAGGTACTTTAAAGTTTTAATAAATAAATATGTAGTTCACAGACATTACAAAATAATATATTTACCATTAAAATAATATAGATCTAAAACTATTAAAAATTTGATAAAATGGTTATTAATTAAATAAATAAAAAATAAAAAAATAGTTTCTTGATTTGAAAT
This sequence comes from Schmidtea mediterranea, assembly GCA_022537955.1. Taxonomy (NCBI): domain Eukaryota; kingdom Metazoa; phylum Platyhelminthes; order Tricladida; family Dugesiidae; genus Schmidtea; species Schmidtea mediterranea. The sequence goes on from CM039680.1 coordinate 115,850,564, forward strand.
TATATTAGTTTTGAGATAATATTACCTTAATTAACCTTTGACGGTAAAATAAGTATATCTCTGTTTACAATAAATCATATAAGGGTTTAATAATTAGCTTGTTAACTGAAAAATTTGATATACTGCTGGTGTACTGGGTAGAATTAATTTTGTTTAAATCGCGCTTGTCTATTCCAACCTATTTACCTTAAATACTATTGACTTTTCTAGGGTAACTTCTATCTCACCCAGACGCCCACAATTTTGACCTTACCACTATATACCCATGAGCAAGCTCATGTTAGTACTGTATATAGCAGCCGAGAGTCCACAGGCAGGTGAGCCCCATTACTAAGACTACTCCCTGTGATAATCTCGCTTTCGGGTTTCTGACTGCCGATAGAAGGACTTACGTCTACCGGAATACAGTTTTCCCATGGTCTCTTTAGTCCGACACTTGGTTTCTTATTTCTCCTTTGCCAATTTAATTTAGACAACATTAATTTTGGATATTTAATCAATAAAATTTAAATTTCGCAATTTAGAAATTTTCCAAAGGAAAACTTTTACAAATGAGTTTATTAATTGTCTAATTTTTCTGATTTAATCTCCTGAATTACTAAAAAATAAAATAATACTATTATCCTAGAACCTTGTTTTAAATTTGTAAAATTTTATCTTAAGCAACTGGTGGGAATTTGAAATTTTGCTTAAATTATTAAATTCGCGGCTAGATCAGCTGTTTGTAAGTTTAATACAATTTTCTTTTTAATTTAAGGAAAAATAAAGTCATCTTGAGATCCATGTCCCATCTTTCTTTACTATTATTCTTTTACTATTAAAATATTCATCACAAAAGGTTAAAATCGATTTTTACAACAATTAGAATTATCCCATTTCAGCTTTCTAAACTAAATAAAACTTTCTAATCATACTTTATGCATGCATAAGGCTTTATCAACGTCATACTATACTCATACAAAACTTCAAACATCAATTCATGACTTATTTAGGCAGAAAATTCAAAGATCACAAAATAATTACTAAAATTCTACTTTTATTTAAATGTACAAAATTTACAAAAAGAAATAAAATATGATATAATTAACACAGATTAATAAGCAGATTTATACAGATTAAGTCAGTTTCTATTGCCTTCAGGCTTTATTCGTCGATGTCGACTGGGAATTTCCGCTTTCGGAGAGATTTGATATGGGTGGCTCTGACCTGAGTAACGGAATCGCATAACTCATCCCCGACACATAAACCATCCATCCAATAACTTGCAAAAGTCGGCGATCTCTCAGCGATTATAGATGTGGGATTTGTGACTGGCGAGATGTCCATGCAGATTTGCATATCGTCTGATTCGTCGGCACATATGTGCGGGATGGATTCTACAGATTTTACGGATTCTTTTAGATTTTCGTCCGATTTTATGAACTCAGAGTGTTGCTCGACGACCAGTGCTGTGGCTTCTTTGAGCACCTGTGCTGCGTTATTCAACAGCGTGATTCCCTCGGCTCGGCGTCGTTCACGGCGACGCCGATTTTTACTCGGGTGGTGTTTCTTGCTGGTCTTGGGCGTTTGAGCTGGGCCAATTTGATTTCTTTCTGGAAGATGATTCGCGGGTATTAGATTGAGTTTCACCGCCAGGTCACGGCCGGCTAACCGCTTGGTAAATTTAGTTTCGGTGAAGGACGCGATTAAAACGGCGCTTTGATCGTTAAAGACGATCCTTTAAGCCCGATTTTCTGTGATCAAGTCTTCTCGGCATCTAGTCAGCCGGTGTATTTGCTGGTATAGTGCCTTTACTACTTCGTGAGCGAACCACGTACCGAGCGTGCGTTCGTGCTCCGCGAATAGTTTATCATATTTTTGTTGGCATGGAATGTGATTATCGTTCTGGACGTTGGGCTGAGTAGCTGCATTTACCTTAGATTGCGGTAATTTTGGAATGCGATAACTTGGTTGTGGACGAGAAGGAGATTTACAAAATTTCGGAAAAGAGAAACTAAATGGGGAAAGATTTCTTATCATGAATTTACAAAATTGTAATATTAAATATAATAAAAATTAATAATTAATAGAAAATTTCCAAGCATTCTCATTCTCCATCAACTTCATAATTAGCATTAATTATCGCGGTATATTATTAAATGTTAGAACTGGTCATCACTAAAATTCGTTAGATAAAATGAAAATCCCGATCCTCCGGAATTATTTTTAGGTTTCATATTTACTATTCGTTCCTTACAAAGTATCATTTATTTGATTTAACCACAGCAAACATGAATTTCATTGGCTTATTTATTGGTTTCTATATTTAACTCTAGCCGATCCCATCAATGTAGTTAATTTCGACAGGACTTTGTAAAAATTTAGTGTTCCTACTTAAACATTTGTACAAATGTTATTCCCACAGATTAATTCCTTACGGCTCCGACCAACTCGCAATGGCCGCCACGGTGAACTACGACGGAGTCCTACCCCGCGATCAGTTCAACGAGGCCCGACCGGACTAGGCAGACACCGAAGGGTGGTTAGCGACGTCAACATTCCACAAAACTAACTGTAGAAATTGAATACTGCCCTACCACTTTCCACAAATTAGTATGCATATTAATAATTGAATTTAGGGGGACCTGTCGCAGATACTAAAAAGTATCGCGGCCATCCATGATGATAAACCAATTAAAATTAAAAAGTCATTACATAAACATATATTGAAAAATGTACAATCAATAAAACTTAAAATTAGGAATCACGAAATTTTCAAAGTTCAAAAAATTATAAAATTTTGAGATTTTTAAAGGTTAAATATTATGAAAATGGCTGTTATATTTATATTGTTTTCGTGCCTGTGTGCGACCAATCAGCGAATTTTAAATCTTTTTTGGCCATTTTTTAGGTCTTTTATTTATTTTAATATTTTTCTCTTTTTCTATTTATTTTCCTTAATTTTTTAATATTAATTTTATTAAATTTGCATTTTTTATTTTTGCTGATTTTATTTTTTTTTCTGGTCGCCTCTTCCGCCTGTGTATTTTCTAAACCTTATTTTGCATGGTTTTTGGCGGTTTTATATTTTAGTTTTGTGCTTCTTTTCTTTTCTGCAGGCTTTTCAGTGATTTTAATTAATATTTGTTTTATTTAATTTTGTTATGTTTTTATTTTATTTTATTTAATGTTTTATTTTATTTTTGATTTCTGCTTGCGGTGCGTGCTTGTGTTATAGCAGCCATTTTGATAATTTCTCAGCATGACTTTATATTGTCATTTTATTTTGTTTTAAATGATGGCTTATAGCCCAACAATACATTCATGCCTGGTTGTTTGAATAATTAGCGTCATAAATAGAAATTTTGGAAAGAAATGGAAAATTCACCTCTGGTTACCCGATATATTGTTTACCATCGAATTAGTCTAAATAGTTGGTTCAAAACTTTACTAAATACAAGGACAATGGATAATTTAAATAAAGGTAATTTTTCTTTTAAATATATCATTTTATAAAATGTTGGTGTACTGGGTGGAATTAATTTGTTTAAATCGTTAGCAGATCCATTCTACTTGCACTATTCAACCGACACACACTCCTTCTAGGGTCTACTTCGTCTTACCCAAACACCCACAATTTTGATCTTATCACTATATACCCATGAGCAAGCTAATGTTAGTACTGTATATAGTAGCCGAAAATTAACAAGCAGGTAGCTCCATTTCTAATACTACTCCCTGTGATAATCTCGCTTTCGGGTTCCTGACTGCCGATAGAATGACTTACGTCTACTAACTCCTCATGACTTAATCAACATTTCTATATGACTTTATCCCATCTTCGTTATCTGCCTTATGCATACACCCCATTACCTAGTTCGTCGTGGCTGACCTATTATTACCAACCCTTATTTCTTGTGATTGAGCTAAGATTAAAATTTGGCTTTTAAATTATTATTAAATTACATTTTATAATAGATATTACTTAATACATGACTTTTCAAATTCTGGGCACTGATGGGTAATCAAAAATATCAATCCAGCCTAACGGTAACTACTTCCCACCAGCACCTGCATAAGAGTTTAACCGCTAGCCACCCTCCAAAAATTGACGTTGGTACTGTGTGCTAGTGGGTTGAATATTAGCAAAGGGTGAGCCTCTTTTCAAAGACTGCCAAAGTAGAGACATATGAGGACTATGCCATGTGGATATTTGGCTTGAAAAAAAAACAGAGACCCCCTAAAAAATGTTTTTCGGGGAGGGGGGAGTTTGATTTTTTAAATTTTTTGTTTTAATGAATGAAAATTTTTTTTTAATCATTCGTTTTAATTAATGAATTTTTATTAAATATAATTTTTTATTTAAATGTTCAAATTTAAAATTTTAAAATTCATGATAAAAAATTCTAAGTATATTTTTCTCGATTAAAATGCCTAAAAACTAAAAATTGGCTTAAATCCCCTATTATTGGTCGTACTATAGTGAGGAGTATTTTCGAATAAAATTGGCTCAAACCCGATTAAAGAACTTAAAAACATCGAATAAAAAGCCTAAGTACTTTTTCATACTTAAAAACCCATAAAAATAAAATTGGTTCAAATCGCCTGCCGACTAAATCATGAATATTTTTATTTTTTATTTTTATTTTATTTACTTTAATTATTTGTTTAAATCAATAATATTATTTATTTATATTTTAATTATATTATTATTAAATTAAATTGTTTGTTTTAATGTAGTGAATTAAATAATTATTTATTATTTTCATTTAATTAATTATTTATTTTATAAAATAATTATTGTTATTATTTTATTTTATTATTATTAACATTTCTTTTATTTATTTTTTTTTATTTTTAAAATTTAATTGTAAGTTTAAGAATAATTTTTCAATGTAAAAAAGAATTAAAAAATCATCGATGAATTTTGAATTGTACAAATAACAAACTTTCAATCCATACAAATACTTTTATTGATAATAAAGATTAAATAAGAATGATTTATAATAATAATAATAATAATAATAATAATAATAATAATAATAATAATAATAATAATAATAATAATAATAATAATAATAATAATAATAATAATAATAATAATATTAAATTCATCAACAATCAAAGAAAAAGTTAACTTAATTGGTATCAACTTCTGAATACTGATAACTCATACACACTGAACAATCCATTGATTAATAACTAAACAACAATCACTAGGTACTGTATACAAATAACTGAGTATTGTAAAACTCACTGTATACATACTAGGCATTGAATAATTTACTTATTCATTAAAATGACATATTTAAATAATATTTACTCTTTGAATATCGATATTCAACCAACTTAACCCACTTAAAAATAAAATTTTCTCTCAATCATTTCCCCTTAAAATACTTGGTTATTCACACACTCACAATATGTTATCAATAACTAGTTACTGAACAAATCAATATAAAAAAATTGTTTACTGACCAAGAAATCTTTAAATAAAAGAATATTTAAAAAACAATCAAAAGAAGTACAATTTCAATAACAAATTTTATTAACTTCTTCACTCTTTTATCGATCCTTGATGTCTCCTATCTTGAATGTGTTTTTTTCAAAATTCTTACATCAGTAGTGTCGGTAATAATTTGTTGAGTCAGTAATATTCCTATCGTTGGCGAATTATTTTTTATTTTCAAAATTAAATTTTTTAATAGAATATAAATCTGTATATTTTATTTGCTTTAAATTTAAAGTTTATAGAAATTGGTAAAGTAAAACTTGTATATTTTAATTTTTTACATTTAGTTAAGTTGAAATTTTAAACTTGTTGAATTATTTTCTTAAAATATTGTAAATCTAATGTTCAAATTCAAGTTTTAAGTGACTTATTTTTAATTAAATAAACTATCAATATACTATAGTGTTTTTAAATTTAAATTTTCATGAAAATTATTAAAGTTTTATGATTATTTTGATAAAATTGTTATGTAATATACTACTATCAAATTAATCAGTAAGCTAAATAATTTAGGATTGAATATTTATTTTTAAGACGAGTTTGATGTTAACTTATTATGTTTAATGATAAATTTATAATTTTTTATGTAATAATATAATTAACAATTGAAAATTTCATGTAAATATAATTTTTTAATATATCACATGCAAGTAACATAAATCAATAAGGTAAACGAAACTCTTACGTTTATTTGAAGTAAACAGTATAATAATAATACCAATAGTACTAGTGAGTGATTTTGCTAAGTCTACGACTTAGTCGTAGGCGTGTTAGGCAATGATGGGCGATATTGGGCGGTGTAATAACGAAATAATCTAAAAAATCCTAATTTTATTGTCGTGGTTGATCATTCTTGTTCTCTTGTCCTGAATTCTAAACAACGCGTCGATCTTATAATAACTGATACTGAAAGAAAAAGAATATTCATGATTGATATTAAGTGTCCAATGGATTCTGTTTCACATTTTGAGTTGACTGATAAGGCAAATATTGAGAAATATAGCTTGCTTCAGAGTGAATTACAGGTAGCCAAACCTGATTATCAGGTAGAGCTTTACACTTGTATTATTGGTGCATTAGGGTCGATTCCTCCATCAACTTATGATCTGATTTGTAAACTTGGCATTGAACCACTTCAAACAGAAGGTCTGCTAAAAGAATGTGCAATGAGCAATATCCTGCACTCAGTTAAAATATGGTATTACCATGTGCACGGCATTCTACCAGACTTCTGCAATTAATTTAAAATAATGGATATTTAAACTAACTTAAACTTTTTCATTGAGATTAGAATTATTTTATTTGTTTGAAATGATTCAGACTACATTCGTAATTTATCTTTAAATTCAATATTATTAACCTGACTTTTGCCTTTGTAAAAGTCGTAATTGAATTTAGAAAACTTAGAAAATCAAATCAGAGCTTAGTTCGTAGTATTTATTACTGCATAATTTAAATTTGCAATGCCGGATGACGACGCCGATGAATCCTCATATCAGATCAAGCAAAAGAAAATTCAGAAGACGCCAATTGCAGAAGAGACTGATTGATCAAATACTTGATAACTTACATTTGAATTCATCCTTCTCTACTACGATTGCAGTATGAATTGCATGCTTCATGTTGAGCATATTCTTTTCACTGTGAAACAAACTTGTTATATTTAATAAAATTTTGAATAGTACTAGTGAGTGATTTTGCTAAGTCTACGACTTAGTCGTAGGCGTGTTAGGCAATGATGGGCGATATTGGGCGGTGTAATAACGAAATAATCTAAAAAATCCTAATTTTATTGTCGTGGTTGATCATTCTTGTTCTCTTGTCCTGAATTCTAAACAACGCGTCGATCTTATAATAACTGATTCTGAAAGAAAAAGAATATTCATGATTGATATTAAGTGTCCAATGGATTCTGTTTCACATTTTGAGTTGACTGATAAGGCAAATATTGAGAAATATAGCTTGCTTCAGAGTGAATTACAGGTAGCCAAACCTGATTATCAGATAGAGCTTTACACTTGTATTATTGGTGCATTAGGGTCGATTCCTCCATCAACTTATGATCTGATTTGTAAACTTGGCATTGAACCACTTCAAACAGAAGGTCTGCTAAAAGAATGTGCAATGAGCAATATCCTGCACTCAGTTAAAATATGGTATTACCATGTGCACGGCATTCTACCAGACTTCTGCAATTAATTTAAAATAATGGATATTTAAACTAACTTAAACTTTTTCATTGAGATTAGAATTATTTTATTTGTTTGAAATGATTCAGACTACATTCCTAATTTATCTTTAAATTCAATATTATTAACCTGACTTTTGCCTTTGTAAAAGTCGTAATTGAATTTAGAAAATCAAATCAGAGCTTAGTTCGTAGTATTTATTACTGCATAATTTATTACTGCATTACAGAATAATCTCTGAATTTCTCCTCACACACAACACGATGACGCAATCTCTTCCGATAGTGCAAGATCAATTTGCATCAAATCAATTGAATAATAGTTCATCAGAACTTGTTATTTTCAAGACTATTCTACAAAATCAAATAATTTTTTCCCAGCAATTATTGGATTTTATTTCTCAAAGATCAAATGGACAAAATCAATTGCCACTTTCGGCGAAGCCAATTCATCCAGATCTATCGTTGGATTTAGTATCAAAGAAATCGACTCGTGATAATCAATTGCCACCTTCAACGAATGCAATGGATCCTGAAAAATCGTTCGACGAATGTGATAAGGAAGCACTTTCAAACAAAATATTGCCACTTTCGGCGAAGTTAATGGAACTTGAATAGCACATTTTGCGAATGAATAGTAAGTTTGATATTGTTTTGAATAGATTGAGTAATTCTGATTTTAATGATAATAATTGTAATTTAAATATACTAAATAAAATTAATGTCGATAATAATGATGACTTAAATATCTCATCTAATTATAATCTTGTTTCAGAAAATGCAGAAAATAGTCCTTTAAATCCTATAAATACACAGCTTAAAAATTTTAAAGTTACTAAAACTAAGGATGCTTTAAATATGAAAAGATTTAACTGCAATTACCTTTCACGTATTTTAAATAAAAATGAGCGTCGTAATATTATTAATAATTATCCATGCTTCATAAGTTTATTGAAAAAGAAAAATTCTAAGACCAAGTTTGATCTTATTAATTATGAACTTTCCTTGATTAATAAATCGAAACTTAATTTTAAAATAAAAGATTGTGATAGTTTATTCTATAGAAATGGCAATCTCTGTATTTCAATTAAGTTAAGTGAAATTAAAAAAACAGATGTTACTAAAAAGATAATTACAAAATCAACAAATTTTCAAAATAAAAATAAAACTATTATTTCGAACCTTATTAATACTGATAATTATTGTTCAAAGCTGATTAAAGCTCCATTAGCAATAAAGAAATTTTTATTTGTATTTTCACATAAATTAGCCGAAACAGTTTCTATTAAAAACGAACTGCATAAAAGAGCTGTCATTAATAAAACTTTGGATAATTTAAAATTTCAAAAACAATTACCATACTTTCTTGTAAAATCTGACTTAAAATATGCTGATGGTGACTTTATTATGAAGGATCTTTTAACTTCTGAAGATACTGATAATGAATCTTTTAATATTGGGTCATCTAATTTAACAAGATCGCAGCTTGATAAACTTTATTTTGATTTTCCAGAGATTAAAGAGATGTTCTTTACTGAAGGCATGCACAAAGATTCTGATAAGATAAGTAGTTTAATTAATCACTTAAAGGTAAATAAAGAATTTCCAAAAGATATTTCATTTTCTGGTGGTAAATTCATTACAAATCAAAAATCAAATAAAATAGAACCCGATTTAAGCAATGCTTCTGACGTTATGTTTAATTTTGGATTATTCGACTTATTTAAGATATCTAAAGACGATATAGAACTTGAAAGGCTTATTTCATTACCTGCTTCTTCAAATAAAATTGTTGAAATAATTTTCCATCTAAATTATTTAAACTTAAAGGGTAATATAAAATATTTTAGTAACATAACATATGGTACTTATGTTTTAAATTATTTCCGTAATGTTTTACTATTACATTCTATTATTGATAGTGAAAAATGCAATTCGTTGATAATTGATACTCTTGAAATATGGGGGTCTGAATTAACTGATCAAAATCCTTCTACTTCCTATTTTAAATTTAGTTGTCAAGAAAAACTAATTAAATATAAAAAGTGGTTACTTAATGGCGAAATTGATAAGTTAAAAAATATAATTTCACCACTTACAATTAAAAGAATAAATAATTTATTTAATTTATTTAATAAAACAATTTCGGAAAAAACTAACCGATTGAGTATGATAGACTCGCTCCTTACTTACATCAATGATTTTCGTCCTGAAAGAGACGATAATGTTACAGTTACGGCAAAAAGATTATTGTATTTTGTTATTAGAGATAAGAAAAAATTTCTACTTAAAAATAGAGACGACTTTCAGATATCAATGAAATGTCGGAAAAACTGTACTAAGGAAATGAGCTTGATTATTTTTGATCTCATTGAATCTCTTGAAAATTTGATAACTTATGAAGAACATGTTAACTCTGTCGAACTCACCGATAAAATTGATAACTTTAATAAAGGAAGTAGTTCTAACGTAACAAATAACGAAAATAAAGTAGTTTTACCTGTTGATATTGACGAGGAAGCTGTATCTTCTTTGGAATTAAAAATTACAGAAAATAAAAAAATGATGACTAGACAAAATCTAAAAGTGTCAAAGGCAATGTCCAAGTGAAGGTACGTGCCAGCATCAGTCTTAGAATCTGCCACAATCTCTGAAGAGACTGATGCAGAATGCACTAAATTAAAAAATACAAAACTTCGTGATCCAAAAGTGTGGTTTACCGACGATGACATTGACCAATACCTTGAACGGCATATTAGTAATCCTACATTTGCACATTTACCGTGCTTTATTATTAGTATTTTATCTTCAGACATTAAAGAAAATATTATCTCAATTCCAGATGCAGTATTTAAAGCTGAGGTTATTCTTTGTCCGCTAAATATAAACAATGCCCATTGGATTTTATTTGTGTATAGCAAATCGTTGCTTGAGTCATATTTTATTGACCCAATATTTGCAAATAGAAATCTGTTTAAAAATAAACAAGCTACTCTTAAGATTAACATTGCTTTAAATAAGATTTTCAAACTTCAAGTGGCTTCATCTTGTCACCCTTTCCAAAATCTTATATATCAAGAGAACAGTTTTGATTGCGGTCCTTTTATTTGTGCTTATGCAATTCTTATAAGTCAAGGTTTGGACACTTTTCCTAACAATTTTATTGATGGGATAAGACGAGAGGTGCATGATTTTCAAATATTTGGCTCAAACAAAGTATCCCAAGTTATCGGTGGGGGCCTTCCTAGAAATAATTTGATGGGAATCAATTTTAAAAAAGCAATTGCGCTTACTCTTGAAAAACAAAAACGAAACATCAATAACAGTATTAATATTAAACCAAAATTTCAAAAGTCATGTGTGTCATTCCTCTTAAGTAAATGGTTTAAAAGCAATACTAATATACTTGTTCTTTCCCCGGATCTAACTATCAATTTAATAGCCCAAAATAATAATTATATCTTTGAGAACGTCAACTTTCGGCAGTTCAAAGACGTTCAACATGTCATTAGCATAATTCCCAATGAAAATTATTGGTGTTTACTTCTCTATTCGACCCGTCGTATGACTTGTAATATTTTCGATTTTCGAAAGACTGATATTTCTGATAGACTAACCGAAATAGGAGGAAACTTTACGGATTATTTAAATAGTTTTTTCTTGAGTATGAAAATAAAATTTCAAATAAATCATGGTATTCTCCACCGCTGCTTCATTTCAGATGATCCAACTTTTCATGCCACTGCTTTCATTGTGTTTTTGGAAAAATTGATTTTAGATCGGGATTTTTAACATGATAAAATATATAAGCTACTTGATGATATCAACACTAAAGAGTGTGTTGAAATTTCATTAAATTTAAACCTAATAAATGGAAAGATTACCGACAGCATTTTAATAAAATATTTTAATAATTTAAGTTTATCAACAGACTTCGTTCTTTTGGGTTTCACAATGTGTACTGCTATTCTTGACGATTGTACTCATTATTTGAATGAACATTTGAATTATAAGTGCCTCCAAAACGCGAAAGTTGTATTTGCCATTTTTGCTCCACCAAAGTCTCGGGAAACACTAATGGTAATTGATTATAACACTGACGAGCATTACTTTCTGGATCCAACAACACTTGATGTCAGCCTAAACTATACATTTATTTGTAAAGTATTAGTTACTAAAATAAATGAAATAAGAAACTCACGTGGTTGTGCCATTAGAGCAGGCAAATGTCCACATGGTGTTCGTGGTTCAGGTTTGCTCAGTAAAATTCTAATATGTGCTTTCATCAACAACTATGCGCATGATATGTCCCTTGAAAACATTAATTTGAGAGAAATAGCAAGAATTATCAACTCTGTTCTTCCAATTGTTTCTGAGATCAATAACAAAGATAAAGAGAAAATTTTAACAAAAGCAAAAGAAACAATTAAATTTGACTTACAACAACGTAAAAATAAAGTATTTGAATTAATTATTAGTTTTGAAAATGCTGATGTTAACCAAATAGTTGAAAGCATTATTCGACAAATTCCTCACTTAAATAATTTCACTGAAATTAAATCCCACGAACCATACCTAGGAAGTAAACAAAACTCAAATATAATAAGTAAATATAAAAGTAGATCAGAATTTTTAATTAATATGAAATTAACTTTTTATAAAATTATTAATGACTTACCAGTCACTGTCAGGCCTGAAATTCAGGATATTCTGAACCAATTTAGCCACGAGGACCCAGTATCAAATTCAAGGAATAAAATTCTTAAAGATTGTCGAAGTACGACAAATGTTCTCAATCTTGTAGATATTTTACCGTTTGAAGTTATTTACGAATTAAAGAGAGCTGATAACACTTCACCGGGTATTGATGGTATTCAATACAAAGATCTTGCTCTTCTTGACCCTGAAGGTATTTTGTTAAGTTTCCTGTTTAATAAAATCATCAGTAGTAAAATCATTCCGACTAGCTGGAAAACTTTCAAGACTATACTAATTCCGAAACCTGATAAGACAGATAATTATGATAAAGTTTCATCTTGGCGACCAATAGCTCTGCTGTCTGTTATTTATAAAGTCTTTGCGTCTATTTTAACTACACGCCTAACATCATGGGTGATTTATAACGATATTTTGCATATTGGGCAAAAGGGTGGCTCTTTCCATGAAGGTTGTGTCGAGCACAATTCAATACTTTCTTCTGCACTTGAGCATTCGAAATATAGCAAGAATTCCCCATTAGCTATTGCTTGGTTAGATATTAAGGACGCATTTGGAAGTGTTCCTCATGACTACTTGTGGAGTGTTCTGAAAACTATTGGCGTTAGCGAAGAATTTATTACTATTGTCAAATTACTTTACACCGACACTCAATCTTTCTACAGCTGTGGCCCAATTTTAACACCTAATCTTTCAATCAAAAAAGGAGTTAAACAAGGATGTCCTCTTTCAATGATTCTTTTCTCGATTGCCATTAATCCTGTTCTTGAAGCAATAAGTAGATCATGTATTGAACCATTTATGATTGGTAATTTGCCCGTTCAAGTTCTAGCTTATGCAGATGACATTGCACTTGTTGCAAACAATGTCGAGAACCTTCAAAAAATTGTTGATGTTGCTGTTGAAGCTGCTACAGAAATAGGATTTGAATACCGACCGGAGAAGTGTGGCTACATGCAGCTTCCCAGAGTTAACATCAATGGTGAGATCTTGATAAATGAAAAGGAAATCAAAAAATTGTTGTCAAAAGAATTTTATCAATATCTTGGTGTTCCAGTAGGTGAGGACAATGATCAAAGTCCCTATGCAATTCTTGATAAAGTTGTTAGTGACACAAAAAAAATTGCAGATTCCGGTTTATTTGGTTGGCAAAAACTCAAGGCCTACAAGATTTTTATTCATTCTCGACTAACATTTGCATTCCGAACACGTGAAATTAAAACTATGGCTTTATCAGCTTCTCAAGGAAATACTAATCCCTGTGGCAATAACTCAAGTAAATTGCGTGGCCATCTGAGAAAAATATTGAACTTGCCGCACAATTCTGAGACAGTTTATTTATACAACTCAACTGAAAATGGTGGAGCTTCGTGTGTCGATTTGCTTGATGAATATCATACTCAAACAATTGTGCACTTTTTCCGACTCTTTACTTCCAATTGCGATTACTCGAGAAAAGTTAATATTGACTCTCTAAAGTTTGTAACGGGTCCTCGTCTTGGAATCAAAGAGCCTATATTACAACAAAGTTTTGATTGGATTAATGGTGCTGAAACTAAATTGAATCATGGTGGAAGGAAAACGAGATTTCAACGTGCACGTACTTCAATAATTTACTTTAAAAGAGAACACTCAATCTCCGTATCTTTTCATATTGTTAAAGAGCAAGTTTTTTTATATCTGATAACAAAGAGTCATGGAACTTTCATACTTACGACTAAGTTTCGAAAAGCAATTTCTAAGATATTTCACTCTGCATTGTACGACTCATATATGCAAAAGTGGCAACTGAGTAATAAAAGCGACATGATTGCAGCGGCTATAAAATTATCTCCTCAAATAAATAAAGCAATTTTTAAAAGTAAACTTGGCGAATTTGCATGGAACTTTATACATCGAGCGCGAACTAATACACTTAACATCAATGCAAAGCCTAATAGAAAAGGGGATTCTAGACTTTGTAGACGTTGTGAGAAAGAGGATGAAACTATGTCTCATGCCTTACAGTCATGTAAGATTCACCAAATACTGACATTAGAGAGACACAATGACTGTATAAAGATAATAACGAATAATCTAAAAAATCCTAATTTTATTGTCGTGGTTGATCATTCTTGTTCTCTTGTCCTGAATTCTAAACAACGCGTCGATCTTATAATAACTGATTCTGAAAGAAAAAGAATATTCATGATTGATATTAAGTGTCCAATGGATTCTGTTTCACATTTTGAGTTGACTGATAAGGCAAATATTGAGAAATATAGCTTGCTTCAGAGTGAATTACAGGTAGCCAAACCTGATTATCAGATAGAGCTTTACACTTGTATTATTGGTGCATTAGGGTCGATTCCTCCATCAACTTATGATCTGATTTGTAAACTTGGCATTGAACCACTTCAAACAGAAGGTCTGCTAAAAGAATGTGCAATGAGCAATATCCTGCACTCAGTTAAAATATGGTATTACCATGTGCACAGCATTCTACCAGACTTCTGCAATTAATTTAAAATAATGGATATTTAAACTAACTTAAACTTTTTCATTGAGATTAGAATTATTTTATTTGTTTGAAATGATTCAGACTACATTCCTAATTTATCTTTAAATTCAATATTATTAACCTGACTTTTGCCTTTGTAAAAGTCGTAATTGAATTTAGAAAACTTAGAAAATCAAATCAGAGCTTAGTTCGTAGTATTTATTACTGCATAATTTATATTTGCAATGCCGGATGACGACGCCGATGAATCCTCATATCAGATCAAGCAAAAGAAAATTCAGAAGACGCCAATTGCAGAAGAGACTGATTGATCAAATACTTGATAACTTACATTTGAATTCATCCTTCTCTACTACGATTGCAGTATGAATTGCATGCTTCATGTTGAGCATATTCTTTTCACTGTGAAACAAACTTGTTATATTTAATAAAATTTTGAATAGTACTAGTGAGTGATTTTGCTAAGTCTACGACTTAGTCTTAGGCGTGTTATGCGATGATTGGCGATGATTGTCGATGATGGGCGCTGATGGGCGATGTTGGGCGATGTTGGGTGCAATCAGTGAGGATCGGTGTTGATAGGTGTGGATTGATGTGTGTGTGTGAACGGTAAGGTTCTAGCGGAAGGTTCTAGAAGTTAAGTGTGTGTAAGGTTCTAGAAGGTAGATGTGTCAAAGTTGGTAGGTATGTTGGTCCACAACTGCATGACATAATAACAGTTATATAATATATGTGTTGGTCCATGTGACATAATAAGGGTTATGTAATAAGTGTGTCTCCGGCTAGTGATTGACCAATGGTCACGTAACAAGGTTACGTAATATGTGTGTCTCTGGGTAGTGGTTGACCAGTGGTCAAGTATCAATGGTTATGTAACAAGTGTGTCTCCGGGCAGTGACTGCTCAGTGACGTAATCATGAGGTCATTGACCAAAGGCCAATCTTCAGATAGCAACAGCGTGGACAGATGTCAAATGTTATGTAATAATTACGTAAATCAAGGGGGTTGTATCTGACGGGCTCACATCCCTTACTACTTTTCTTGCCAGGCCAATTGCTCTTTCGGTTTCTTTTCGGCTTTTCCTCTGGCTGTCGTGAGGATCCTGGAGTGAGAATCTTCTTTCTAATATCTTTGCCAGTAACATTGCAGATGACTTTCGCCTCATGCTCGGCCGATAGCATAGTACCGCTTTGGACGAGTCCAGTACGGATCTCGTCTTTCAACTTCAAATCCCTAATCTCCTTCTCCTGTTCTTGCGCCTTCTGCTCTGGTTTCAGTTTTGTTTTTTTCGTTGTAGTCTTTGAAGTTTCAATATTTTTTCTCTCTTTAACCGGATGTTTCTTTGACTGTTGATTCTCTACTGAGTTTGTTGGACTAGTCTTTGATCTTGTCGTTTGATATTTTTAGTTAATTTTCGATTTTCTTTCCTCGGGGATCGTTTGTTCTCATTTTTATTTTCTAACTTCTTGAGGTAATCTTGGTTAACTTTGGTTAGTTCCTTGAGTCTGTAAGATTCGTCCTTCCAGTAGTCCTCTACTTTTTCGTTTACTGTCCGTAGAATTGATTGTCTTTTAATCTCGTCATTTTTAAATTGTTCACTCCTGAGGCTCGTTTTTGTTTTGATAAGTTCTTTTCTCTATATTCTTAGTTGTTTTTTTGATTTTAATATTTTTGGTGCTGTAATCTGTTTACTTCCGCCTCTTGTTGCTAGATTTAATGACGCAATACTTCTTGCTCTTGTTTCCATTTTCTTTTATAAAATCTAGAGGATCTTCATTCATAGGTCGAGGGTTTCCATGGGGTTTTAGAGTGGTTATTAGCTGATTTTCTCTCGTTGCCTTGTTTTAGAATCTCCCACGTAGATTCCAGTCATTAATTTCTGTAATATTTTCTGATTAAATTTCCGTTTCGGTTTACATAAATTTTCATATATACATTCATAATTTTTTGATTTTAGTTCAAAGTTATTCTCAGATTCGCAAAAATGGATTTTATGGATCCAGAATATGATGAAATTTCTATGTATTACGATTGAATGGTGGAAAATAATGTCAATATAACGGATGACAATGGATTTCTGTTTGCTAGTGAAATGTATTTGTTGTACGAAGAAGGTATTCAATATTTGATTAATGAATCACAAAGTAATGCGATTATACCAATGCCAGAAATTTTATTTTTTATTTTATTTATATATATATATATATATATATATATATTTTTCTTTCTTTCTTTCTTTTTTTTAGTTACAGCTAAACATTTGATACACTTTATACAAATTTTACAATTCAAATCATCGATTATTTACACTCAGGTTTCGTCTTGTCCGGCGAAACATCCACTATTTCCCGCTAAGGGTATTGGAATTATCGGCAACAGCATCATTGGCAATTTATTCTTCAGCTGCATTATCTCCGTCCATAATTCTGCCGATATTTCCACTTCTTCAGCCAACCGTTGTGCCAAATAATTTTCGTTTTCCAACAGGCTATCTATTTTGTTTTCACACTTCTTTGACGCTTCTTCATTGTTCTAATCTCTTCCTGCGCCTTTTGGGATTTTGTCTTCCAGTTGCGGGCTTTGTGGCAAATACATTGAATCTTGTGTTCCAATTTTAACCGGATTTCTTTTACTGCTTCTTTATCCGCTAACCAGCTTCGCCTCACGTCCATATATTCCTCCTCAAAAAACGTTCAGCTTCTACCTCTTGCTTCTCGACTTGGAACTTTTGTTTGTGTTTTTGTATGAATTCTTTCTCATATTTTTGCTTTTAATTTTTTGCTTGCATCTTGATGCGCTCCAGTACTTTCTTTTGTTGCTCTTCAACGGGTTCCGGTACTCTCGGTTTTGGTCTTTGACTTCTTGCTTTATTAAGTTCTATTTTGTATTTTCCCCACTTTTCAGTTATGTCTGTTTGTAGAACTTTTTGTCTTGAGCTTCTTGTTGTTTGAGCTTTGGCTTCCAACGTCTTGCTTGTTTTTCCAGCTGCATCGCTCTATGTTGTTCCTGTAGGCCAAAATTCCGAACTCGGTAATAATTTGATTTTAAGGTTTCATTTTCCTGTCTCCACTCGTCCAGCAATTGTTGTTGATTTTCTCGGATCCACTGGTTTTGCGTTTTCAATTGTTCCACCTGATCCTGTTCCTCTTGAAGTAGTGCGGCTAAATGGCGACGTCTTGTTTCTAGCCCACAAATGTAATCTTTTAGATCGTGAATATCTTGTTCCAGCTTTTCCTCTCTTGATTTAGCTGCTGCCATCTCTTCGTCGAATGCTTCTGAATTCGCTCTTGTGCTATTTTTCAGCTCTGTTTCTCTGACTTCTAATTCCAGGCTTTTTGTTTTCAGTTCTAAGGATTTTCTATTCGTTTCCTCTTCTTTGGTTTTAAATAGGATTTCGTATATTTTGAGGGCTACTTTCTCTGCACTTATCTGTCGGAATTGGTCTTCTATTTCAGTCTGTTGTTGTCTGTATTGACCATCTGCATCGGTTTGGGCTGCTTGGTTATTCATTTTCTAAATTAGTTGATTTAAATCTATTATCATACATGATTTCTACGCTATAGTATAATAATTCTACTTTTATACACCGATATGTTTATGGTTTTTAATGAATTTGTTTTCCGGTGATATAATAATTATAGTTTTTACGATAAGTGTTTTTATTCACATTTGATTCTTTATCATTCACACTTTTTAATACAATTTACAGTTTATATACAAAATTTTTATGATCTTCTACGAGCTGCCTTCTGTAGGTTCATACTCTTCTTCAAGCACGGGAGGATTTTCCATTCGATCCTACCAGGCTAAGATTTCGTTGGTTTGCTCTCTTCCTAGCCTTCTCATTTCTAACGCTTGCCATTGACTTTGTCTTGTGACTAGATCTCGTTGCATTTCTAATTCCGCAATTCTTTGTTGTTGCTGTTCGATAATGGTTATGTATACCATTCTTTGGTTTGTGATTTCTGTTAAAAGTTTTTGGGATTGTGTCCATTGTTCTCTGGACTGGTTTGCCACATGCGTTAGAAAATCGCACTATTCTTTCCATAATGGTTCTGTTGATGATTCTATTGGGCTGTTGATTGGATTCCTTTGCAATTCGGGTGGGAATTCTGGTTGAGGTTGAGCTTTTCTTATAATGGTTTCAACGAATGGTGGTATTCCGGCTTGATATCTGCGGTTTCCTTTAGATAGATCCATTTCTGAAGATTTATTTTTCTCAATTTCAACTTTTTAAACTTTATACATCAATGTTCATATTTTTACGCCTCTGCAACATACGATATATACTTTTACATTACTTTCTATTATTCTATACATTGATTACTTTACATATAGTACTACCTTTATAATATATACACTATTTACACTGACTCATCCTCTCATTAAACCAACGTTTCTTGGGGTCTCATATGCAATTGTCGTATGTTTTCAGTAATTTTATATACATCAATTTCACTAGGCCATCCTTGTGAGTCTTCTATTATTGGCAACTCTTTCATCCATAGTCCAGTTGAATATGGGCTTTGACTGGCTACTTCATCATGCTCATTATTTCTTCCGGTCTCTGAACGTTCTAAAGTGATATCATATTCAAATTTTTCCACTACTGGCCATTTTCTTCGTCTTCTTGGTTTTGATTTGCAGTTTTTGATGACTTTCCAATGCTGAATTAGTATTAGTGCCACTATGATACTTACTACTGCAAAAGTTATCCATATCATTTTGATTGGGATTTTCGTTTCATCCGTCATTGTTGATTTTGTTGACCTCATTGTGGTTGTGGTTTCAATTCTAATTTGAGCTTTTCTGAATGCTTTGCGGAGTTGGTGGGCTTCCTCCATTGAAATATGTCCATCATTTCCATTAATGTTTATCTTTCCTCGTTTTGTTGCAGTTTTAATTGTTGTTGTTCTCGTTTCATTTCCGATTAGTTGCTTTTGTTTTGGTAGTATTATTGATTGTCTATATTTGGTCACTATTCAGCGTATTGGTTTGTTTCGCTTCTCTTTATATACGCATACTCGATAGATTCCACCTTTTTCTCTTGTTAATATTTGATGTTGTAGGTACCTTTTATCACGTATTTTCCGGCATTCGGTTTTAGTTTTCCAGCTCTTCTCTTCTCTTTCATCTCTAATACATACTTTAGTGATTCGTTCTCCGAAAAGACTTCGAATCATGATTACATCGTATTTTTCCTGATCTGGTACTACCATTATTAGCACTTCTTTTCTGAAGTCTCTTATTCTGGACAAATTGAAATCTTGTCCTGTTTGTGCTTCCGCTCTCTGGTAATCTGCTTCTGAATCTTTGACAAGTAGTTTCTCTGGATTTTCTAGTTGAGTAGATGGTTTGGTTTCTCGAACTTCCTTTTCTTATAAGTGTTTTTACTGCTATACATACCACGTTTCCTTTATTTCCTGCACATATTACGTGCATCGAATTCTCTGCTAAATTGCTTCATAAGTATGGTTGTTTCTTATTAAGTCGCATTGACACGCATGTAGTTTCGATATTTCTCATACATATCTGGTCCACTCCTCTATCACCGTTACTGTTCATAAGTACATGGTTGATTCCTGGTATAACTTGAAATCGCACTCCGGTCGTTACTGCCATAATATCTTTACAAATGTCATCCTTTATTTCACACAATGAGTGTTCTCTTTCTTGGATGGTAAATTGATCAACATTGTCCGTTGTGGTGAAGTTGCAACTTATTCCTGAGTTTTCTATTAGACGGATAAATATTCCTTCTTTATTATTCATCATATTCAGAATGAAAGCTCCAATTTCTCTTTTGACATTTTTTTTGATACTTCAGTCTGATTTTGAAGTAGTTCTGATTATTTTTGGATTATATTCTCTGCTAAGGGTTTTGGTTGATTCGCATACCACACCGTTCTCGTTTTCTACACAAATTAGGTAATCCATATTTTCACCTAAATCCTGTTGATTTTAATTTAGCCTCACTTTTCTACACTCTTTTTCGTTATCAATACAAATTCAGTGGATTTGCTAGTTTCCTATATTCGTTATTTTTATTGCATCCACACTTGTTTCCATTTTATTTTTGTGTTTCTGTTGCGTTGCAGGAGTTGTTTTGATAGCGTTTTCTTCGTTCTTTCTTATTTCACATTTATAGCTCTTTATACCCATTATACAGATTTTGTACGTTGAATTTTTGGTTGTATCTTCGAATACGTAGGTTTGATTCTGTTTCAGATTCCATGTTGATTACGCAATGATAGGTTATCCGTTCTGAAGTGATAAAAATTATATTAATTTGTTGTTTTCCAGTATTCGTGATTATTATTCAATTTTCTTTAACTTCTTTTGCCATTTCTAATTTTTCATTAGGGAATTCTTTTGCTTCTGTTAGATTAACTGACGTTATTAATATTAATAATCTTAGTAGTAGGGTCTGTCGGTTTTGATTTTTTTGTAGTTTTACTGTCTGTTTTTCATCGTTTATAATTTCGGTTGATTTATGATTTTCGTTTTCTATCGAATCTAATTGTAGTTCCTTTACGCTGGTTAATCCTGGATCTTGTTTCTCGTTAACCCCGTTATTTCCTTGGTCGTCCTCATCGTCTTTGTAATTTTCATCGTTGTTTTCATTATCCGGGGTATTCTGGGAAATGTTCTTGGAAACATTTATTAATCTAATAATTTCGTCATTTTTCGATGATGTTTTCCTTGTCTGTCTCGATTTCATCTAGTTCAACTTTCCATCTGAATGAATTTGCTTGTTTCCTTTGCCAATTTTGAACTTGAGTTTCCAATTCCTCCTTTCCCGATCCAATTCTTTCTGACTCATTTTCATTGTCGGTGAATTCTATCTCTTTTCCTTTTAAGTGCTTTTATGGTTTTTGGTAAATTTCGCCTGGTTTTGATTGCTTTTAGCAAAAATAGTTTTTCATGCTGCTCGAATTCATTTAAATTTAGGATTTTGGTTTTACAACGTCCTGTTGTCCATTTTACTAATGAGGCTGCTGCTTGATCATGACCCCTAATTATTGCCTCCTCCGTCAGATATCTATTTGGTCATAATACGTTTAAATCTTCTTTTGTTGCATTAACCATTATAAATTCCATTACCATAGCTTTCTTTGATTTCGCGGCATAAGTAAGGACTCTCCATCCTTTTTCATCTTTTTCGGTGAGCACTGAACCTGTTCTCATTAATTCTCTGAGAACTTTTTTAGTTGCATCAGCTGCGGCTGCAGTCATTAACGGTGTTTGACCTCTTGAATTTCTCAGATTCGTGTGTTGTCCACATTTTTCCATTAATTTAATTATTTCTAACAATCACGTTTCATTTTCGGCTATTAAACTGTGATGTAATGGTACGTTTCCATCTGAATCTGTGCAGGTAGATAATACAGGCATTCTGTCCATTACTGTAGCCATTTCTGTCTGATCTAACTTTTCTTTGGCATAATCTCTCATCATTGATGTAATTCCACCTGATATCTCGAGAAAACACCTGTCTTTTGCCCATTCTGGTATTATTTTTTAGTTATTTCTACGATTAGATTCATTTTTGCAACATGTTCCATTTTTACATCGTCGGCTATGGGTTGTGGGTTAAAATCCCATTCTTCGTTTGTGACTTGTCTTAGCATACATATTTGTCTTGTTTGCAATCTCGTCATAATTTTCCTAGCTTCTGGTTTGGTTGTTGCTGTTTTGGCCACAGCTTGGTTCTGACTAGTGGATTATTAACCAATTTTACTCTTACGTTATTTTCGTTAACATAGATGATTTCATAGGAACCTTTCCCTGTTCTGTGCAACTTTTTCGCTGTTCCTGGTATGATTTCTGGTGTTTTGATTATCACCCAATCTCGGATTTTAAATTGATGTTCCTGCGAATTTCTCTGTTTGTCGTGTAACTCTTTATAACTTTCTTGGTTAAAACGAATATTCATTCCAGTAGTTTTCCAGACTTCCTGCATTCTTTCTTTGGACTTATTGACATAATCATCAATTTCCATGTATTGTGAGATTGGTGGTTGATATTCCAGATTCATCGGAATATCGGGATTCCATAAATTAGTTTGAACTGGCTCATCTTTGTTGCTGAGTGAATTGACATTCGGTTGGCCATTAAACATAAATTTATTTATTCATTCCAGTCTCTCTGGTGTTTGCTCACATAGTTTGAGATCATTTCAATCAATATTCCGTTAAATCTTTCGGTTTATCCGTTTGTTTGTGGATGGTATTGTGAGGTTCTCAATTTAGCAATTCGGAAATAATTTGTCACTTCGCTTAGTATTACACTCATAAAATTGGTTCCTTGATCGATCAAAATTTGTTTTGGTGTACCATATCGACAACATATTTCCTCTAATAAGATTTTTGCAATTGTTTTTGCTTTCTGATCTGGCATTGCGAATGCCTCTGAAAATTTCGTTAAGTAATCAGTTATTACACATTTCCTTTATCGGATTCCGGTAGTGGACCTACCACGTCCATTGCTATCATTGTCATGGGTTCTGGTGGTATTGGCATCGAGGGTTAAGTGGCACATATTAGACAATTTTTTATCCAATCTTTCACATCATCTATCATGTTTGGCCAATAATATTTTTGTTTCAGTCTGGCTTCTGTTTTTTTGACTGACATATGTTCGCCCAATTTTCCATCATAGTATTGTATCAGAATTTCCTTTCGTCTACTTTCTGGTAAGTACATCAATCTCTTGTCTCCGTTCATTACCATCAACCATTCCTTTTCGATCGTATACCGATGTCGATTTTTCTCTATATGGTCTTTTAATTGATTCGATTTTTCGAAGATTTTCGTATCGTTTGTATCTAAATATTCGATTATTAATTTTAACTCACTATCTTCTCTTTGCTCTTGTTTCAGTTTGGTAAAATCGATATCCTCTGCAATTATCATACATATACGTCTCACGTCATTGTCCATTAATTGCTCCAAAACAAATCTCGACATACAATCTGCGTTCTCATTGGCTTTTCCTGCTTTGAATTTTATGTATGGTGAATATTCTTGAAGTTGCATTGCCCATCTCATTAATCGGCTCGATGCTTGTTTGTGCTGACCTAGCCATACCAAAGGTTGTTGATCAGTTGTGATTATTTTTTCGTGTCCCCACAGCAAGTATTTGAAATGTTTGATCGCTAAAATTATTGCAAGGGCTTCTTTTTCCGTAACTGAATAATTTCTTTCGTGCTTTTTGAACGTCCTGCTGTAATATCCAATCGCTCTCTCACGGTTTTCCTCATTCCATTGGCCTAATACTGCTCCGGCTGCGTATCCACTTGTATCTGTACCTAATACAAATGATTTATTGAAGTTTGGATGAATTAGTATTGGGAATGATATTAGTTTATCCCTTAACGTTTCAAATGCAACTTATTGTTCGTTTTCCCAAAAGAAAGACGTATCATTTTTCACTAATTCTTGGATTGGTTTCGCAATTCCTGCGTAATTTTTAATAAATGTACGATAGTATCCACATAAGTCTAAGAATTCTTGAACTTGCGTTACAGTTTTCGGTATCGGACAATTTTTATCTTTTCTACATTCATTGGATCAGGTTGTTGACCTCTAGTTGATCCGATATGGCCTAAAAATGTAACTTTTTCTTTGGCCCAATCACAATTTGAAGGCTTCAGTTTTAACTTCCATTGTTGTAATCTGACGAACACATTTCTAATATCTTTTAAATGTTGTTCAAATGTATCTGAATAGATTAATAGATCATCAATGTACACCATACATTGTTTTATTCCGTGAGTTACGAAATTCATGCATCTCTGGAATGATGCGGGTGCGTTTGTTAGTCCAAATGGCATCTTTTTAAACTGGTATAAGTCTTTCCCGATCGTAAACGCTGTTTTTTCTCGATCCTCCTCTTTTACTTTAATTTGCCAATATCCGCTTTTTAAATCTAGTGAGGTAAAATATGCTGCTCCATGCAACATTTGTAGCATTTCATTAATGTCTGGTAATGGATAGGTATCTCTTTTTGTAACTGCATTTAATCATCTATAATCAATACAAAATCGTTGTCTACCGTCCTTCTTTTTAACCATTACTACAGGAAATTGCCAGGGTGAACAACTCGGTTCTATTACTCCAGCATCTAACATCTTTTGCACTTCCATTTCTGCTACAGATTTTTGAGCTTCTGCCAGCCTATATGGCCTCAATGTAATTGGTGTATCATCTGTCAATGGAATAAATTGTGTTGAGTTACATCGCTGGTACCCAAATCTAAATCGGATGCTGCAAAAAATATCTTTAAATTCGATTAATATTGCTTTTAATTTCTCTTTTTCACTCTCATTTAGCAACTCACTATCAATTGTCCACATCTCTTTTCCATCAGTCTGATCACTCTTTAATTCTGGTAATTCAATTTACATCATTGGTGTTAGTTTTCGTATATTATTTTATCCTCGAATATTTCTCGGTTCGAATACCATTTCTCTCTTCACTTCATTATTGCGTTTAACATAACAAATCATTTGAGTTCTCCCAGGTATAGTTATTTTCTTCGGGCATCTATCTTCGACTTTCATTGTACATATCTGTCCAGTTTTATATTTTAATTTCATTGTTCCCAAATCTATTACTATTTCTTTTAGTAAGTCAGGCATTATATTGGTGCCGATTATACATGGTGCGGTAAGGATTCTGATTACTTCTGATTATTCATAAGAAGTTCTTTCTCATTTATTAACTGGGGTTTAATTTCGTTTTCGAATATTAGTTCACCCACTCGTTCATCCGTGAGCGTCATAATCTCGGTATCTCTCACATTTTCTACAATAAGTTGATATTTTTACATCTTTGTATTCGATTTGCGGTAACCACACTTTTCCAACAACGCCTATTGACTCTTGACTACAGGTTATTACATTCACTGTTGTTTCTTCAATACACGACCATAATCTACTTGGTAGCATATTCATATTGATTGCTGAAATATTTGTGCCCGTGTCGACCATTGCTTTCATTTCAATTCTAATTACTTCTATCATGATTGTTAACGTAGGTCCAGCAGGAGTTACTAAGACTGCGATTGTTCTTGTTTCAATTGTTTGATCTTAATCTTGCGTTCTTCGATTCAATACTGGTTCAATGTCTCTCCAGTTTGGTTCAAATACTACTGGACATACGTTTGGTATCATTCTTGTCTTTCTTTTATAGTTCTTGGTTTTATGAGCTTCTCATAAGTTATTGATGGTATATTTTTGTTCTCCCATTGGCCTAGATTTCCCATTTCGCAAAGTGGTGTAGTACTTTTATTCATAGTTACTCTTCCTCCTTGATTATTATCATCGTCGTTACTATCTTCGTCATTATTGTTTAATTTGTCGTTTATCCATCATTTCCATCCGCCTCATTTTCTCTCTTTAGCTTGATTTTTTCTGTTTCTATTTTCATCCGTAATTTGAATTTTCGTCTGAGTTCCTCATCGGTTCCTTTCATTTTTGATAGAATTTCCATTAATTTTTTTATTCTGTGAATATCCTATGAATGCCCCTGGAGAACCATAGTTTTGGCAAGAACGGTAAAAACCCCATTGCCATTTTCCAGTTAACTTTTCTTTCACGTTTGTAAATATCGAAAAAAGCCAATATTTGCGTCAACATTACTCTTAATATTTGAATTATGAGTATTACTCCCAATATTCCTGCCATAATTTGACCAAATATCAGAAATCGTCCACACATTGCCTTCATCATGTTGGATGTCGCATGTTTAACATATTCTGGAGATAGCAAAAATTTTAATTCAGGCTTGGTCCGTAGTTGTTTCCGCCTGCAATAGTTACGAGGTTTGATAAGATTTCCTGTCTATATGCTGGAAAAAGAATATTTGCTCTTACCTATTCTAAATCTTTTACATTATACAAACCATTTCTAGATACGTCGACAGGTTTGAATTCTAATTATGAGGTAAATTCTGTAAAACCAAATTTCTTTGGTGCTAGTGTTGGTGATTTACTTGGAAATATTATCCATCGTCCGTCTTCCTCTTCGAATAACGGTCCATATACATTACTACAATTGAATAAATTTGGATAAAATTCTACTGGATTCATTATCCTGGTAACAGCTTGTACAAATCTAATTTTCCTTTTGTGCACTATTTCCAATTCATTTGCACATTTATCTCTTGGTATTGTTGATTTTTCTGGTAATCTCGCAGTTGTTTTCTCACATTGATAAGTGTACATCACTTCTCCCATTATTCTTCCAAAGTGGCCTTCTTGCAGAGGTAATAACGGAATTGCATTATCTGGATTTGTGATTGACATGGCTAATTTTGTTCTCAATATTTCTCTATTTAGAGCGCAGTCATTCTGTAATAGATCATGATAAACTTTTTCTATTGATGTTAATCCATGAAGGAACAAGAAATCCATTTTATTGTTTGCATATAAATATAATTTTATCTCTTTATCTCCCAACTTCTCTCTTGCATTAGGTATGGTTTTCTTTCATTCGTTTGTTTATATGTTTATGTCTTTTACGTTTTGAACTGGTGCCGATGGCGGTGCCTGTTTTTGAAACATACCTGCAACACTAGGTAGAACTTTCCCTAACTCGGATAATGCATTTGATTTCAGAGATGGTAATATTTTCTTCTCATTCATTATCACATCTTAAGCGGTTTTCATACCAAAACTACCAATGCGTTTAAGAATAGGAAGTGCAAATCTACCAATTGTTCTCAAACATCCTGATCCATACTGTTTACCAATAAAATATGGTAATTCGCCACCACTTTGGCTACCAATATACATACTAATAATGTCGTTATTGGCCATCTAATTTACGAAAATGTAATTTCAAATGAGTTTTTGTATCTTTACTAAATTCAATAAATTTACTACTATCATCACGAATATTTATTTCTATATTGTTTAGACATTATGGTGATACCGGTAAGTACATGGGATTATCAATATTTATATTGACAACTTCATCCTGATCATGTTTATCAACCCAAACAGATTTCAATAGAGGAACCAAAGAATCACCAACAATTATAGGATCGATGATGTTAGTATATATGCACATTTGCCTATGAAGTTTTATTATTTTGGGTTTGCATACACCAAAAGCACTTGCCCGATATGTTTGCTTATCTAATCCAAATGTATTTGCCAAATTTTTATCAAATGTAACTTCACAAATGTTATTATTCAGACTGAATATGCATATTCCATCCTTAACAAATTCAATAGTTTTAAATATATGTAAACAATTGAATGAAATATATTTATGTAATTCTTCAGGTGTTTCAATATATAAATCTTTAGTAAATGTAAAGTATCCTCAACTTCATTAATAAATGATACAGTTATTTTGATGTGTTCGGTCGTTACACTGTTTTCTTCAAATGTTTTGAAACGTATTAGGTATTCAGTACCAGGAACAACAATGCCAAGCTTATCACTACCAATTCGCTTGGCGTCATCAATATTTTCAAATTTTATTGTAAATGGGCTAAAATCACAACTAACATTCAATCCATCTTTGAAAAACATGCCACTATTTTCATCTAAAGTTTGATTCGGAATATGACAATATCGTTCAATATTATTGATTGAGAAAATACCACTACAGGTTTTGGGAACACGTTTCTTGTAACCGATTTTACAATGACTATAAAATGGGAATGTATTGTACACAAATGTAAAGTCTTGCAAAGCAACTTCATAATTTCCATGTAAATAAATAAGATTTTGAAGATCAACCATAAATTTACTTGCTTGATTTTCCGGATGGATTAGTGGGCAACTATTACTCGGTAAAATTCTATAGAAACTCATTTTACTAGGTCTTTTGAGGGTTTTTGATATCCATGCCATTTGACATAGTATTGTTTATCCTTACCCACTATTTTAGTTTTCAATATTTTCTGAATTCTGAACACTGTATGTTTGGAAAAAACTTGTAATTCCTGTTCATAGAATTTCCCTTGTATTACATTGTTATATTTTTTCAATCTATCCCTCAATGTCCGGTAAAATCTTTCAACATGTGCGGCTTTGTATTGAGAATGTATAGAATAATGATTTATTTTGAGACGATCGAGGATTTGCTTAACTTTACTATTGTAAAACTCCTTGCCTATTATTGTAATCCACCTTACAATGATATTGCTAATGGTACCATTGCTCCGATAAAACCACCTTGTTGTTTATATATGATTTTTCTCATTTGCTTACGATTTTTATTGTTTACTAGTGATAACAAAGGCTTACGATGTTTATTCAATACTAGTTTTTTAGATTTACTGATTTTAATTTTACCTCTGACTACTTTTAGTAGAATTTTGAGTAAATCATAGACAACAAAATTTGGAAACATTCTTTTTATACTCGATGCCTTTAACAATGCATTAAAATATGGGAAACTCCTATGATTTTTTACAATTTTAACTTTTTTCTTACTCTTTTTAATAATGTTTTTCGAAATTAGATTCATTGCGGGGTAATTCTCGGTTATTAGTTTTTTAGATGGTGTATAACTGGTTTTTGGTGGAACTATGTTTTTCTTTTTAAAACTTTTTCTAAGTTTTCGAACATTTTTAAGCCTGGATTTCATAAACATCTTTACATGTTAATGTTTTCAAGTTTATTTATAAACCATGGCACCTTCTTTATTGAAAAAATCTGTTTTTACCCGTAAATCATCATTGCATTGTTGTGTGAAATCAGGAAATATATATCCATGTGGTGATTTTATAGCATCTTAAAATGCACTGATGAGAAAATTACGATTATTAGGGTATGCTTGTCGAACAAGAAAATCAATAACTGTTGCATCTCTAGAATTCGTGAAAATAACTAAATATTGAACATCATTTAAATTCCTTGTTCGATGTGCGCCACCCTAATGAAATAGATTTTGAGTAATAAAAATCAAAGTAACACCAACATGTCGACTGATTTTTGTGAATAAATTATTAAAATTCTTTACTTTATTAGCTTCCTGATACAAATCATCGATAATAATGACATCACCTTTCCTTAAACGACTTGACCAGTTTTTATCGAAACCCTTTACTATTTTCATGTTTTTCAATTTACAGAAATTACCTTGAGTTAATCCATGTTCTTCATCTGCACCCCTATGCCAATAAATCTTGTTGAATTTTGTTTGAAATAAATTAGATTTCAGTAATTTACACACAAACATAGTTTTACCACTACCACTTGGGCCGACGATTTGATAAACCGCATCATTTCTTAATTCCATTATTAATTTATATAATTATAGGTTTTTGTTTATATTATATGATTTAATGAACTTTTTCTAAAAATCATATATATAGATTAATATTTCTTTATTGTTTAATTATGTTATCAAATATAAATTATAAGGAAACTTTCGATGTATCAAAAATGACATTTCCGATTGGTAAACCCCAGCAAATTGTAGATAGGAGTGGAAAATACCCTATAATATTTTTCAAATCCGGCAAATGCAGAATCATGGGATGCAAGACACCTTTAGGTGTTATTAAATTACAATATAGAATAAAGAATATTAAAATACAGTCAATTACGGTTACCGTGGATATGGGACAGTCAAACTCAATATAACTCAATTTCAATCTCTCGCTGGGACTCTCTCAATGTTAGATATCAAGGATATTGATACTGTGTTCAAAAGGATCAATTCGAATTTAAAATCCAATGAAAATGCTTTCTTCCTAAGTCAATATACCAGATATTATGATGCATTTACAGAAATAGGTTTTAAAGAACAGGAGAACTGGTATTTAACAATAGCAATCCAAGGATATAAAGCTGATCAAGATGATGTGCTTTCTCCAATCTAGAAAATTGTTACTGCTAGACTTTCACAATTATTTTAATGTATAGTGTTTAGTGTTTAATAAATGTATTAATGTTTTCTTTGTTATTCTATAAACAAAATTATAATTAGTTTTAAAATAGTTTTAAAATGATGTCTGAAAAAGTTAAAATATAAAATATAAAATAATTAATTAATTTTTGTTTAGAATATTTAATAAACTTTTTGTTTGATAAACTCGAAGAAGTAGCCGGTGTAAAAATTAGAGATATGTTGACTCTAGTTGAAGCATTGAGTAAAGAAGATTCATGTTGTGATTCTGAATGTCAGAGTGACGATGGAGAAATTGATAATGAAATTAATAGTGATACTGAAATTATTAATGATACTGAGGATACTGAAATTAATACCGAAATTATTAATGATGAAGTTAAGCCTACTGAATTTAAGAATTGTGTTGACCATGTTATAGAAAATATAATGACAGAATATTGTGGTGATGAAGAATGTACATGTAATAATCAATAAATCTTTAAAAATGTAGTTTTTTATTAATAATAATAACAAAGAAATATTTATTAAAATCTATGATAAACTTTATTACATATATATAAAACCGATGCGCCAGTTAATAGTTTTAATAAAAATTTACAATTTGCGATATAAATATCAGATCTTTTGGCTTCTGCGGCAACTTGAATAATCGCTGTCCATCCACCGTTTGTTTCTACCCACGGATCAATTTTTGTTTCTATCACCTAAATAATGATAAATTAATAACAATATAAAGTAATTTACCTCTATAGACCATTGGAAATAATTTTCATAGTCGGATCCCGATTTTAATATCATATGTTTCATATACATTAATCCTACTATTATTCGCATACATTTATTATTTTCATCGAACATGTAACTAAATATCGATTGGAATGACTTCTTTCTCTCCAATGTTGGCAAATTGAAAATTTTTTCATAATCAAATGGGATGTCTTCAACGATTTTCTCGGTACGGTTTACCATGAATTTTATATTTTTAATGATATCATCTTCTTCTCTATTATTAGAAACCAGCTCATTCAACAAAGTTATAAAAAATTTAGTTTCTGGCATTTTATAAAAAAATTTGAAAGTGTAAGCTTATTTATACTATATTCGACCAATCAGAATCAGGCATTTAAGTTGTAATACTAAGAAAGTATGTAAAAATATATAATGGAAATGGCAATGATGATTTGTTGGCACTGTTAACATCGAATTCGTTCAATTTGTTTCCACTGTTAACCGGTTGTTGAACTTCTTTCATTATACGATTGAACTGGTCAGTTGTTTTATTAGAATAAAATTTTATAATATATTGAACTTGATTCATCATTTTTTCATTAAGTTTACGATTTTCTTTCAATTCTAATATTGATTTTCGTAATTCATTTTTGATAATACCAATGGTCTTATTTAGATATATAATATCATCATATAATTCGTTTTTAGCTCTTTTTAAAGTCTCATGTATATTCAAATCGGAATTCTAAATTACTCATTCTTTCAGGTAATCTTTTGACTGGAGTTTTCAAATATCTAGGCCTATCTATTATATACAAAATATCCATCAATACTGCTGTATCAGGACATATACATCTTGTTGAATTTTTACCTTGAACGGTTACAACAATTGAGTTGACCATATTAAAAACTAATATTATTATTAAAATTTCTTTAATCATTTTTCAAATCTATAGAAATTAATATTTATTGTTTATAGCTAAAAGGTTGTGTGTGTGTGTTTAACTTATCATTGGTCTAAATTAGTATAAAATTAATTGTTATTTCAATTTTTTATCATTATAATGGATGTACCGAGCGCAGTTCAAGCTATGAATGAAATTAAACATTATGGTAATTAATAATTACTAATATTATTATTATTAACTATTTGATAGATGATTATTTTAAAGTTATTAAAGAACGTCTGGAATTCTATTATTCAGAAATAAATGAAATATTTAAGAATAAGCCAACATTAATAATTCCAGATTTAGTCTTTAATTATACGTCAATATGGATATTTACGGCAATCGACGAGTTCCTATGGGACGTCAAGCAAAACAAATTGTCAAAAGATATGGAACCTGATATCCATGTGGTGATGGATGTCATTGCTGTGCTGCCCGATATCGAAAGTATGTGGAATGGGCTTTGAATAAAGCTCTTCGACAATATTATTATAGTAGAATTATTTCTTTATAATAAAAGTTTTTGTTGTATATGTCTTGGTTTTTTATTAAATATTATTAATAATAATAATATTAATAATAATAATATTAATAAATAAAACTTGTAATAAAAATTTTAAAAAATAATAATATTAATAATAAATAAAAAACTTGTAATAATAATAATAAAAAATATTTATAATAATAATAATAAATAAAAAACTTGTAATAATATTAATAGAAATATTTATAATAATAATAAAATTAAAATTAAAAAACATTACTGATAAAAATAAGTAATAGAGAAAATTTTTTAAAAAAAAATATATATATATTAATAATTAAAACACTACTTATAAAAAATAAGTAGTAAATTAAAATTTTAAAATGTTTAAAAATACTATGACCTTGAAAAGTTTTGAATGAGTAATCCAATGACCTTGAACGAGCCATGGTATTTGTTTAAATGACCTTGAGAAATTATGATGAGTCATCCAATGACCTTGAATGAGTCATGGTCTTTGTTTAAATGACATTGAGAAATTATGACGAGTCATCCAATGATCTTGAACGAATCATGGTCTTTGTTTAAATTACCTTGAGAAATTATGATGAGTCATCCAATGACCTTGAATGAGTCATGGTTTTTGTTTAAATGACCTTGAATGAGTCGTGGTCTTTGTTTAAATGACCTTGAATGAGTCGTGGTCTTTGTTTAAATGACCTTGAACGAGTCGTGGTCTTTGTTTAAATGACATTGAATGTGTGATGGTTTTTGTTTAAATGACCTTGAATGAGTCGTGGTCTTTGTTTAAATGACCTTGAATGAGTCATTGTCTCAGAAAAAATTTGGACTTTTGGACTTAGAAAAATTTTCTCTCAATAGGGGGTTGGGGATGGGGTGTACTGGGTGTGACACATCCCACTACTCCAAAATGTTGATTTTCAGTGTTCGAGGCTACATTTAGTTCCAAGTCAACACACGGACAAAGATTCAAGATATTATTTTCAGGTTTACCTCCATATCTGTTGCAAGAGTTGTCAAATGCCATTGAAGAATCAGTACCATTACAGGATTCTTATGGGAAACTTAAAGAAGTAGTCATTTCAATATATTCAGTAAATTTGGTAACAATATTTAATCGACAATTTCAAACTTAGCTCATTTGAACTCAAACTCCTACTCATTTTCTGACACAGTTAATTCGTAATTGGGAATCAATGCAACCTTGGGATTATGAAACATGCGACATAAATTATTAAGATATTCATGTATAGCATGTTCAAATCTATACAATTTAGCTTCATCAACAACCGATGATGTAGAACAGCTTACAATTTTAGCAGACAAAATTCATATTGTTTCGGCTGGACAAACGGAAAGGATAGACAATCAGGCATATATAGAAATTCACAGCCTATTAGTCAAAGTCCAAGATTTGCAAATGGAAAAAGCAACCTTACTACAACAACTCCGAACAAGAATAACAGGAAAAATAATCAGAAGAGCAGTCACATGAAACAATATTGTTTTCACCTCCATTTTGGTAAAGATGCTCAGAAAATGTCGATTCAAATTCTTGTGTACCAAATTGTAGATGTTTTAATGTCGATCAACAGTCGTTTTCAAAAAACTTTATAATCAGCTGGACAAATAGCCAAACCAGTTAGTTTCTCGTGCTTATTTCCTCCGATTAACCTGATATGACTAGGGTCATATCAAAATCAGAGTAGATCATGTTACATTAATTTTCTATGGATTCTGGTTCTTGCTTGTCTGTATTACCAGTTAAATAATTTAAAAGTTTTGCACTCATTCAGAGCTAGTTATCAGTGGTAAATGGATCTTCAGTACCAATATATGGTCAAATACGAATTCGCTTCAAACTTACACCAATTCAGAACCCACTTCACTCGACTGTTAACACTAACAACAGCATTAAATAACAAACCTCGAGAATTGAAGCTGTATTGGTTAGATCAGTGGAAGATACTTACCTCTCAACCAAGATAACATGGGCCCTACAAGCTCAAACAAATAAAACACCGCACAGCCATTATGGAAATACATCAAGGAGCAAAGAGAGCTAATTTGGACGACTTAAACCGGCATTTATCAAAGAGAATTACCAACAACTTATGTGAATGCTTTACATCATGAGGAGGGGGCTACTAAATTGAATTAGAATCATTTTTATTTTAATAATTAAAATGAAAAAACTTTGTTATCTTCAATATTCATTAAAGAACAATATAATGTCTATTAAGGCCTTATTTTAAGTCCCTTGGTGTATTATAGAAAGTGGTGGGTTTCTGGGTGTTGGTATTTGAGACTATATGGTTGTTACCTAGACAATCCGATACAAATATCTTTCGCTTACCACTCGGCACCCGTTGCTAAGCAACGTTGGAACTGTGTTCGAGTGGGTAGATCGTCCGCAAAAAGTGAGCGCTATTACTAATGCTATAATTGACCGAACGATCCATGGGTCCAACGAGCTGCCGATAGAAGGCCTGTGCTCGATTTCAATTTTTAGGTCCCATTATTCTCCTATCTCTTTCAAATGTTAACCTATACTCTCGTATCCTTTATCTTTATGTCTATTCCCATAGTTCTTCTTATCGTTGTCCGTGTTGATGATTTTTCTATGGCCTGTAAACCCTCTGTTATGTTAAATATCCACACAGTATCTTTCTTACCCTTATCCCTATTATTACTACAATGTTCCCTATTATTATTATTAGCATTATCATTGTTACTATTATATGTATTACCTTTATTAATTGTTACTACTATTACCTTTATTATTATTTTTATTACTATAATTACCATTATATTTATTGTTATTTTTACTATTATTATTATCATAATTATTATCATTATTATTACAAGTACCATGATTATTATTATTACTATTATTATTATAATTATTATAATTATTATTATTATCAATATTATTAACAAATTTTTGTGTAGGGATTCGTCCTTAGTCCTCAGCTTTAAGAAAGATTTTTCATTATATAAAAATTTAGCCGTAATCCATATGTATTTTTCCGGTTTCGATAAAGTATTTTTGTTAATTCGAAAAATTTTAGCCGCGTTCAGCCTTTATTTTACGGTTTTATCCTTATACTGCAATTTTCGATAAAGTATTTTCATCGATTTGGAAAATTTGAGCAGCGTTCCGCCCTTATTTTACGCGTTCCATTTTTACTTTACTATCTTTGTTAAGTATTTGAAGTAATTCGGAAAATTTGAGCAGCATTCTGCCCTTATTTTACAGTTTCATAATAATCTTATACCAACAGTTGAGCCGCATTTCACTTTTATTTTACTATTTTCGATAAGTATTTAAATTGATTCGGAAAAGTTGAGCAGCGTTCCAGCCTTATCCTACAGTTTATAAGAATATTATACTAAAAATCGAACCACATTTCACTTTTGTTTTACTATTTGCTATAAGTATTTTAATCAATTCGGAAAATTTGAGCAGCGTTCTGCCCATATTTACCGTTTCAATTCAACATATTTTATTTACTTCTTTAAAACATTATTTTTCATGATTTCAGTCGTTCGGATTAATCTTTTTCCGATGGCTATTCATTTTAACTGTTGCAACGATTTCGCAATTTTCTCCGCTACCCATTCCCTCTCTTTGTCCTTAAGATCTATGTATGTTCATTTCATAGTTAATGAGTGCCCACTGGACTACTCAGTGTTAGTGATTTTTAGCCGAATGTTGTTAAATTATTTATGTCGAATTTACAGGAAATGAGTGGTGGAGGAGTAGCCAAAAGACTACTTCCCCTCCTCCCAATTTCCCCTATGACGGATATTATTGACGTTTAGGCCCTGCGTTATTCTGCACCTACACAGCCTGAATTGTATGTCGATTTTGCTTTCTTGCGGTGATGTGGTGGCTGTGGGCCGAAAAGAAATAGAATAAATTTTACCATATCAATTGAGTAAAAGTTTCGAGCACAAAATTGTTGGCTTTAAAATATTTATTTGGCATACATAAATTCATCCCTTCGTAGGTTCGCATAGTAGCAATCATCAATTGGCATAAAATCATCTTGTTAATAATTCATAACACTTCACAGTATCAATCAAATAAATTGGCATAAAATCATCTTGTCATTAATTCATAATATCATATAAATCGATACCCGTGCACTATCTGAGAGTTAACGTGTTCAGTCAAAACACTTATCAGTGTTGATTGGCTGAATGCACGGCTCTCAGCTAGTTATGCACACTAACTCGAAGTATACTAGAAAATTTTTCTCTGAAAAATAAGACTGAAAATTTCTCAAAGCACATCAGCATATATACCTACAATTTGGCCTTAACCTTGCGTGTTAATTTTATTGCGATTAAACAAAATTCGACCTTGAAATTATTTGTGTTATCTAAATTAAATTTTTATTAATTTCTTAATTTAAATTGGTAATTTATTTTTAACATTTTTAATTAAATTTATTCAGCCAAAAATATTTTATTTTTATTCATTTAATTCATTAATTTTTTTTTTATAAAAATGATCATTTTACGGTCAAATTTCCTTGTTATTATGTTATTTTTTATGTAGATTTCGTGCGGTTCTTGATGCTTTTTGTATTTATTTTATTTTACTTTTATGTTTTTGATTTTATATTTATTTATATTCTCTCCGATTTTAAAATGTTTAGTTGGTGTTGTTTGTTATATTTTAAGTTATCTTGGTGCTGGGTTTTCGTGCTGTATTACTGATGCAATTAAACAATTCTCAAAGTCATTTGTGTTCTGGTCCAACAAAAGCAAGAAATATTAGGAAAACGTTGAAATAATGCATACAAACTTTCAAAATGTTCAGATGAATAGTAAATCTATATATTACAACTTTTTAATTTATTTACGCATTGTTTTCGAAAAAGCGGCGAAAACCTTCGAAGAAAATTCCGAATAATTTATTTGAGTTTTCGAGAAAATGACGAAACAATTTCGTAAGATGTATTATTAGCTGAAACTAGTATGAAACAAAGCAGCAATAAGCCGAGATCAAGACTGAACGACGAAACCATAGATTCTCTTTGTATGCTGAGATCATATTTTAGAGATATTAAGAATGCTTAAACGAAGTATATGTATACCTATAGGTATATATACCGCTATTTGTATTTTTAAATACCAAAATACCGGTATTACATTATATTCCGGTATTGGATTCTTTAGTGGTGATAATGTTAAAAAGTACTAACCCTTTGTAAGGCAAAGGAAACTAAAAGTCACACACACTGGTCTGTCAGTTGTCAATAAATATAGCGAGAAAACACATTTATGGTTTCAAATACTATAAATTTGTTCTCTTGTGGCTCAATATATGTCAGTAGTTGTACCAAAAGTAAAAATGATTACAGACAGCGTTATACTTAGATATTTTTATTAGTCTAAAATGGTGTACAGTATATTGCCACCACCTTAGAAAGGGTTAATATTCAAACAAAATTAAATATTTGTTATTACTAATTTATGTGCAGATCTTCTTTTTTAATTGAGTTTGATCACTATTTTCCAATATCAAAGGACCCAAGAACGGGTAAGGAATGGACACGTAAACCATTTCTAAACAAACCAGTCGAATACAAAATATCTATACTCGAAGAAGAACAATTACTGGAAATCGTAAATGACTGCAATCTCAAAACTACATTCAAGTCGAAACCTCTGATAGTATTCTGGTGTAAAGTTATGTCTGAATATCTTGATATTGGAAAAAATGGCACAACCAAAACAAAGAAACGAAACAAATTAGATATAACAGTACACTTAGTCATTAAATATCTCCTATTATTTCCAGATGGAATCGTCTCGTTGAAGTAAACAAGCATAAGGTTCTCATTAATTAATAAAATATGTTAAAAAAATTAAATTTTTGTCATTTGATAAATAAAAGGTTTAAATTAAGTTTGTCAATAAATTAATGTCAAAAAAATCGTAATGGTCCGAGACAAAAATTTTGAACGCTGAGCGGTCCATTGTCGAAAAAAGGTTAGGGACCATTGCCTTAGTATATCAATTAGTTTATTTAGAACTTTTACAAATTTTATCACAAGACAACCAATATGGATTTAATGTTGAGTATTCATAATTTAAATTAATAAAATCAATTGCCAAAATGGTTAGTTGAATTTATTGTCTATATTAAATAATTTATCAAATTTTTAATATTTTTTAAACTTTTAATTGTATTTAGTATTAATTAAATTTGAACGAATTCAATATTTCATATTTTTTAGTTAATAATTTCTTTTCAAGTTTATGTCACATTTTAATTCTATTTTTTTAAATGAAGATAAATAAAATAAAATATAATAATTTGATTTTTATAACGTGAATTTCCTTATACTGGTGTGTAGTCTTTCAATAATTTGTTGAAGCGATGTCAATATATGATTTCTACTTCCCATATAAATGGTGACTGTTTAATCATTTAAACATGAGTACAATAAAGTTTGAAAAATCCGTTTAAATGTAATGTAATTTGGTCAGAATTTGGTTCCTTGTGTTTCTTAAAAAACAATGTTCGAACGTTTCCGTTATTGCATGAAGGTGGCACACTGCTAAAAAATGGACAAACCAATTACAAAATAAAATGAGAGGATAGTTATCTGAGATAAAAAAGTAAATAGTAAATTAAAGAAACAAATAAAATAATTTAAAGAACAAATTAGGATTTTACAAAAAAATCCAACACAAAAAATTTAAGATCACAATTGGTAATATATAAAAAAGTTCAAATGAAATCAATGATTTAGAAGAATATATAGCAAAAAATATCCAAGTTGAAAGGATGTTGAGTAAAAGTTAAGTACTTGTTTCATAAATCAAAAAAAGTGTCAAAATTCAAATACTTTCTATTTGAGAATGTTAGGTTTGGTGGTTATTTAAGAGTATGAGTTAATATGGAATTGGAACTGAAAAGAAAAGGTGAGACCAGAAATGACTTGGTGAAAAGATTAATGATATAGTTGAAAAGTGAGTTAAATTCAAACTAAAGGATTTAAAAGAAACTATTGAAAATCCATTTTATCTTAATACATTTCTGGTAATTAGCTAAATTAAAAAATAAGGGTGTAACAAAATGATTAAATTAAATTATTAATTTATAAGTAAATATATTAGTGAAAAATGTAGTGGTTTAATGTGGTTAAAATACAGGAGTACCATCCTTAATAAATATATTTAAGTTTACAAGAAAGTGCCCATAAATCGAACTAAAAAACTTGTATTTTTGGTACCTTCTTATTCTTTACTTCTTATTCTTAACATGGTAAATATTATAGATTTATTGAAATATTCGAATGAATTAAAACATTAAATTTCAAAGAAAAAATATTTATCATTCAAATTAGTTCATTAATTATACTTATAATTTAGCACGACATATTTTGCATGCATATTGGACAGTGCGGTTTACAGATTGGGTTTGCCCTGTGGGAGCTGCTTATAGCAGAACATGGCATATCGAGAGACGGTCTAATGAATAATGGAGACGTAGACGAAAAAGCATCTTACAATACTTATTTCAATGTATCTATGGCTGGTCAATATGTTCCTCGTAGCATCTTTGTAGATCTTGAACCGACAGTTGTTGGTTAGATTTTAAAAATAATTTTGTGGTTTAATTTAGGATTTACTTGAATATAATTGGATAAATACCTTAAAGGCCAGTATCGCATTAGCGTGGTTTTGCATGTTGATCACATACGCTGTTTCGAAATTTTAAAGATTTAAAATGGTTTTATGTGTGTAAGTTCATTACAATTTCATTTATTCGTTAGTCTCAATTCTTGAACACCAAATCTGCTGAAAACATTATAATACTAGTTGACGCAAATCAAGCGGATATTTTATATTTTACTAGCTGTTGTACTCGGCTTTGTCCGAATTAAAATTTATTATAACAATTCATTTACATTAAGTTTTTATATTTAAACAATTTCTGAAACTTGAATTTATCTTCTAAATAAAAATCATTAATTAAACAGTTTACAATCGCAAAATAAAAACAATTAAAATATTCAGAAAACAAAAACAATCGAACAATAAAAACACTACTGAAACCATCAGAAAATTCATCTAGATACAATACATAAACTTTTTGAAAACATCGGCAAATTTTCATCAAAATTTATGTATGTCATCCAATTTATCAAATTTTCTAAGTCTTTAGTTTCATTAAATAACATAACCATATAAAATAAACTTTAAACTAGACCTCCAAGACAGATCTATATATAAATAGTGTTAGGAGTTCCACTATTCGTATTTTGCTAACTTAGTCTAGAATCAGTAAATAAATCCATAAATTTTATTTCAATCAAAGATTAACTATCTCCTTATTTTTATTTAAACATAATAAAATAATTGATTTCTCAATTTTTAAAATTTAATATTTTAAATTCAATTTAAAATATTTTATAAAATTAAACTTTAAAAATTTCATCAGATATTAGCTTTCCTTATATCCCCCTTCTTAAGAAATTTTTAAAGTTTCTCCACGTTTCTTTCGATCTTTTTACCATCTTTGTTTCTTCGGATATACCGTCTATCATGGATTTTCTCAATCACTTTAAATGGCTCCTCATATTTGTCTTGGGTTTTATAGCGTGTTTCTACTTTTATTAATACGTTTTCTCCAACCTTGAACTCTCTTCTTGTATGTTTTTCTGGTTCTTCTTTTATCTGTCTTTCTTCGGACTTATACCATCTTTTCCTGCTAATCTTTTTCCCAAAATCCATCGCTGATGGGCTTTTTTCTGTCGTTTTCTGTTTGGTAGCATTTAACGTGAATTCGACTTCTGGGAGGATTTCTGCCCAATCCGTCTTCTTTCTGTCCTGTAAAGTAGCATTTATCAGTTCTCGGATTGTCCTGAATTGTCTTTCTATTTGTCCATTTGTTTGATAATGATATGGGTTCGAAAAAAACAACTTAATATCTAGTTACTCTGTGAACTCTCATCATCGCCGACTCAAATGCCTTACAGCAATCAATTCTTATTTCGTTTGGACAACTAAATCTCAAAATCCATTTCTCGAAAATATTTCTCTTTATCGTTTCCTCGTCTTGCCTTGTTAAGGCTGTCAATATCTGATACTTACTTTACTGATCTATCATTACCAAAATATACTTCTTACGCCCTTTGGTTTCTTGTAGTGGTCCACATAAGTCCACGAATATAACTTCGAACATTTTGGTCGAGTTTAGTTTCTTTACTGGTTCATTCATTGTTATTGTTGTATCTTTAGTTTTTTGACAAACCTCGCAACTTTGAACAATTTCCCCAGGTATTTTCCAACATATCTATCTTTCATATAATCGGCTATATTTTCTGCTTTAGCATGACACAATAGTCTGTGTATGTCTCGTATCGTATCTTCTATCTCGTTTTCTGGATTCAACACTCTTGTTTATTTCTTCTTCTTTATCAAAGTTTCTTTGAGGACTGCTACCTCTTCTTTCTTCTTTAATTGAGTCTAATAGTCTTGTTTTTAATTTTCCTTTATTAGCATCTTCGTGAGCCGCCTGACGCTGAACACATGTACCAGACTTAGTCCTCGACACCATGTCTGCATTTTGGTGATTTACACCCTTTCTGTATTCGACAACCATGTCCAGACTGCTCAGATAATTAATCCAAGTTTGGAACTGTGATGTAATTGGTTTTTTGTTTTCATCATAAATGTGATGGCTTTGTTCTAAGCTTAAGTTTTCTTCCGTACAGGTAATGTTTAAAATGCATGCAAAAGTAATATACAGCTAGTAGCTCCTTCATTGTAATAAAATATCCTTTCTCATGGCTCGTCATTGAATGCGATTCGTAAGCAATTACCCTTTCCTTTCCATCTTTTTCACGTTGTGAAAGTACCACTCTAATGGAATCAAAACTGGCATCTGTATCCAAGATGAACTCCCTTTTCAGATC
This sequence comes from Schmidtea mediterranea, assembly GCA_022537955.1. Lineage (NCBI taxonomy): Eukaryota > Metazoa > Platyhelminthes > Tricladida > Dugesiidae > Schmidtea > Schmidtea mediterranea. Next base: position 115,893,464 of record CM039680.1, read on the forward strand.
TAGAAAACATAAAATCGGTGCCATCGTGAGTGCTATATTTAATCCATCGAACACACTATTCGTTATCTCTGCCATTCCAACTTCTTGTTACTCGGACCACTACATAGTTGTTCTAACATTCTGGCCTTCTTTGCATACTCACTATTGAATCTTCTGTAATAATTGTAAATACCTAAAAACCTACGAAATTTCTTTACACAATTTAGTTTTCCAAAATTTTGTATGGCTTCAATCTTAAAAGTATCTGTCCGTACTCCGTTTTTGATGATTATGTATCATAAGAATTTAATTTCTCTTTTTATTAGTTGGCACTTTTCTGTGTTAATCTTTAGTCCAGGTTTCCCAATAGCCGTTATCACTTCGTCGATTATTTCATAATGTTTTTCCTCATGCTAGAATAAATCAATATATCGTCCAAATATACCATTGCTTCCCCAATGCTACCGATTACCTTAGTCATCATCTCCTGTAACTTACCTGGTTCTGCAGCGATTCCGAACGGGATTCTATTGATACAGTACTGTCCATTCTTGGTTGAAAAAGCTGTTTTTTCATACGAACCTTCCTCTCTAATCGAGCTGAAAACCACTGCTCCTCCTTGAAAACCTAACATCTCGTCCATGTTTGGCATTGGAAATGTCTGTCTCTCCGTTACTGCGTTTAACTGTCTAATATCCAGACAAGGTCTTATGTCTTTTTGTCTCCTTTTTCCACACGCATATTAGTGGTGTGTTCCACAGGGAGTTGCATTTTCGTATAAATTATGTATTGCTTCTTAAAATTTTGATTTCCATGTTTAATGGTTGACGATATGGTTTAATGTTAATCGGTTCTCTTCTTGTCACAATTTTATGTTTTACCAGATGCATGCGCTCCACGTCCCATTTATCGGCCATAAACACGTTTCTACGGTTCGCTATAATTTCGTTTTACTTGCTATAGTCCTTGATCTTTAGACTTCCCAAGGCTCGAGTCAACCGTTGACCATCATTTTTCTGTCTGCCAAATTTTGCTTCTATATTACAGATATAGTTTTTATTCTTTGCCTTAACTTCGATATCTTTCCTTTTCGATAACCCATGTCCAAACGCCTCTTGCGATTCCACTCCTCCAATCAAATCTGGTACCACTTTTTCTACCATAATGAATATAATTTTCTTAGACATATCTGCAATGGTTACTTGTACTTTAATTCTCCCTATTATCTCCAACGTACTACGGTATGCGCTACGTAACTTGCCATTGCTTCTCAATTGTTGTCCTCTCAATTTGTTAAAACAGTTCGAACTCAACACATTGATTCTTGCCCCTGTGTTTAATAGACACTCGAAAATTTCCTTATTTATTCTTACTGTTACACTCGGTCTTCCTTGCAGCTTGTTATACGTAATTTATACAGCCTATCCCATATCAATCGTTCCAATTCTTTCTAGTTCTCCGTCGAATCTTTCTCTCCTTAGTAATCTGTACACTTTCTCGCTTACCTTTCCTACATTATCCCACTTTTCGGCTTCCTGAGAATATCCCAACTACTCTTCTGTTAATATACGGCTCCAACCAACTCCACTACTGGCCCAGCCGTATTATTTGGGTACGTCTTACTAAAAACATCTTCATCTGTTTCAACACACGATTCTCCTTCTTCTTCATCGATTCCGTTTATATGACCGTATATGTTTGCTGTTAGCCTTTGTTTTTCTATTTTTCCTCTGTGGCTCAACTTTGTACAACATACTTCGGTTCTATGACTATTTCTATAACTATTACTCTTCACAACATTTAATTGTTTTCTCTGCTTCCTTTATATCTTTTGTACTTTTTATTTTCCGTAGGATCACTTCTTTATCCATTTCCTTACTATCCGCACAGACTATTAAAATTTTTGCAGTTAATTTCTCTTTCGTGAATTCTTTATTCTCGAATAACCTGTCCAACAGGTCCTCCACTTTTTAAAATACACTTCAATCTTTTCACCTTGTCGTTTTTAATTCAACCGCTTTTGCATATCTTTCGTAATCAAATGCCATTCGTAACCTTCCTTGAAATCCGTCTCCTTTCCTGAAAGTTTTTTGCGTAATTTTCTTAAGGATCTTCATCTATCATATACGTTGTTAAACGCTCTTGCTCTCTCTTCTGTGTGATTCCCTTTCAATTTTCCGTTTTTAAATTTAATATTTTAAATTTAATTTTAAAATTTTTTATAAAATTAAACTTTAAAAATATAATCAGATATAAGCTTTCCTTATATATGTAGCAAATAATGTTACATGTCTTTCCAAAAACACAAATTTTTATACAATTTTTTATACACTGATTATTATTATTATTATTATTATTATTATTATTATTATTATTATTATTATTATTATTATTATTATTATTATTATTATTATTATTATTATTATTATTATTATTATTATTATTATTATTATTATTATTATTATTATTATTATTATTATTATTATTATTATTATTATTATTATTATTATTATTATTATTATTATTATTATTATTATTATTATTATCAATATTAATTATAAAATATTAAAGACCAAATGAGAACTGGAGCTTACCGTCAGTTATATCATCCGAATCAGCTGATTAATGGATATGAAGATGCAGCAAACAATTTTGCAAGAGGATTTCATACAGTTGGTAGAATTATGAAACGTGTATGTGAAAATCGAATTAGGAAAGAATTTGAAATAAATGATTCGATTCAAGGAATTCATATTTATAGATCTCTAGGGGGAGGGACTGGATCGGGAATGACTGCTACATTATTTGAATCATTACTTGAGTATCCTAAAATATCTAAAGTTGAAATTCCCATTCATCCATCTCCTCATTTGTCTTGTGCGATTGTCGAACCATATAATTGTATTTTGAGCGAACATTTTTGCATGGATGATGTAGATATCAGTGTTTTGATTGACAATGAATCTCTTTATGACATTATGTTGGAACAAATAGGCTTAAAAGAGCCGACCTTACATCACATTAATAGATTGGTAGCTCAAGTTTGTAGTTCTTTAACTGCATCTAGTAGATTTGAAAATGAATTATACAATGATTTTTCAGTATTAACAAACCTTGTTCCATATCCAAGAATACATTTCCCATTAGTTAGCTATGCTCCATTTGGTTCAGAATCAAAACTCGCTCGGGATACAAATACCGTGTCAGAATTAACGCATGCAGTTTTCAGTGCTTCAAATCAGCTTGTCAAATGTGACCCTATTAGTGGTAAATATATGTCTTGTTCTTTAGTTTATCGTGGGGAAATAAGTCCGACTCAAGTATTTGGAGCACTTTCAGAAATTAAAGGAAACAGATTCGTTAAATTTGTTGATTGGTGTCCAACAGGATTTAAAGTAGGAATTGTTAACCAACCTCCTCAAGTCTTGCCTGGTTCAAAGATAGGTCATTCGTCAAAAAATGTGGTTATGATGACTAATAGCTCATCAGTAAGTGCGCTGTGGCATAGACTTGCTCAAAAATTTCATAAACTTTATTCAAAAAGAAGTTTCATCCATTGGTTTGTGGCAGAGGGTTTAGAGGAAAATGAATTTTGCGAATCGTTATATAATTTAGCGACTTTGGCCAAAGATTATGAAGAAGTGGCTTTAGACACTAAGGTACCTGAGACGGTTGACATTACAACATCTGCAGATAAAGAAAATTTGACAAACGAAAAACAAGAAAACGAAGATGCAGCTCCCGAAAACAAAGAAGAGGATAATGGAGAAAGCCAAGATGAAGAAAATAATGCTGCTGATGAGTATGATGAGGACAATGAGAATGCATCCAATATTTCAAATTTTAAAGCAAATAGATCCATAAACTGGAAAGAAAGATTTGAACAACTTGTCGCAACGCTTGATCGAACCTATCAACAAAATGTATATCCCAGTGAAAAAATCGATTTATCTGACGAAATAATAGAAAAGAAATGTTTGTCATTAGAAAATGAAATTTTGAAACAATTAAAAATGAAAAGGAAAATTTTTTGCGACAAACATTTGTTAAATAATAAAGAACCAAGTTATAACTGTAGTCAGGTATCTTTGATTAATGAAGACTTAACTAATGGTTTGAGCCATAGAAATGATTACAGCATTCCAAATCCTTCCATGGATTCAGAAATGGCCAGAATTAATTTCACAAAAAAGTCTGAGGACAGTTTGGCTTTATGTAGTACCCAACCATCGTGTCAACTCAGTGCCGAGCCAATTATGGATGAACCTGACAATGAAAAACTTAGAATCCAAGAACATGAAATCTTTGACGATGAAAGCAACACATGTTCACTTATGGAATCTTTAATTCGCCTGACATCCGTCCAATGAATATCTTTTGTCAATAAGAATGATGATAAATTTTCTATCATATTCTCATTTGAAAAAATTGTTTTATCATATTTATTACTCAAGGTCATGCATTTATCTCTATGTCTATTCAATGATGTATTATTTGAATTGATTATTTTCACTTTATCTGAATTATATAATGATGCTTTTATTAGTATTAATTAGCACATATATTGTGTTTAATAAAAATATTATTTTATTTATTTTCTAATTTTTAATCAAATAAAGATTGAGTGTGAAGGCAGATTCGATTTGCCAGAAGATGTAAAAATCAGATGTTCCAAGTGTGGTGAGTATGAATGATGTTCGAGAATGTTCATACGAACCTGTTTTATCTTCTCCTCCTGGCTGATAGCGGCATTGAGCCTCGCATTGATGTGCTAAAGATAGTGGTTGCCATCAGATATTCGTTTTTGAAAAACAGCTGTGTTAAGTTTTCCAACTGGTCACTGTAATCTTTGGCAGTGAGTCTCACCTGAATTCACCAGTCCATCAAATTAATCTCCTTAGAGTCCTAGAAAAGACTCACCATGAATTTCTTGTTGGTAAGTGTTAGTGAATATGGTTTATTTTAATTTATTTTTCTAGGGTTTCCGTAGTTACCATATTGGTACTGAACATAGGGGTTGAAAATCCATGACCAGGTGATCCCTATTTCTAGAACAACTCTTCGTGATATTTTCACTTTCGAGTTCCTGACTACCGATGCAATGTCTTATATCTCTTTCTTCCTATATACTTTTTTCTTATATCTTAATGTAAGCAGCATAAAGCTATCAGCTTTCTTTCTAGTTCATTTGAAATCCTATCGTTTCTAAAGGATTTATTTACAATTATAAAATTTACTTTTTTGATTCAATTTCACTTTTCCATTTTACTAATAATATCACACTTTTTTTTCAATATTCCAATAATTTTTTATAATTATTCACAATGTCTCCTTTTTCAAATTTTCACAACTTTTATTATCAATTCTCTTTGTCACAATTTATTTCAAATTTTTATTCACGTTACACAATCACAATAAATCAATTTTCTGACAATTTTCCACCGACTTTTTAATCACGTCTTTTATCACAATTTTCCACCAAACTTTCTATCACCTCGGTTATCACAATTTTCAAAATGTTGAGTTATAATTTTAATTGGCTCGATAGAACTGTTTGCTCTGACTCCACGTGATCTTTAAATGATACTGGAATATCTCAACACAGGAAAACTTTTATTCGATACCAAAAATTTCACAACGATTCAAATATTACTTTTACAATAATGGCATGAATCCCCACGGGAAGCCGACTTTTCAATTAACTACTAAAATATCCTTGAAATGTCTGACTAGTTCTTTTTCAAACTCACGAATCTTTTTAACTTTTCTGTTACTCACTATTTTTTAAAATTATTTGTGTCCCCGTTGTTAATTTGAGACTCCCATATATAGGGAATCTCTCCTCAAACAACTAATCTGATTTACGGCAATTTACATTGGATTCCCGATGAATTATTTAAACAATTTACTTTCATCTTTTGGCCGCTTTCGCCGTTCCCCAAGAGAAGACTGCGAAATAAATCACATTAGGGAATAATCAGTTCTCTTCGTAATTAAATTTATCCAAATCGGGGAATTTCTTCATAATTTAATTTATTTGTTTTCATAATTTTAATTAATTAATTTGTATTTTTAAAATAACTTTTTCTAGTGGTCCCAAATTAATTTTATATTATTATTTTCGTACTCATCTCGTCAATTGGCATCGGCACATACCCATTTCCCCGGAAAATATTGATTTTAATTTTTTGATTATTTTTAATTAATTATTTTATTTTCCCAAATTTTTTTATTTATTATAGTAATTTTTGAAAATCGCCTAACCCCAACATATTTTAATTGAGATTCGCCCTTTAATCTGTGTGTTTGCTGGTTGATCTATTAATATAATAATTATAATAATAATTATAATATATAGAATATATATATATATATATATATATATATATATATATATATATATACACACGTAAACCCACTAATATGAGCTATGTCAAATTTCCGATCACATCTGAAATTAGGTTTACAATGAAGTTTGTTTGAAAAAAAATTTTTTGTATGGAAAATGATAGAAATTTTGATGAGATTTAAAAAATTTTTCTAAGGCTGAAAATTAAATTTTTTTTAACTCATTCAGTTCCAAGTCATTAGTAAATAAAAAGCCATTATGTAAAATTAGTTTGACAATCAATACTTGAAATTTTGTGACAATTCTTGTAAAATAAAAAAAATATATACATTTCTCCAATTTTGTGCTATTTTATTTCCAAAGGCAGTTATATAAATATAAAGCTTTCAGTATATGATGGAAAGTTTAGAAATTGCTAACAGCGATTATCAAATATTCTCCTGTATTAATTGGAGTTTCATAAATTAACATAACAACAATAATAATAATAGTAATAATAATAATAATAATAATAATAATATTAATAATAATAAAAACTTTTTTTCCATGACAATTCAAATTGAAAGTTTGTTTTTATCGAATTATTTCGATTTGATTTCATTCTAGGGAAATCTAATGGGCATTTTGGAAAAATTCTTATAAATCGAGAAATTTTTATTAAATTAATTTTCTGGGGATTTTCCCAATTTAATTTAAGAAGTATCTTTGAGAAAATTAATTTTCTCCAAGATAATCTAATTTTAGATGGATCTTTGCTCCTTAATAATTTTCCCTTTCTCTGGGATTTAATTTAATAATATAAATTTGCTCTCCCTATGTAAATTGAATTTATTCATAGGAGAATTGGATTAGTTTTTTGATTTCCCTCTAATCTAATTTCCCTTTGAGGACCGGCTTTTTTTAAAATTTATTTAAATTTTTAAATTTTATTTTTTTTATAAATATTTATTTATTTCATTAAAAACCGGGAAAAAAAAATTAATTTCATAATTTTTAATATAAAATTTATTTACATGAATATAAATATTTTATAATATATTTTTTATAAAATATTGTTCAATATTCACATAGGTTTATTTCATTCATTCATTCATTCATTCGAATCATTCAAACAAATGTCTGATCCGAGGCGAGTAGGAAGACTACGCAAAAGAATTCCACCTTCAAGGGCTGGTTTTACTTTGGTGTGTCCTGATAAACGTTGCTATCACCCTCCTACAAGAGAAGTGTATCCTCCTTATTTGGAAAATGCACCATCTTCATGCAAATCAAAGGAAGAGAAAGCGATGTGGGTAAGTATGGCCCGACATTTGCCTCCTTTCAGAGATTGCAAAGATGAAAAAAGTAGAAAATATATATGCGCAAAGGATACCCCATGCTTGCCATATATATTTCTGGAGGTAAAAAATCATTACGATTTTAGTTACCTAAATCCTGAAGAATGGAAAAATTCAATAAAACCTGATTTTATGTCTGATGATGATTGGAATCATTTTATTGAATCATCATCGAGAAAAGGAAGAGATTCTCAAACCGGGCCAGCTGGCGAAGGTTTGAAAAGAGGTCTTGACCAACAAGAAACAAAAAAGAAACGAAATAGGCTAATATAAATCCTTTTAGATATGAAAGGTAGGTCAAACCAGCCTCGAAATGGTAATCCTTTCAGATATGAGAGGTAGGTCTAACCAGCCTAGAATTGGTACCATTCTTCTGGAAAGGCCTTGTCGTGGCAGAATGGCTTTTCACTAACTTACCAAATCATTTTTTGTTAAAAATTTAATTCAACGTTTTTTGAATTATCTCACAACTGAGAATTTTATGACAAAAACTATTATGATTTTCAGAACCAGCATAAAAAACTCTATAAAATAGGTATTTTGTTTTTTCTAATTTTCCAAATTTTTCACATATCTTTTTTATATTCAACAAAAGTCGCATACGGATCACGTCCGATTTTTTTTCGATTATCTTCTAAACTACGCTATTTAGAGGTCAGTTGATATTTTTTATGAATATAATATACGAAAATAAAGATTTTGACATAAAAAAAATTGAATTACGTAAAGGATTAGAAAAGTTAGCAAATTTATTTTATTTTTTATACATTTTTATAGAGAAATGTCAAACGAAATCTCTGATTATGAATTATTAGCAGATGAAGGATCAGATATTGGAAGTGATGATGAAATTGAAGATTTCGACATCATAAACGATCGAGCTGATGAAAGAATTTGGTCATAAGAAGGAAACTTTGTGCCAAAACTTCATCAATTTCAAGAAAAACCTTGTCCAAAAAACTTCCGTGTCGAAAATGAACAGCCAATTGACTATTTTGAATGGTTTATTGATTCCGAATTCATGGATTATGTGGTAAAAGAAAAAAATCTCTATCAACAACAACATCATTTACCATCACAAAAGAAAATGGCGAAGTGTTTTGATGTAACATCAAACGAATTATCAGTATTTTTTGCGATTGTGATGCTTACAGGTTTGGTTAGCAAAAATGAGTTGAAAGACTATTGGAGCGTTGATCCTCTACTGAACACTCCAATATTTCCAAAGACATTCACAAGAAACAGATTTCTTCAGATTATGAGATTCCTTCACTTTGCAAATAATGAACAAAAAACCAATGACAAGCTTTTCAAAATTGGAAACGTTGTAAATATGGTCAAAGAAAAATTCAAAAATGCCATCATACCCGATAGAAACATTTGTATAGATGAAAGCCTAATGCTGTGGAAAGGAATATTGAGCTTCAAACAATATATTCCATCAAAACGCCATCGATTTGGAATAAAACTATTTGAAATGGTGGACTGTACCACACAATGCATTCTCAATTTTATCATTTATACTGGTAAATCTACAAAGTTTAGATTTCATGAATTACTTGGTATAAGTGGATCGATCGTAATGGAACTTATGAATATGCATCTGGATAAGGGACACGTTTTATATGTTGACAATTGGTATTCAAGCCCACCATTGTTCGAAATACTTCATTACAAGAAAACTGGAGCTTGTGGAACATTATGAAAAAATCGCAAAGGTCTTCCGAAATATTCTGGAAAAATGAAAAAAGGTGAACTTGAAAGCTACAATACTGATAAATTATTGTTTCAAAGATGGATGGATAAACGCGAAGTATTCATGTTGTCCACAATTCATAGAAATGGACTAGTTGAATCAACAAAGACCAATTTCCAATCATTCGAAAAAATAATGAAGCCAAAAACAGTTATAGATTACAGTTTATTCATGGGTGGTGTGGATTATTCTGATATGAGAATGTCATTTTCAGAATGCGTTAGAAAGACTACCAAATGGTACAAAAAGTTCTTTTTTCACATCATTGATATGGTTGTACATAACGCTTATTGTATATACAGAGCGAAGAACAAGTCAAGAATCCAATTGGCTGATTTTAGACTGATATTGGTTAGACAATTGATAGAAAAATATGGATTTCAAAGAAGCGAACGAGTTGGAAGACCACCACTAAGCGAAAACCCACTTCGTTTACAAGGAAGACACTTTCCTGATAAAATTCCAATAAATTTTGGTGATAATGGAAAGAAATGCTGTGTTGTTTGTTCAACTTCAAGTGATCGAAAAAGAACCACAATAATGTGTCAACTATGTGATGTTCCATTATGCATTGTACCATGTTTCAAAGATTATCACACAAAAGTAAATTTATAATAACCATATTTATTGATAAAAATAAAATAGTTTATTTTTCGATTGAATTTTTTGTCTTTTCTTATTTTTACATATTGATTCGTAGTTTTTAGAAAAAAAATTTCTTGAAAAAAATCATTCGTTTTGTTTAGTTTTATAAAAATACACACAGAAATGTGATTTTCATTATAGTTTGATTTATTTTAGGTTTTAGCTAATATTATGTAAACAGTGTGTTTTATGAAATTTTTTTATTTGAAAAAAAATTTTCTTTTTTAATTTTATATAAGAAAAACCACATTTGATATTTTTAGAACTAGTTTGCCACTATAGTGGCGGCCGGCCCTCAAAGGGTTAAGAGAAAATTAACGGCACCAAAACTCTCGCCGATCAACCAATGAGACGACTATTTTCTGTTGTCTCATTGGCTATTTCTTTTTTTGTTTTCTTTCCCTTAAAATGGGAAAACCCATCCTTATTTTTTATTTTTTGAAAATTTTTTTTGACCATATTTTTTATTCAAAAAATATTCTTGGTACCAATTTATGTTGATTTTCTTCAACCGATCAGTAAACTCGATGATTAGTGAATACCGGTGTTGTTGGGAATTTTACTTGGGATATATTCCTATTTCACTACGTTACCTTCTTGGGAATTCGGATTTAAATTCCTTTACACTGGGATTGGAGTAATAATATATTTTAAAAAATATTTATTTACTTTTTACCAACTCTTGCTAATCCAAGTTTATATTTGGATGCGATTTCTCAGAATGTTTTTGATACTGCCGCCGCAAGTGAGATCATCACAGCATATCCCATGTATTTAACGAAAGAGAATTCAATTATTAGACATTCTCTAATTATTCCTAATGTTAATAATTTAGTTCAATTTATACTCTAAAAAAATTATATATATTATACATGCTGTCCGATAGATTAAAATGCATTTACAAATTAGCCCACTATAGATCTCACAATAGCGAGTTCGTTTTACAACGTTTCCAGCAGCAGGGTGATCATTTGATCATTAATTCTTGAGTTTTATGATTTATTGTGGATAATAATATAAATGATTCCTTAGGAATTAGAATTAAGAAAGGTTCAAGACGCCCACCATAAGTGCAATAGTTGCGGAGACACCAGTCAAACTAAAGGCAAAACAATTTATAATGATTTTATTTATAATGATAATATTTATAATGATGACAACAATAACAATACCAATAATAATATTAATAATAATAATTCTTTTCCATTTTAATTTTTTCTATTTTCATTTTATTTTGCCATTTTTTGTAATAACAGTATCATATATCGATAATAACAATAATAATAATAATAATAATAATAATAATAATAATAATAATAGTAATAATAATAATAATAATAATAATAATAATAATAATAATAATAATAATAATAATAATAATAATAATAATAATAATAATAATAATAATAATAATAATAATAATAATAATAATAATAATAATAATAATAATAATAATAATAATAATAATAATAATAATAATAATAATAATAATAATAATAATAATAATAATAATAATAATAATAATAATATTAATAATAATAATAATAATAATAATAATAATAATAATAATAATAATAATAATAATAATAATAATAATAATAATAATAATTATTAATAATAATAATAATAATAATAATAATAATAATAAAAATAATAATAACAATAATTAATACAATTTAAATGTTTATTATATAGACATTTATCTTTAAAATATTCCCCCCCCTTCCCGATCATTGGTTACGATACTGCTGCAGATGATCCGGGTTAGATCTTTTCGCTCTCCGATCCAGAAGTTCAGAATCTTCGAGTTAAAGGAGTTATTATTTAATAATACTAATAACAATAGTATAAATAATAATATTTAGACAGTAATAATAATAATGTTGGGGTTAGGTGATTTTCAAAAATTACTATAATAAATAAAAAAATTTGGGAAAATAAAATAATTAATTAAAAATAATCAAAAAATTAAAATCAATATTTTCCGGGGAAATGGGTATGTGCCGATGCCAATCGACGAGATGAGTACGAAAATAATAATATAAAATTAATTTGGGACCACTAGAAAAAGTTATTTTAAAAATACAAATTAATTAATTAAAATTATGAAAACAAATAAATTAAATTATGGAGAAATTCCCCGATTTGGATAAATTTAATTACGAAGAGAACTGATTATTCCCTAATGTGATTTATTTCGCAGTCTTCTCTTGGGGAACGGCGAAAGCGGCCAAAAGATGAAAGTAAATTGTTTAAATAATTCATCGGGAATCCAATGTAAATTGCCGTAAATCAGATTAGTTGTTTGAGGAGAGATTCCCTATATATGGGAGTCTCAAATTAACAACGGGGACACAAATAATTTTAAAAAATAGTGAGTAACAGAAAAGTTAAAAAGATTCGTGAGATTGAAAAAGAACTAGTCAGACTTGTCGAGGATATTATAGAAAAAGTAATATTCGAATTGTTGTGAAATTGTTGGTATCGAATAAAAGTTTTCCTGTGTTGAGTTATTCCAGTGTCATTTAAAGATCACGTGGAGTCAGTGCAAACAGTTCTACCGAACCAAGTAAAATTATAACTCAACATTTTGGTGAGCCCGACGTGATAGAAAGGTCGGTGGAAAATTGTTGAAAATTGTGCTAAACGACGTGATCAAAAGGTCAGTGGAAAATTGTCAGAAAATTGATTTATTGTGATTGTGTAACGTGAATAAAAATTTGAAATAAATTGTGACAAAGAGAATTGATAATAAAAGTTGTGAAAATTTGAAAAAGGAGACATTGTGAATAATTGTAAAGAATTATTGGAATATTGAAAAAAATTAGTGTGTGATTATTAAGAAAGTGAAGAAGTGAAATTGAATCAAAAAGGTAAATTTTATAATTGTAAACATTAAAAAATTTAGGCGAGAGAAGTTGATACCCAAAAAACGTTTTTATAATTTGAGAAACCAGAACCATAGAGCAGAAATCATTATCAATAGTTCAAATAATTGCAGAGATTTGCCAGTGTCAACATCTAATAATACGGAAAGCAACGACTACGTCAGTTGAAAGAAGCTACCAGTCGCCCAGTATGGAGGTGACCCGGTCGAGTTTGTCGATTTCATGGCTGATTATTATATGTACGCCTCTGCATATGGATGGAGCCAAGCGATAATGGTGCAAAGATTGCCATTATATCTGAAAGGAGCCGCAAGAGATGCATGGCAGCAAATAGACGAGAAAGTGGTTGGCAATGACTGGACCAAGCTTAAAGATGGCCTCGCGCTCAATCTGATACGAGGAGATGTAAAGCGCATTATGCGACAAAAATTTTATAATCGTATTCAAAAGCCGGATGAGTCGGTAAGTGAATTTGCATATCATTTAACTACTCTTGCAGAAAAGGCGTTTGAGGTGAAACCAGACCAAGCTGATGTTGCAAAGCAAGTAAAAGAATTATTACAAGATCAATTCTTAGCCGGTGTCAACAAGATAATCAAAAAAGCATTATACTATGTGAATTTCTACAACTTCGACGAGTGAATTAAACAGGCCATGAGAATTGAGTTGAACCTCAAGGGAACTACATCTAAATCTGAATCATTTGCAGTAATTAATGAACCAAAGGACAGCTACGTAACACCAATGAAACCCAACTCTTTTCAAAGATACAATTGTCCATATTGATATACTTGACCAAAATTCAGGACAAAATTCGAATCGGAAAAGCCAGTGAATATTAAAACTTACACCCAACCAACACCAATTCAATTCCAACAATGCAAGAAAATCGGACATCATATTAGTCAATATTGGTTTAGAAACAATATACAAAGAAGCCCCAAACTAATGCACCCAGAATGGTTTAGAGGAAGTGGTGATAGAAGTCCCAGACCAATGAAATTCAATGACCAGCGAGCCAAAGATATCATACAGTGCTATAATTGTGGAAAAAAGGGGACATTTGTCGAGAAATTGCTTTTCCAGATCAAGATCATCATCAATATCACCATCACCACAAAGAGGTAAAGTGAATCTTAGAGGCCATGTGCAATGACATTCTTGCCGAGGAGATGGACATATGGTTAGATCATGCCCAAGAAATTTGGACAGATTTCAGAAACCAATATTGAAAAAATCAATTCGATTCCAAGCTGATAGTTCACCTACCAATGTTGCTTTTGTTCAGTCAGACGACTTTAGAGGTCAGATTGGAAAAAAATGAAAGATATGAGCCGACGATTGAAAAAATTATTGTCTAAATTTGAATCAGACGAAGAATCAGAAATCCATATGACATATGATTCTCAATTAGAAACATCGGAGGAAGAATCGAGTGAAATATATTAACCAAAGACTTGAATAGTGAGAAAACAACAATGATCGTGACGAGACTTAGAAAGTTGCTGTATGAAAGAAAAACAGATTTATCCCAAATAATAAAATCGTTCAATGGGTTAAGCCAGATATCAATGAGTTCAAAGAAATTAGAAAGTGTAATTAAATTGTGTGCTGATTATTACGAAAAGGGAACAAAGAATAATGATGAAATAAAAATATTGATGAGATTATTTGGAAAAATGTTAAGAGAAGCTGAAAGGATAGATTTTATTTCTGTAAATGTTGTAGATGAAGTTAATAATTGTGAATTATGTTGTCGTTGTGAGGCGTATGCTATAGTGTTAAGCAATTGAAAAATGAAATGAAACAAAAGTATGGAGAAATAGTTAGGTGTCATTTGCATTGTAATATGAGTTTTAGGCAAAAGTTGAAAGAGATAGCGCAGAGATGTAGAAAAGAGCTCAGAAGAACAGGAGTTGAATTTAACGAAATAGTATTAGCATTAGATTATGAAGGATTTAACAAAGTAGAATACATTCAGGAATATTGGTGTACGAAAGTTTTAAAAATAAGAAAACGAGCTGCGGAAGTAATGGGAAGAGATGGAATTATTGTGTTATTGTATAAAAGAGATGAACTTGATGATGAATATTTATTTGATTGTGGATGTATACCACAAGAGTTAGAAGAAGATGGATATTTAAGGGATAATGAAAATTTTGTGAATTATGTAATTACAGTTAAGGAGATAAATCGAACAATATTTAAAAGTTTTAATTAATTTGAGGGTACAGATGAGGATAAGAATGTTAATGAAAATATAGAAAAGATAGAAAACGAGAATGTTTTAAAATTTTTTAGAAGTTGGCATTCATGCCATTGTAGAGACAGATGAAATAGAAAATATGGTTGAGATTGCAACAAATATTTTTAATGAAAACTTTATAAAAATGGCAAAAGAAAACGGGGGTTGGAAGGCTTTGAGTTCACTTCCCCAAGGTTTAAAAGAGAAAACGAAAATGATGTGCAAGGTGAGCAGCAAGAAAATTCAAATCGAAGTGTGAATTCAGAAAAGAGGAAAAACTATGATATTTCCGTGGGAAATGTTTATGATAATAATTTTATGCACAGTGGTTACTCAAACAAACTCGTTAGTAGCTTATGACTGTTCCCTAACTGAAATGGGAAAATTTGATTCAGTGGTAGACATGGCAGAATGTCCTGATGTGTACCCCATGAAGCAAAAAATTGAAAATGATGTAAAATATCATGTACATCAAGAGTCAGATTTGAGGAGAGTATATGGTTATGAAACCGCTAGACCACATACCCGGGCAAAATGTTTTCTAAGTCTAAAAGTACAAATTTTAAAATTACACAAATTTTTAAGCAAAGATCATGACTCATTCAAGGTCATTCCAACAAAGACCATGAATCATTCAAAGTCATTGAAAAAAGATCATGACTCATTCAAGATCGTTGGGTGACTCATCATATTTTTCAAGGTCATTCAAAAAAATTTCAAGGTCACAGAATTTTTAATCATTTTTAAAATATAAACTATCTAATTACTTTTATAAGTGGTATATATTTTTATTCTATTTTCATTATTAATATTATTATTTTTATTATTATTTTCAAGTCATTCAAAAGTAGGTCAACGTCATTCAAAAAAATTTCAAGGTCACGGAATTTTTAATCATTTTTAAAATATAAATTATCTACTTACTTTTATAAGTAGTATATATTTTGTAATTTTTATTATTAATATTATTATTTTTATTATTATTTTTATTATTATTTTTATTATTATTTTTATTATTATTATTATATTTATTATTATTTTATAACTAATATATAATAAAACAATGTTATATACAACAAAAACTTTTATTAAAAAGAAATAATTCGACTATAATAATATTTTCGAAGAGCTTTAATCAAAGCCCATTCTACATACTTTCGATATCGGGCAGTGCAGCAATGACATCCATCACCACATGGATATTCAGGTTCAATATCTTTTAACATTTTGTTTTGCTTGACATCCCATAGGAACTGATCGATTACGGAAAATATCCATGTAGATGTATGATTAATGATCAAGTCTGGAATTATTGATGTTGGCATATCCTTCAATATTTCATGTATATCTGGATAATAGAATTCCAGAAATTCTTTGATAACTTTAAAATAATCATCTAAAAATAGTTGATAATAATAGTAATTATTAATTACCATAATGTTTAATTTCATTCATAGTTTGAACTGCGCTCGGTACATCCATTATAATGATAAAATATTGAAATAACAATTACTTTTATACTAATTTAGACCAATGAGAAGTTAAACACACACAAACGTTTAGCTATAAACAATAAATATTAATTTCTATAGATTTGAAAAATGATTAAAGAAATTTTAATAATAATATTAGTTTTTAATATGGTCAACTCAATTGTTGTAACCGTTCAAGGTAAAAATTCAACAAGATGCGTGTTTCCTGATACAGCCGTGTTGATGGATATTTTGTATATGATAGATAAGCCTAGATATTTGAAAACTCCAGTCAAAAGATTACCTGAAAGAATGAGTAATTTAGAAGTCCGATTTGAACTCACAAATGAGACTTTAAAAATAGCTAAGAACAAATTACATGATGATATTCTATATCTAAATAAGACCATTGGTATTATTAAAAATGAATTACGAAAATCGATATTAGAATTGAATGAAAATCGTAATAAAAAAATGATGAATCAAGTTCTATATATTATAAAATTTTATTCTAATAAAAAAACTGATCAGTTCAATCGTATAATGAAAGAAGTTCAACACCCGGTTAACAAATCAAAAGAAGTTCAACACCCGGTTAACAGTGGCAGCAAATCATCATTGTCATTTCCATTATATATTTTTACATATTTTCTAAACATTGCAACTTCTTAATGTTCATGGATGATTCTGATTGGTCGAATATAGTATAAATAAGCTTACACTTCCAAATAATTTTATAAAATGCCAGAAACTAAATGTTTTATAACATTGTTGAATGAGCTGGTTTCTAATAATAGAGAAGAAGATGATATCATTAAAAACATAAAATTCATGGTAAACCGTACCGAGAAAATCGTAGAAGACATCCCATTTGATTATGAAAAAATTCTCAATTTGCCAACATTGGAGAGAAAGAAAAATTCATTTCAATCGATATTTAGTTATATGTTTGATGAAAATAATAAATGAATGCGAATAATAGTAGGATTAATGTATATGAAACAAATGATATTAAACTCCCGATCCGACTATGAAAATTATTTCCAATGGTCTATAGAGGTATATTACTATTTATTATTCTTTTATTTTTATCATTATTTAGGTAATAGAAACAAAAATTGATCCATGGGTAGAAACAAACGGTGGATGGATAGCAATTATTCAAGTTGCCGCAAAAGTCAAACGCTCTGATATTTATATCGCAAATTGCAAATTTTTATTAAAACTATTAACTGGCGCATCGGTTTTATATATATGTAATAAAGTTTATCATAATTTTTAATATATATTTCTTTGTTATTATTATTAATAAAAAACTTAATTTTTAAAGATTTATTGATTATTACATGTACATGCTTTATCATCACAATATTCTATCATTATATTTTCTATAACATGGTCAACACAATTCTTAAATTCGTTAGGCTCAACTAAATTTTCATTAGGGGTTTTTTCATCGTTTATAATTTCAGTATCATTAATAATCTCAGTAGGGGTTTCTTCATCGTTAATAATTTCTTCATCATCACTCTGACATTCAGAATCACAACATGAATCTTTGTTACTCAATGCTTCAACTAGAGTCATCATATCTCTAATTTTTACACCGGTTATTTCTTCGAGTTTATCAAACAAAAATTTTATTATGTATTCTAAACGAAAATTAATTAATTATTTTATATTTTATATTTTACCTTTTTCAGACATCATTTTTAAACAATTTTAAAACTAATTTTTACTTTTTTTATAGAATAACAAAGAAAACAAAACATTAATACATTTATTAAACACTAAAATATACATTAAAATAATTGTGAAAGTCTAGCAGTAACAATTTTCCAGATTGGAGAAAGAACATCATTTTGATCGCCCTTATATCCTTGGATTATTATTGTTAAATACAAGTTTTCCTGTTCTTTGAAACCTATTTCTGTAAACGCATCATAATATCTGGTATATTGACTGGTGAAGAATCCATTTTCATTGCATTTTAAATTCGAATTGATCCTTTTGAACACAGTATCAATATACTTGATATCTATCATTGAGAGTGTCCCAGTGAGAGATTGAAATTGAGTTCTATTGAGTTTGACTGGATTTTCCAATTGCATATTGATGGGTTCCTTTAAAAAATAAATTTTATAATTGTGGAACATCTGAACTGGTTGGACACTGATAGCATTGATTTTCTTGGTCATGTTTGATTTATGCTCTTTATAAGGTGGTGACGAGCTTTTATACCCTTGACAGGTACTGATTAACCAATCAGAATCATGCAAGTACGTATTTCTATTTCTATAATTAATTAATCAATTATAACAAAGCCTGTGCAGGATCATCACATAATATACAAAGACAGTGCGTGATAAGTGCGTCATTAGTAACAAGGAACACATGCATAACACTCAAGACTGTATGCGATTTACAAAGAACACATACATCAAAATCTCTCATCTATAAGTGTGTGTATTTCTATACTTATTATGTGTTACATTGTTATTGTTATTAATATGATTATTATTTTTAATATTATTATTATTATTATTTCGTTTATTATATAAAACAATGACTAAATAAAATTATTATTAATAAAACTTGTTAATACTAATAACAAATCAGAAAACAAAGTCAAACTAAAAACAAAAAGATGTAACACATAAAATTTGTCTTAAAACATATTAATACTAAAAACAAAACAAAGACAAACTATAAAACAAAAACATTTATTTCTTAAAAAGTTTAAATTTACAAGCATTTCTAACCGATTTCACTAGACACCATTCGACATACCGTTGATATCTGAAATTGCAACAGCTGCAATCCAGAATACATGGGTATTCGGTTTCTATTTCCTTCATTTTTCGATCAAACTTTACATCACATAAAGCTTGATCTATGATATTGAATATCCAATTATTTGTTTCGGTGTATACGAGATTTGGAATCATTGATTCTGGTTGTTCTTTCAGAATTGTTCGCAGTTGAGGGTAAAAGAATCACAAACGCTCTAAAATTACTTCTTGGTATTTATCTGTAAACAATGATAATAATAATAATAATAATAATAAATAATAAATTTACCATAATTTTCAATTTCCTTCTTTGATAATATTGAGCCTGTCATCGGCATAGTTTTTTCCATTTTTAAAAATTAAATAAAATAAATAACAAATTTGTTTTTATCAATCATTAGCCAATTAGATATCGACCAATCCCATGATTTCATTGTGTATATCTGTAACAATATTTTTGTACTCTAGATTTCGCAACCCTAATATGACTATTTTCCCACTGGCAAACACGTTAACACACATTGGGTTGTATTTTAAAAGCCTCAGTGCAGGAAATAATTCTAGCTCGAACATACAAAGACATTTTGTTGACATGTGGTATAGACTGATAGATTGTCCCATATCCATGGTAACCGTAATTGACTGTATTTTAATATCCTTTATTCGATATTGTAATTTATTAACATCTAAAGGTTTCTTGCATCCTATGATTCTGTATTTGCCGGATTTGAAAAATATTATAGGGTATTTTCCACTCCTATCTACAATTTGCTGGGGTTTACCAATCGGAAATGTCATTTTTGATACATCGAAAGTTCCTTTATAATTTATATTTGATAACATAATTAAACAATAAAGAAATATTAATCTATATATATATGATTTTTAGAAAGAGTTCATTAAATCATATAATATAAACAAAAACCTATAATTATATAAATTAATAATGGAATTAAGAAATGATGCGGTTTATCAAATCGTCGGCCCAAGTGGTAGTGGTAAAACTATGTTTGTGTGTAAATTACTGAAATCTAATTTATTTCAAACAAAATTCAACAAGATTTATTGGCATAGGGGTGCAAATGAAGAACATGGATTAACTCAAGATAATTTCTGTAAATTGAAAAACATGAAAATAGTAAAGGGTTTCGATAAAAACTGGTCAAGTCGTTTAAGGAAAGGTGATGTCATTATTATCGATGATTTGTATCAGGAAGCTAATAAAGTAAAGAATTTTAATAATTTATTCACAAAAATCAGTCGACATGTTGGTGTTACTTTGATTTTTATTACTCAAAATCTATTTCATTAGGGTGGCGCACATCGAACAAGGAATTTAAATGTTCAATATTTAGTTATTTTCACGAATTCTAGAGATGCAACAGTTATTGATTTTCTTGTTCGACAAGCATACCCTAATAATCGTAATTTTCTCATCAGTGCATTTTAAGATGCTATAAAATCACCACATGGATATATATTTCCTGATTTCACACAACAATGCAATGATGATTTACGGGTAAAAACAGATTTTTTCAATAAAGAAGGTTCCATGGTATATAATCAAAGTTGAAAACTTTAACATGTAAAGATTTTTATGAAATCCAGGCTTAAAAATGTTCGAAAACTTAGAAACCGTATTAAAAAGAAAAACACAGTTCCACCAAAAACCAGTTATACACCATCTAAAAAACTAATAACCGAGAATTACCCCGCAGTGAATTTAATTTCGAAAAACATTATTAAAAAGAATAAGAAAAAAGTTAAAATTGTAAAAAATCATAGGAGTTTCCCATATTTTAATGCATTGTTAAAGGCATCGAGTATGAAAAGAATGTCTATTTTTCATTTCCAAATTTTGTTGTCTATGATTTACTCAAAATTCTACTAAAAGTAGTCAGAGGTAAAATTAAAATCAGTAAATCTAAAAAACTAGTATTGAATAAACATCGTAAGCCTTTGTTATCGCTTGTAAATAATATAAATCGTAAGCAAATGAGAAAAATCATATATAAACAACAAGGTGGTTTTATCGGAGCAATGTTACCATTAGCATTATCATTATTATCACAATAAACGATGGGGCAATCATTACCTAATGTTAAATTAAAATTCAAATCATCTTGTTGTAATGGAGAAGATTTGGACGAACCCAGAAGACGAAGCAGGTTTCGGTGGAGTGGCAAAGTTAAAGAAAAGAGTCCCAAAGTCGAAAAAGGAAACGCAAAATTGGTTGTCAGATCAGCTTGCGTACAGTTTAAACAAACCAATGCGGAAAAGATTTCCAACAAAAGCTTATAAGACATTCGGTATTAATGATTTATGGCAAATAGATTTGATGGAGATGATACCGTATTCGAAGATTAACAAGGGTTATAAATATATTTTAACGTGTATTGATGTTTTCAGTCGTTTTGCTCGCGGTGTACCAACAAAGACAAAATCTGCAGAGAAAATATCTAAAGCAATTAACTCAATGTTTAAAAATGGTTGATATTATTATTATTGATATTATTATTATTATAGGCAAGGAGTTTGACAATAGTAAAGTTAACCAAATCCTCGATCGTCTCAAAATAAATCATTATTCTGTACATTCTCAATACAAAGTTGCCTATGTTGAAAGATTTAACCGGACATTGAGGGATAGATTGAAGAAATATTTCGTGCATCAAGGTAATAAAATATGGATAAATGTATTACCGAAAATATTTGTTAGTTATAATAATTCATCACATCGAGGTCTGAATGGTTTGAGACCCATAGATATCAGCTCAACAACACGAGTACAGTCTAAAAAAGTTCCTATTACAAAACCTAAATATAAAGTTGGTGATCACGTTAGAATTAGTAAAATATCTGCTTTACCTTTCATCAAAAATTTCGATAGTAATTGGAGTGATGAGGTATTTCAAATTACTAAAATTAATACTAAACAGAGTCCTGTAATGTATGTTATTAAAGATAGTGATAACAATGTAATACAAGGGAAATTCTATGAACAGGAATTACAAGTTATTTCCAAACCTACAGTGTTCAGAATTCAGAAAATATTGAAAACTTAAATGGTGGGTAAGGATAAACAATACTATGTCAAATGGAATGGATATCAAAAACCCTCATGGATATCATCAAAAGACCTAGTAAAATGAGTTTCTATAGAATTTTACCGAGTAATAGTTGCCCACTAATCCATCCGGAAAATCAAGAAGGTAAATTTATGGTTGATCTTCAAAATCCCATTTATTTACATGGAAATTGGGAAGTTGCTTTGCAAGACTTTCCATTTGTGTACAATACATTCCCATTTTATAGTTATTGTAAAATCGGATTCAAGAAGCGTGTTCCCAAAACCTGTAGTGGTATTTTCTCAATCAATAATTTTGAACGATATTGTCATATTCCAAATCAGATTTTAGATGAAAATAGTGGCATGTTTTTCAAAAATGGATTGAATGTTAGTTGTGATTTTAGCCCATTTACAATAAAGTTTGAAAGTATTGAGGATGACAAGCAAATGGGTTGTGATAAGCTTAGCATTGTTGTTCCTGGAACTGAATACCTAATACGATTCAAAACATTTGATGAGAAAAGTGTAACGATCGAAAACATCAAAATATCTGTATCATATATTATTGAGGTGGAAGATACATTTACATTTACTAATGAATTATATATTGAAACACTTGAAGAATTACATAAATATATTTCATTAAATTATTTACATATATTTAAAACTATTGAATTTCTTAAAGATGGAATATGCAAATTCAGTCTGAATAATAACATTTGTGAAGTTACATTTGATAAGAATTTGGCTAATACATTGGGATTAGATAAGCAAACATATAGGGCAAGTGCTATTGGCATACGCAAACCAAAAATAATAAAACTTCATAGGCAAATGTTCATATATACTAACATCATCGATCCTATAATTGTTGGTGATTCTTTGGTTCCTCTTTTGAAATCTGTTTGGGTTGATAAACATGACCAGGATGAAGTTGTCAATATAAATATTGATAATCCCATGTACTTACCGGTATCACCATAATGTCTAAACAATATAGAAATAAATATTCGTGATGATAGTAGTAAATTTATTGAATTTAGTAAAGATACAAAAACTCATTCGACATTACATTTTCGTAAATTAGATAGCCAATAACGATATTATTAGTATGTATAGTGGTAGCCAAAGTGGTGGCGAATTACCATATTTTATTGGTAAACAGTATGGATCAGGATGGTTGAGAACAATTGGTAGATTTGCATTTCCTATTCTTAAACGCATTGGTAGTTTTGGTATGAAAACTGCTAAAGATGTGATAATGAATGAGCAGAAAATATTACCATCTCTGAAATCAAATGCATTATCCGAGTTAGGGAAAGTTCTACCTAGTGTTGCAGGTATGTTTCAAAAACCCGACGCACCAACACCGGCTCAAAAACGTAAAAGACATCATAAACATATAAACAAACGAATGAAAGGACATGGAACTATATTTCAAAAATGATTTGTGGTAAATCTGAATTGTGTTTATTTGATAGACCATCTCCCCAAGCAGTAATTGAAATGGGGGCCTTTGAAGATGTATTCTTGATGAATTCTATTATGGATAGTAGAACTGATATTGAATTTTATATTAATGGTTCCCAAACTGAATATCTAGATTTGAATGATACATTGTTAACTGTTCAGATCAAAGTTGTAGATAAAGATAGAAAACCGTTGGGTGAACCTAGTGATGTAATACCAAACAATTTCTTGTTTCATACACTTTTTAAAGATGCAGTTCTCGGATTTAATAATATCAAGATTGAGGGTGGTAACAGTACATATATTCACAAAGCTCTAATAGAGACTATTATAAATTACAATAGCGATACTAAAAATACATGTTTAACTCCTATGGGTTATGTTAGTGATGACGATAGGAAAAAGTGGATTAAAGGCTCGAAATTACTTACCATCTGCTCATCATTACAACTCGATTTTATGGATCAACCGAAATATTTACTCCCAGGTGTTAATGTACACATTAGATTGAAAAGATCTGATTCGGCATTATCACTAACAAGTGCTACCACAGCACCAATTCTTCAATTAGTTCATGCAAAATTATTGGTAAGAAGAGTTCGTGTTGAGCCTTCTGTATTAGCCGGTCATCAATTGGGGCTTAATTCTAAGCATGCAATATATCCATTGAAAACAAAGGAAATTGTTCAATTTGCTATTGCTAAAGGTTCAGCTTCTTTCTATAAGGAACAAATATTTGGAGATAGAAGAATGCCCAACTTTATATTGGCAACATTTCAAAGTGAATCTCAATATAATGGATCATACTTAACATCGTGCTCAATTTTCAAAAACTTTGGTGTGACATCGCTAACTTTATCGAAAAATAGTGATTATAGAGAAACATATACTCAAGATTTCGATAATGATAATTATTGTGCTACATATATGCAGAGTATAGTGAGAAATATGGGTTATTTGGATAAAAACCTTAATTGCGGTATAACTCTTGATGATTTTAAAAACAAATATCCATTCTTCACATTTGTTTTGGCACCCGATTTTGATTTAAATCAGAGTCATTTACCTCAAAATGGAAATTTACGATTAGATATAAAGTTTGCTAAAGCTACAATTGAACCGGTACATGTTGTAATATATGGAGTATTTGAAAACGAGGTTCAAATAACTGCAAACAGAACAGTGTTGGTTTTAATTGGTTTGAAATGTATAGATAATTTATGATAATTTGTCATGGAGTAAGTTTTTAAATGTATTATTAATATTATTGATGTAGTTCTGTTCAGGTCTATCGAATTGGAAAACAAATACTAGGACATGAATTTTTAGGGGTTTTTCCTCTTGAAAAAATTCCATATTTACTTAATAATCAAGCCATAATCGTCAATACTCAATCATCTCATCTCGGTGGAGAACATTGGTTAGCAATATATTTGAAACCTAGCAAGATATTTGTATTTGATCCTATGGGTTTCTATTATACGGCTTTAATGGTTTCGAAACTTCAAACAATGGGTAAACCTATTGTCTATAATAAAACTATGTATCAAAAACCATGGACCTTAATATGTGGTCAACATTGTTTAGCTTGGTTATTATCCAAGAGATTTGAGGATTAATAAATGTATTAATGTTTATTGTTATGTTTTAACTATTAATATTTTTATTTATTATTATTATTTTTATTATTATTATTATTATTTTTATTATTATTATTATTATTGTTTTTATAATTATTATTATTTTTATTATTATTATTATTATTATTATTTTTATAAATATTATTATTATTATAATTATTATTATTATTATAATTATTAATATTATTATTATTATTATTATTATTATAAATATTATTATTATGTGTTTAAATAAAGATAAGCTAATGCATCATCACAAAGACAGTGCATGATAAGTGCGTGATCATCACATGATAAGTGCATGCATACACAAATTGAATAAAGAAAACACATGCAAACTTAATGTATGTGATTTTACAAAGAACGCATGCAATCACAGTGTAGACTGCATGTGTTTTACAAAGAAAACATGTCTAAAAATCTCTTACCTATATGTGTGTATTGCTTAAATGTGATTGGCTAAATCCTGAAAATATTATTCTCTTTATAAACATTGACAATTTCCAAAGTTGTCACAATTAATTCAAAAATTTATCGATTTTCAAATATTCACTCGCGCGATTTCAAAAATTTTAAAATGGAGAATTCAAGAATTTTACGACAATTGTTGGCCGAAGAAAATGGTAAATTATTATTTTTTAATTTATTTTCTTTTATTATTCTATTTTTCTAGATTGGTTTAATATAACCGAACTTCAAAATCAAATTGACGGTGTCAACGAATTTGTTCCTGGTAATTTTTAATTTTATTATTATTTATTTTAATATAATTTTAGAAAATGTTTCAAATGAGGAATTTATTTTAATAGAAGATAGCGATGATTCCGATATTGGTAAATTTATTTATTTAATTATTATTATTAATGTTTTTCAGAAATTATTAGTGAGGATATCAATGAAAATATTCATTCAGCAGCGTCAGTAGATTTGGACGAAACATTTATTGATAATGCCCCCGTTTCTGGGGATGACAATAATTATGCCCCCGTTTCTGGGGAAGACAACAATTATGTCCCCGTTTCTGGGGAAGCCAAGATTTCTATGGATGCTGACGTTTTTGTGGGAGATGAGATTTAGTTTAAAAAATGTAGGATTTTTATTATTTTTAATATTTTTAATGAGCATTATTATTTTTAATTTATTATTAATTTATAAGAATATTTTAATGAGTATAAGTTAATAATATGTAAAGTATTATAATACTTTAAATATTATTAATTTATAATAGAAATATCTGATTTGAAATATGAATAGAAATATTTGATTTGTAATCAGAATGTTAATTTTATAAAAGAAATATATGATTTATAATATGAATAGAAATATTTGATTTGTAATCAGAATATTAATTTTATAATAGAAATATGTGATTTATAATACGATTATTAATTTTTATAAATTATTTTACGGTATGTTATTCAAACATGTGATTTATAATAGAAATATATGATTTATTTTTATAATAGAAATATATGATTTATAATACGATTATTAATTTATAATAGAAATATGTGATTTATTTTTATAATAGAAATATATGATTTATAATATGAATTTTAATTTATAATAGAAATATGTGATTTATAATACGAATATTAATTTATAATAGAAATATGTGATTTATTTTTATAATAGAAATATATGATTTATAATATGAATTTTAATTTATAATAGAAATATGTGATTTATAATACGAATATTAATTTATAATAGAAATATCTGATTTGAAATATGAATAGAAATATTTGATTTGTAATCAGAATGTTAATTTTATAAAAGAAATATATGATTTATAATATGAATAGAAATATTTGATTTGTAATCAGAATATTAATTTTATAATAGAAATATGTGATTTATAATACGATTATTAATTTTTATAAATTATTTTACGGTATGTTATTCAAACATGTGATTTATAATAGAAATAAATGATTTATTTTTATAATAGAAATATGTGATTTATTTTTATAATAGAAATATATGATTTATAATATGAAAATGAATATATTATTATAATAAGAATATTAATTTTTATAAATTATTTTACGAAATGTTATTCAAACATGTGATTTATAATAGAAATAACGGATTTATAATACGAATTGAAATTTATTAAAATATTTACATAATTATCATCATTTATATATTATTATTTGATTCATATATGATTTAAATAATAATAAACATTTGATAATAATTACATATTTATGAGGTCGATTGTATAAAAACTATTGCCAATCTGGAATTGGTCATAACTCGAAATGCCATACGACTATGGAAAGTTACTACGGTCATAGATTCTATGGCATGGACTTTTTTATTTGCCCTAAATGCGATACAGCCCAAGACATTGAATATCTAGAGTTTTATAAGAAACACTCTAGCCATTTAAATCAATTTAAAATTAATAAAAAGGCATTATTTCAAATGATTAATGCGAAAAATAATAATAATAACACAAACAATACAAAGATCACTAAATACATAAACAATAATACAACTGTTACTAAAAAATCAAAAAGACCTGCTGATAAAATCGTGCCGTGTATCCCTGCTAAAATTAAAAAAATAGAAGTCGTCATTAGTGATGACGAAATTGAATATAATCAAATAGGGGGTTCTGTAAATATTGAAATAAACGATGAACTTGAAATAGAGGTTGAACTAAGGGGTTCCCGTAAAAATATTCGATTTGATTTAGAAAATCAAAACCTTGTTCAAATCGCATTAACGGATAAACTTGTAAATAAATTACAAAACGAAATAAAGAAAATGGGATCTGTAAAAGTCCAGTTTACAGCTCTCATTCAATTTGAAAAAGATGGGGAAATAAAAGATAATTTCTTTTCAAATAGCGCTTGTGTCTTTTCCGATAGTTTTCTTGCTGATGGTGTGAGTCGGTTAAATGAGAAAATCGAAAAATTCACATATTTAGGAAGTGGGTGGCGCGTAGTTAAGATTCGCGAAATCGATTTTATTTTAACCGCGTATTATCCTGTAAGTCGATTAGCTGGACATAGTTTTATCCCTACACCGGAATCTCTAGTAGGTAAAAAGGCTATTGTAAATGTTAAAAACACAGATCATTCGTGTTTTATATATAGTGTTTTATCAATTTTAAAGCGTGATATAGTTTTAAAGAATAGGGAGCGTGTTTCTTCTTACACTACTTTTATGGATGAATTGAATTACGATCCAATTACAGATTGTCCAATGAGACTCTGTAACATACCCAAATTTGAGAGAAACAATAGCGATTTAAGTTTGGCGATCAATGTCTTTGAATATAACAACACACTTTTTAAACAATTGAATGACATTGATTATGTACCTCATCATCTTCACCTTGTCTTAATTCATCGAACAAAGGTTATCGGTGGTAACCCGATTAATCTTTTATTATTACAAGACGGTGATAATTATCATTATACCGCCATTTTTAATTTAAATAGACTGTTGAATTATCATTCTAGTAGTGAATGTAACACCAGAATTCGGGTAAAATGGTGTCCCCATTGTTTAAACGGTTTTTATTATGATAAAACCTTTAAGGCACATGTTGATTTGTGCGCTAAAAATCAAATAGGAACAACCCTATACACGCTCCCTGAAAATAAAAACTTAATATTTAAAAATTATTCCAAAATGATTACCCCACCATTCGTAATTTATGCGGATTTTGAGGCTGTTTTGCCTAAAGATGTAAAACATCATCAAATACACATGCCGATATCAGCAGGCTTATTATTAATAAATAATTTAACAAATACTACACAATATTTCAGTTTTATAGGCTTGGAATGTGTATTGGAATTTTTAAAAAAAGTAGAGGAAATTGCTGTCACAATTGTCCTACCATATTATGAAAATCATGGTAAAAAACCGATGAATAATCTTACTTCTAATGAGGAACAGCAGTTCATCGCATGTAGAACTTGCTATCTTTGTAAAAAAACTTATTAGAAATAAGGTTAAGGACCATGATCATTTTACAGGTCAGTATCTTGGTGCTGCCTGTCGTAACTGTAATATAAATAGGAAAATAAGCAAACAGTTACCTATCGTCTTTCATAATTTGAGAGGGTATGACCTTCATCATATTTTAAAGTATGGATTGAATGAATTTCCATCTTGGAAATTAAATATCATTCCTACAACAACTGAGAAATTCATATCTTTGATTGTAAACATTAGATTTATAGATAGTATGCAATTTGTAAATTGCTCTTTAGCCAAAGCTGTGAAAACTCTTACAGATCTACCTCTAACTTGTTCTGCTTTTGATGGTCTTATAGTTAAGGCAAAGGGTATCTTTCCTTATGATTTTGCAGTATCACTAGAGGTCCTTGAATCGACTTATGAACTACCTCCAAAATGGGATTCTGTATCTGATAATGAATATGCTACCGCCCAACTAATTTGGACACAGCAAAATTGCACTACAATGTTAGACTATATGTTAACTTACCTAAAATTAGACGTATTCCTCCTTGCAGACTATTTTCAGCAATTTCGCGCAAAGGTTATTGCTTACAATGGTTTAGAACCTCTGAATTTTTATGGAATTCCTGAAATGTTATGGGCGTACGCTCTCATGACATTAAAGGAACCCATAGAACTTTTGCAGGACATGGAAATGTTTAATTTCTATGAGGGTGGAATACGGGGTGGGTTAACATTTGTTAACAAACATCATGTTGCAAGTTCTAAAGATACAGAATGTGTGAATGCGAATATTGAGTTCCTTCCGTATGGTTATACAATGGAAGTTGACATCAATATCCCTGAGTGTATGCATCAGTATTTGAATGACTTTCCGCTTGCTCCGGAAAAAATGTGCCCGCCCAATTCAAAAGTTGAGAAGTTAGTGCTCACGCATTACAGTAAGAAGAACCATGTTCTTCACTGGAGACTCCTCAAGCTGTATATAGAATTGGGTGCAGAAGTTGAGTGTATTCATAGGGCAATTAAATTTAAACAAGCACCTATTTTTAAAGAATATATACAAAGAAATACAGATTTACGCTCAAACTCAAAGTGCGAGCTTCATAGAGATTTGTATAAATTATTTAATAACAGTTTATATGTTAAATCCGTTGAGAATTTGAAAAAACGGATGAATTTGAGGCTATGCAATTCAGCTGAAAAGATGATTGTATATGCTTCAAAACCGACTTTCAAAAAGTCCATTAAAATAGTGGATGATTTGATTGCTGCTCATCTGAACAAAGATTCTATATGTTTAGATAGGCCTAGCTACATTGGCCAATCAGTACTAGAGCTCTCTAAGCTGCGGATGTACCAATTACAATATAATGAATTGGCAAAATATAGATCAGAATTTAACTGTGATATTAATATCGTTGCCGGCGACACTGATTCGTTTTTTCTTGAGATTAAGCACTGTAAGCTTGACATTCTTTTGCCGGGAATGATAAGAGACAGCCTTTTAGATACATCAAATTACGACCCGGCACATCCCTTATACTCGAGGAAATTAGATTCCGTGATCGGAAAATTTAAAGATGAAAGTAAAGGTCTCGGGTATAAGGAGTGGGTTTTCTTAAGACCCAAGTGCTATAGTTTATTAGGCAAATCTGATACAATGAGGGCTAAGGGGGTGAAGTTGTTGGGGACTGACATCAAACATCAGTCTTATTTGGATTGCTACAATAAAAACGTAGTTTTCACAGTACCTCAAAGTAGGATAGGGACGCGGAACCATCAGCTGTACACATTTAAAAACAGTAAAATCGCTTTGAGTAATAACGATGATAAGCGATTATGGGTGGGGAAAAATACCAGTATCGCATTTGGGCATTATTTTGGGGTTGATGCAATAGATAGTGACCAAGTTAATTTCTTGGATGAGCCGCTTTTCGGTGGTTCGAGCCCCAGTTTTGATGACTCTACCGAAATCAGCGATAATGGACAGCTTTTCGGTGGTTCGAGCCCCAGTTTTGATGACTCTACCGAAATCAGCGATAATGGACAGCTTTTCGATGGTTTTAACGAAGATAACATTGACATTGATGACGTGTTGTTATCAGAATAATAAATGTTTTTAAAAAACTGTTTTTGTTAATTTGGAAACTTATTTATCTAGAAAACTTGTAATAGTTTTCATTTTTATTATGAAATTTAGATATAATTTTTTAAAATTTTAATTTTTTATAATTACATTTTTATAATATTATTATTTCATGCAAAAGCCGCAGTGTGACGAAACGCGAAATATTACTTTATAGATGTTTTAAATGTAAAAACACTATATATTTTAATGTATTTATAATTAATTCTTTGTTTTTATGAAGTTGTTTTTGTGAAGTTGTTTTTGTTTTTATATAGTTGTTTTTATATATTTGTTTATTATATTAATATTATTATTATTATTATTATTATTATTATTATTAATAAAATTAATAATAATATTAATAATAAAAGTTTTTATAAGTATTTATAAGTATTAATATTAATAAAAGTTTTTAAAAGTAATAATAATAATAATAAAATTAATAAAAGTTTTTAAAAGTATTATTAATAATAATAATAACTTAAGTTTTTTTAAGTATATTAATAATAATTAAAGTTTTTATAAGTATTAATAATAATAATATTAATAAAAGTTTTTATAAGTATTAATAATTTTTTATAAGTACTATTAATATTAATAATAATAATAAAATTTTTATAAGTAATAATAGAATAATAAAAAGTAATAATAATATTAATAATAATATTAATAATAATAATTATAATAAAATAATTTACAAAATAAATACTAGTTATTTTTATAAGTAGTAAATTAAAATTTAAAAATGTTTAAAAATAATATGACCTTGAAAAATTTTTGATGACTCATCCAATGACCTTGACCTACTTTTGAATGACCTTGACCTACTTTTAAATGACCTTGAAAATTTTGATGACTCATCCAATGACCTTGACCTACTTTTGAATGAACTTGAATGAGTCATGGTCTTTGTTTCAGTGACCTTGAATGAGTCATTGTCTTTGTTCTAAAAAATTTGTACTTTTAAACTTTTAAAAAATTTTGCCGGGGGGGTATGTGAGCTAGATGGCCTCTGAGCTAGAGGGCCGGTATCCCACTACTATCATCACACTGGAGATGACCAGTTTCCATTAAACAAATCTTGTAGTTAATTAATTAGATAGCTTTTGTATCTAACCCTTAAGTATATTTAATTTTGTTCATTGTTGTTGTTTAATATCCACTTGATTGGATCTCATTAAAGAATCTGTTCCCCCTTTTCTTCCGCTTCCTCCTAGACAAGAAACATCATTCAGGCCTGTCCTATGTAAACTTTCGATTTTGGTGAAACTATCAGAGAAGGCCAAATAGTAAGAACTTACGAACAACCCTGTACTGACGAGAAATTAAATTAATCTTACCGCCAATAATAGTGGGATGAAAGAAACAACGATAACCTATTATATTTACCATTAACAGGTACACATAGTGGCAACTGGGAAGACGTGGATCGCACTTCTCTAACAGGGCCAACCAGATTCGCCGGGAGATATCGGCAAGCATTATGGGATCGGGGATACACCATATCAACTTATGGTACTCCCGAATGGCCGAATCGGAACGGACAAGGAGAAGATGTCGAGCTCCCCAGCATTCTTATCAAAGGGGAGCCGGGTAGGAATCCAGCGCGAGAGATCCGACAGAGAGCGGAAGGCGAACTCAACCGCCTAGAGCAATTGGAGTGGCGTTATCGATATTTGGCGAAACGGCAAAAAGAGCACCTCGCCAGGATAAATCGGGATATCGCCAGCGGACGTATCCCCAGCTCGGACGGGCACTTGCCCACCTATGGAGTCGCCTATGACTATCGGGATCCAGCACTGTTAGAAAGCGACGCACCCATCCATCTGGTGGTCCCGAAGAGTCTACTGCAACCGGACATTCGGGAGATACTGGAAAATCGGTGTGCGGACGAGCATGCCTACTCGCGAAAGCGTTACATGAACAAGAGGAAATAACCGACTAGAATTTTGTGATTGTTTTTTTGATTTAATAAATGTGTTGCTGAAAATTACTTTTAATTGATTTGGATAAATCGGAATGATGATATTTATACTCAAAGGTTAAGTAAAGTAAATATGAACCTACTCATTCAGGAATAGGAAAAATAAAATGCTAGAATAAAGTCGAGACCCAACCGCTGAAAACTAACTCTATGATTTACCTAATACTTATTTTCATTAAGGAAAGTTGATGATGGATGTCATACCGAAGATCAGCCTAGAGTTGAAGGACCTACGCAAAGAGAATACGAATCAGCACCAAGAATGTCTCCAACTAGGCCGCGAGCTGCAGCGGATTAGAGCTACTTGGTCCAAGCCGACTAGAGTGAAGCGGCTTTATCAAAAGATCGACGCGGTGCAGAAGGGCTGGCAGGAGGAAAGAGCCCTGAACCAAGCCTAGAAGGTCCAGATCCGTGGGCTGGAGGTAGCGGTAGCGGCCAGTCAGGATGCGCAGGCCGTTACCTATCCTTTGGTGTTCGCCCCAGCCCAAGTAGCCTACAAGAACGCGACAAGTCCTGTACAACAGCCTTTTAAACCAAAGTCCCGTGCAAGACCAGGGAGGGCTGAAAGAAAACGGCAAAAGTAACAAAAATTGCATTAATTCGGGAAGCGTTTTTTTGAAAAAATAATATGTTGATAAATAAAAAATTCCTTTGTCATTTAGTTGTGTTCCAAATAAATATAGTTAAATTGGGAATAAATCTCTCTGACGGTCAGGATAATGCGATTTGAAGTAAAGTGAGTAAGGGACCTAAAGAAGATAAGACGAGCATAGATCTTCCATCGGTAGCTCGCTGAACCAGCTGTAGACCGGGTCTTAGCAGTTTTGGAAACAAAGCTCACCTTTGACGGTCACAGAACCATTGGTTACTGTACCAACGTTGCCTATCAACGGGTAACCAGTGACAGTCAGGTAGAATTATATGATTGAGGATCAAGGTCATACGAACACCTATAACCCCACAGAATAAATAAGTTATATTTATATCAAGTTAAAGCTTTGAAATATGGAATACTATCAATTAAAGAAATAGAGGAAAATAATAAAACAATAGATGAAATAAATGAAAATATTAATAAAATTAAATATTCTAAAGAATTAGAAATCAAAATTAAAAAAGAAATGACTAAAAAATTAAAACAAGAATATAAAATGAAGATCAAGAATTTATAATTTTGGAATTTGTAATTCAATAATTTGTAATCTTGATATTCTTGATCTTCATTTTATTTTAATTCTCTCAGATTTCTTTTAGGTTTCTTCTAGATTTCTTTCAGGTTTATTATTCTTTAATAATGTAACAAGATAAAAAATAAATTTTTAAAATAAATTTTTGAAAATGTCTGAAGGAGTTTTTTTAAATATCTAAATGAAACAAACTCCCGACATTTTCTACATTGGATTTTTATATTTTCTAAAATTGAATTTTTTTTATTTTCTAAACTTAAATTATTAAATTCTCTAAATCTAAATATGTATATTCTTTACTCTTTTCATCCATTCGAGATATTATTTCTATTAAATGATTTCCATATGGAAGTGTTGTTTCTCCATCATTTAAAATATATATCTTGTCATCATAATTATTCAAGGATATTTTATATTGTCCAACTAAAAATACATCGTGTTTAATACTTCTAATTGCGTGTACTATTTCAAATCTTGTCTTGTCTTTTTCCACACAATCTTTATATATGTCATGTGTCATTGCTTTTGTTAAACATTTTTGTATTCCTTTATTTTTTATACTATCACCACATGGTTTTGCTGTATTAAGAGAATATTGTTTTGCACGAATAAATATTGCTTCATTTATTATATTATTTGGACTTTCATCCTTGTAAGAAAATAATTTTCCAGAATCATTAAAATATTGACTTAAAATAGGATCATTTTTAATTTCTTAATCAACATCATGAGATTGAAATTTTAAAAAGAAAGAATCGGTATCCATTTGATGTAAAGAAATGCTATCTTGGAAATGTGGTTGTAATACATCATAATAAGCTTCAAACATTTGAAGTTTTTATAATTCAAGGATGCTAAACCCTAACTATATTGGTTTGTTTTATGTTTTGTCATAATTTCCAATTTCAACATCTGTAGGATTTTCTGAAAAAATGTGTTCTCCTTTAAATGTTGGTTTTGAGACTGTTTTTAATTAAGCAGCTACATCATGTTTTGTAAATAATTTTATTGTTCGAAACTTGTCTTGAATTTTCGATTGTTTTCCCAAAGACTGCTTTGATTAAAAGTTTATAAATTTGTATCAAGGAAAGCTTGTTCGTTCTCTTTATGCAATATTTCTGTTTGTAATGTTTCCATTGATGTAAGGTTCCATCGATGATTTTTTGTTTGAAAGAAATTATATTATGATTTTTTTTAATTTTCATTCCATGCCGAAGATAAAATTGCAACATTCTTTAATGAACAAGATTTTTATCATGATGATCACAAATTAATTTCTCTGTGTAATCATCTTGTTGAGGATTTCTTTCTTTTTGCCATGGAGACAATTCTTCATATTTTATTATTCTCTTCCATGGAGCAAATGGAAAATGTTTTGTTTTCTCATGAATTTCTTGTGGATATTCCAAATCAACTTCTAAAAAACATCCAACTGGGGAATCTTTTGGAGTTGATAAAATTTTATCCAGGATTATTTTGTTTGGTTCGTTCAACCGAAAATTACCAATTGGAAGATGTTGAGTCATGATTCCTGAATATAAAGCTGTTGCATCAAAAAATTTACTTTTGTTGGATTGTTAAGTTTTTCAAGAACATCTTCAACTTCATCATCTTCAAGTTTTATGAATGGCTCATTTGTTTTTCTCTTTTTGAAAAATATTTGAATATTATTTGTTGTTATTTTTCTCGATCCCATGTTTGAAGAAATACCTCCTCGAATATTAGGTTTAATTAATAAAAACATGTATAAATCTGTTAGCAATTCCAATTCTTGTTTAGTTTGATATAATAAAATATCCCAAGTCATTGAAGGAAGTGACACAAAATTTGAAGGTTCTAATAAAGATGTTTCTCTAACTTTTTCAAAACAATCTGCAAGAATGTAAACATCTATTTTAAGATAGAGATCAGTATAATCACCCAAATTTTTACAATTGAACATGTTCCACATTGTTTGTGTTTGTTTTCAATAGTAATATTTGATTGATTTAAAATTGAATGAAATTTCTCAATTGAAGGAAGTTGAGTTTCTTCAAATTTATCAAATGAATCAACAATATCATATCGATAAATTCCTTTTTGTTAAGAGATTGGATCTTTTGATCAATGGCTTCCGCTTCAAAACGTTGTTACTAAAAATTGGTTTATTATTTTAAAATAATCTAGAGATAAAGATTTTGCAACTTGTTCAAGACTCATTCCAAAAAATCTTAAAGAATCTATAAATCTAAAACATCCATAATTTACACTAATGTATGTTTCGTTTGTTTTTCCAATTATTTCAAATTTATTCTTTGCTTTTTCTGCCAATTCTTTTATAAACCTGTGAAGATCATATCCACTTAGGTTACGAAATACTTCTGGAATCTTTGATGGTTTTTTACAACTAACATTACAAGATTTATGAGCTGCACCTCGATAATTATTTAATTCTATAAAATGATCATTATCTCTAACTTTCGTTTTGTTGAATGTTGAAGAGTCAATTTGTTAATCTTGTTCAACTTCAACTTGTTCAATTTAATCAATTTCTTGATCTTCAAAACTAAAAGGTTTATTACATCCAATATTTAGTAGCTTGTTCAAATTCTAATTCTTATTCTGGGGAAATGCTCAACTTGAAATCATTATTCTTAAAAATTAGATGAAATTCATGTTCCAAGTTATTAATTGTTTTTGTAAATTCTTTTAAAACATCTTCTCCTCTAAAACTATATTCACAAGATTCAAATAATTCAGGATAATTACTTTTTACATAAAGTCTATATGCTGATGGAATTTGATGTGAAAGATTAATTGTATGAAAAAAATTTATTAAGAAATTCTTCTTTTTCATAATCTCGGTTTCGAATTCATTACTAACTTAATTAAGATTTTAATAATTTGCTTTGGTTAAATTCTATTCAACTGTATTCATTGGATCATTTATTGCTTCAAAATCTTCATAAATAATTGCTAAAGGTTTTAATAATTTTGACCATCTTTTAAAGGAAATTTTACTATTTTTATGGTAAGGATTCTAATCCTTGTTGGTTTGTTTTAAATACAAAGTTGCTCATGTTTTATTTTCATATCTGGTGTTCTTGTAAGATTAAAACATCTTTCACAAACATGAGTATATTTATTATGAGATTTTGTAAGTTGTGATTTTATAAATCCTTGAAAATATTTTTTATCCAAACATAATGATAAATGTCTTGTTTTTGAAGATTCTCTCCTTTAGTTATTAAAAGATTAATTGTTTTTATATCATTACTCTGTTCAGAAATGTACAAGCGTTAAATATTTCGAGAATCGGGAATTGGTTGATGATAAATATTTATTCTTAAATTGTTTAATTTTTCAAATTTTTCAACATTTTTGTTTAAAAAATAATCAGTAATTTCAACACATTCCCATCATCACAACTAATATTCCAGATAAATTCATTTTCAATTTTTTTATATTTTGATACTAAACCTGCATGATCTTTTTGTGGATATTTAGCTGAAAGAATTCCCCATTGAAAACATTTATTATCATCGTTTTTAACATTTATAATGTATTTGTTTCTAAGAATATCACGTGTTGGAATATAAACTTTTGGTTGAAATGGAATTGTTTTCCAAAAATGTATTTCAATAAAATCAAAAGAAAATAAAGTCATGTCACTTCCAGAAATATATTCTGATTGCAACTTCATTTTCTAAACTTTTATAAATTTTATTAATTGTATCATCTCTTGGTTTATTGAATAAGTGAAAAAATGGAGTTGTGGCTGCTATAGTTAGAGAGTTATCACGTATTTGAAGTCTATCATATGAAAGGTATAAATCTACACGGAATTTAATGTGTCGAAATTTTTTCATTTCAATATTTATTTCTTTCATAATTTTATCTTTGTTGAATAAAATATATTCTTTAGCTCGAGGAGTACCACATTTGATAGTTGATCGAACTGCATCTAATCCATTTTTCTCAATTTCCTCTTTGAATAATCCTTGTTTTTTTTTCTTGATCTTCAAATTCTTTATTTTTAATACGAAATTTCTCTCTTTCTCCTAGCTTTTCAACTTTACGTACACCTTTATATGCTTTATAATGAAATTTAAAAGCTTGAATATTCTTAAAACTTTTATTACATTCTATACATAGAAAAAGAAATCCACAATCTTCCTTTTTCGAAATCTTTATTTTCAGAATAGGCTTCATTATTTAAAAAATTTTTTATATAATATGAATTTTACTTTTTTCATGTTTAGCTTTGTAAGCTTTTGAAAGATAATTATTACAAGATTAACAAAAATATTTTTCTCGAATTACCATATTTTTAAAATTAAAATTTATTAAATTATTAAATTTTTGAAATTATAGTAGGGTCATAATTGGGCAAACCTTTGCAAAAGGCAGGGAATTAGAAAATTGGCATGTTCTCTTTTAACCCTGTTATAAAATTTTAAATAAGTGATAGTTTGCAAATTGGGAAAATTAAAAGTTGAAAAATTTAGAAATTGGGAAATTAAGAAATTTGGAAAAGTTGAGGGTGTTGAGGTTCATTTGGTTCTGGATGTTGAGGCTGGTTTGGGAGTGTCTTGCCTGGTTCTCCCATATCAAGACTGGGCTGTCCGGTTTGCCCAATTATGACACTATTTACACCTGAATATATTTAATATTGAAATATTATTATTATTATTATTATTATTATTTTTATTATTAATCGATATAATTTAACTTTTTGTATAATAGATTATCATAAGAACTATTATATATTAAATTAAAATTTATCAAAGTTTAAAATTATGAAAAACTTTAATTAATATTAGTAAAACTCTTTAATTAAAAACATTAACAAAAACTTTAATATTACTCAAAATATTATAAAAAATCTGATAAAAATTACATTTCTTGGATCCGATTCCATTAAATCAGGTATATTATTCATGTTTCCATTAAATCCATGTATATTATTCATATTTCCATTAAATTCGGGCATATTATTTGTGTTTCTATTCGTATTAGACATGTTTCCATTCATATTATTGTTTATATTTTCTATAAGATAAAAAATTTAATTTAATAATAATAATATTAAAATTTACCATTACCTCTATACATATTATTAATTCCATTATTATTATTTCCGTTCATATTAATTCTTGTAAAATAATAATAATAATATTAAAAATAAATTTTACCATCGATGAATTTTGTTGTACATTAAAATTTTAAAAAAAACAAAAAATAATAATAATAATAACAACAACAGTAATAAAATTTTATTAAATGCTTAAATATTCTAATACAGCAATTAAACAGTTTTTGTATGTACAATTAGAATGATCACGATATGGACATAGAATATTGTCAGGAAAATAGTTGGAAAATTCGATATTATATTTTATTATTCTTAAGTTTGGGAAATGTTTCTTCAAAACTATCAGTTTATCTTGATCAGTAACATAGAAAATTGCACCATTATCTTCTACATCTTTCAAAATACATGTTGGACAATTTCATACCATTCCAATCTATCGGGATCTTCATTTCCAACTCAAAAAGGTTAATCGTTAAATATCCAATACATTGGTCTCAAAATATAATTAACATTCATAATACACAATTCTTTAATGACTGACTACCAACATTATCATTATAACTAATAAAATCAATAAAATAACAATACATGATTATAACATTTATTTAAATTAAAATTGTTTATACATTGAATTTAGCCATACAAGGCAATGTTGACCACATGTTTGAGTCATTAGATTTTGGTACTGTATTTTATTATACTTGATTGGTATTTTTGTTTTTAAAATTCAATTGTAAGAATAATTATACAATGTAAAAAAGATTGATAAATCATCGATATATTTTGAATTTTAAAAATAACAAACTTTCAATCCATACAAATATTTTTATTGACAATAAAAATTAAATAAAAAAGATTAATTTTTATTTCAAATCAAAAATATCCAAGTAATATGCTTTACGCATTTCGGCCAACAATATATGGATTGTTTGGTCACGTTTGAAATCGTGGCAACATGGACATCCATTTGAACATGTTACTCTCATACTATCTTTACAAACAATGCAATTTGCAACACATCGGTCACCAGATACCTGAACGTTGTCATAGTGAATCTCGAGAAGTTCTTCAATTTTAATTTCTGTGAAATGGTAAATTTTTGTTGCGAGAAACTCTGGTGCGCAATAATCCAACGTATTTTTAATTCTTGGATAAAGTTCCTGAATTTTCTTTAAAATTACTTCAAAGAGATAAAATAAATAATAAAATAAAATACATATTTAAATATACATGATTTACCTTTTGACATTTTTTAATACTTAATAAAAAATATTACTAACTTAAAAACATAAAAATGTCAAACATCAACAAAAAAAATATAAAAACAAAGAATATTTTCAAATAATTTCTTCATTCAATGTTCTTCATAATCGTCATGTTCTTCATTAACTTCCGAACATTCTTCTGGACTGTTACCTAAAACCACATCACCTCCCCTATAATGACCATATGCTACACTTATATTTTTCCCCACCCAACCCCTTTTATCATCCTTATTTGTTAATGCAGTTTTAGTGTTTTTAATTGTAAATAATTGATGTTTTTTACTAGTAATACGAGTTTGTGGTACAAAACAATTAAGTTTTTGTTATAAAAATCTAAGTATGACTTATGTTTTAAGTCAGTACCCTTCAATGTTATACCTTTAGCTTTGATACTTTCAACTTCAGACAAGGAGCTATAACATTTTGGACGAAGGAACACCCACTCCTTGTATTTATGTCCTTTATTCTCGTCTTTGAACTCTCCAATGACAGAATCAAGGTTCCTACTGTACAAGGGATGTTTTAGGTCATAATTAGAAGTATCGAGGAGATTATCACGAACCATAACAGATAAAAGAATGTCTAACTTATAATTCTTAATTTCCAGAAAAAAGGAATTGGTGTCCCCAGCAACTATATTAATTTCACAAGTGAATTCTTTTCGATATTTTTCTAACTCTATGTATTGTAATTGATACATCCTAAGTTTAGATAAATCGAGTACAGTTTGTCCAATGTAACTCAGTCGATCTAAACACACCAATTCCTTATTTAATAACACAGAGACCAAATCATTGTCGATTTTAAATGATTTCCTAAATGTTGGTTTTGAGC
This sequence comes from Schmidtea mediterranea, assembly GCA_022537955.1. Taxonomy (NCBI): domain Eukaryota; kingdom Metazoa; phylum Platyhelminthes; order Tricladida; family Dugesiidae; genus Schmidtea; species Schmidtea mediterranea. The sequence continues at coordinate 115,935,527 of CM039680.1, forward strand.
AATAATTAATTAATTTGTTTGCAGAATTACATAATCCTAAATTAATTCGTTTTTTAAGATTTTCAACGGTTTTCCGTAGAGGCTATTATTTAAAAGTTTATAATAGTTTTTATCTAAGTCATTGGTTGATTGCGCTCTAGGTTGTGTGTTAGTGTCTATATACTTTTTAAATATTGATTTTTGATTATATTTAATGGCTCTATGTATACGTGTAATTTTAATTTGCAAAGAAACAAAAAGCTGCAAAAGTCTCCAATGAAAAACATAATTCTTTTTTAGATAATGCGTTAGCATTAACTTCTCAACCTTAGAACCCGCAGCGCACATCTTTTCAGGAGCTACTGGAGAATCATGAAGTTTATCATGAAGAAATGTTGGGATTTCTAAATCTTCTTCAAGTTTGACAGCAAATGACAGTGTTTCAAGATCCTTATTCAAAAAACAAATTAAATTATTTAATTGATTAGTATCAGTGACCCATTCAAAATCTCCATATGGTAATGGTTGACTTAAAGCCCAACTGTAGAGATTATTGATGTCAATGTAAAGCAGTTCGGTGTTGTCATCAGATACTAAGTGATGTTTATTAACAAAGGTTAATCCACCACAGATTCCTCCTTCAAAAAAATTATACATCTTCATGTCAGTGAGAAGTTCAATTGGTTCTTCAAGAGTCATAAAAGCCGATGCCCAAGCCATACCGGGAATTCCATAGAAGTTAAGTGGTTCCAATCGGTTATGAGCTAAGGACTTTGAACGAAATTGCTGGAAAAAGTCAGCCTAAAGAAAAACATCAAGTTTGAGGTAAACCATCATATAATCTAGTAAAGAGTTACAATTTGTTTCTTCCCAAATAGATTGAGCCTTAATTTATTCGGCTTCAGTTAAATCGGTGGAAGTTCATATGTAGTTCCTAAAACTTCTTGAGAAGTTGCAAAGTTAAAAGGGAAAATGCCTTTAGTATAGATAATACTACCTACAAATTATGAGAGAGTTAAAGGAAGAGTGGTCAATGTTTTAACTGCGTTACTTAATGAACTATTAATAAATTGACAAGAATCAATGAATTTTACAGTTGATTCACTAATTCTTGCCGACAAAGAAAGAAACTTTTCACTTGTTACAGGAATACAACTTATTTTCCACGTGTTAAAATCACTCATACCATACTTTAGGATATGGTGAAGATTATACCTTCTTAAATTATGAAAAACAATTTGAAATTTGAACTTTATTTGTCGATAAATATTACATTTGGAACAAGCTGCTCCCAAATATTTTCCAGTAAAGTGATCATGGTCCTTAACCGGTACTGAGAAAATCTTATTACACAAATAAAAACAAGTTGCCGAAGAAAACGAAAGAATACCTGAGTCTGTAAATAATATTTTTTTTTTATAATTATTTTGATAAAAGGGTAAAACAGTATTTATTTCTTGTAGAAAAGTAACTACACAATCATAACCCAGGAAACTCTTATATAATTTTTCACCTGTAAAATTCTTAATTAAAAGTAAACCGGCCGAAATCGGAATATGTATTTGAAAATGTATGTCATCTGAAGATAAGATTGTATGTTTTTATAATATTCAATGGAATATTTAAAATTTCCAATCATTTATTCATTTAGAGTAAGTATTTTCATTAAAATTAATATTATTAATAAATCTTAATAGGAACCAACAACATTGAAACAAAGCCTATATTATATGAAAGTTGGTGAAATTGGAGAAATTGATCTAAAAATATAACAGAGTTATTACTAGCAATCAACAAAGATATTAGTTTTAATGAACAATTCACTTTTGTGAACTGTGACAAAAAATGTAATTATGAAAATAAAAAAGAAAATGAAAATTTTATGATTAAAATAAGAATTCAAGGATATAAAGAAGGAAACCAGAATATTCGACAAATTTGGAAAATTATTGAAGTCATATGTACTTAAATAAAATTTATTTAACTTAATTCGTACTAGTTTTTTATTTTTTTATCATTTTATTTTGAATTTATTGTTTAACTTATTAAAATGTTAATATTAAATTTAATTCAAATATAATTAATTATCATTTTATAATTATGATATGATAGTTAAAATTTAATAGTACTTACATTTAACTGTTTTATTTTTGCGAATCGGAGTTTTCTTAACATTTTGAACATTTTTGTTGATCATTTTTATTAATGATTTTAAATCATTAATTATATTATTGAAGGATTCCATTTTCTAAAAATAAAATTAATTAAAAATATGATAAAAAAACTTACTAAAGTTTGGTATTTGATAAAAGTGAATTTTTTTAAAAATGCATTCAGTTATATATTAACAAACATGTAAGTAGTTACATGATCGACCAATTAAAATTTAGTTTATAAAACACACTTAATTACATAACACCAAAAACATTAATCCTCTGAACTTAATAATTTAAAAGTAATACTTATTACATAATACATCTTTAATTACACTTATAATTAAAATACAATTTTGAAAAGAAACTTTATTCAATAAATTTATTTATTTCTCATTGTTTTTTACCAAGCTAAGCAATGCTGTTCACATGTTTTTGTCATCGGATTTTGATAACGAATTCGATTGTATTCAATTGGCATTAACATCGATTCTAGTTTATTAATTAATAAAGGGGGATAATAGAAACCCATTGTATCAAATACATATATTTTATTTGGTTTCACATAAATTCCAAGCCAATGTTCGCCACTGAGATTAGAGGATTGAGTATTTACAATCAAAGCTTTGTTAACATCGATATATGGAATTTTATCTAGAGGAAAAACTCCAAGAAAATCTTTTTCCAATAATTTTCTACCAATAAAATCAATCTGAATAGAACTAATAATAATTAAAAAATAAATATTTAATTAAATTTCTTACCTCATACTTGACAATTCAAAAATCTTAATCTGGTTTATAGTTCAAACTAATACAGTTCGATTGGAAGTAATATGAATTTCCTTTTCAAAAACTCCATATACAATTACAGTAACAGATTCAGTTAGGGGTGATCCGAACTTTATATCTAATCTTAAATTACGAATGTAAAGAATGGATACCTATTTTTAAAGTCTGACATACTGATACCACAATTCTAATTTTTATTAATATATTCCATATTCATAGCAATACTTTGCATATAACTTGTACTATAATTATCATTTTCAAAATCTTGACTATAGTTTTCACGATAATCACTTCCTTTACTTAAAGTTATTGACTTAATGTTAAAGCGATAGTAAATGTATCTAAATAAGAACCACTAAATCTTTTATTTCTCTGGAAAGTTACAAGGATAAAATTAGGTAATCGTCTATCACCAAATATTTGTTCCTTATAAAAAGAAGAAGATCTAATATGGATAAATTGCATTTCTTGTAGCAAGTTCTATTTGATGACCCGCTAAAAACAGAAGGTTCAACACGAACTCTTCTAACCATTAATTTTGCATCTAGCAATACTATTTAGGTACAAATTTAGTACATCTCAGACTTTTTTCTGGATTTGTTCTTGTTAATTTAATTTGGACACTAACACCTGGTAACAAATATTTGGGTTGATCAAAGAAATCGAATTGGAGTGGGGAACATAATGAAAATGCTTTTGATTTTGCAATCTATGTTTTTTGCATAAGATCCTATTCAGTGTAACTCATTCCCCCTAAAGATGTATGTTTAGTATCTTGATTATAATTTATAATAGTTTCAATTAGAACTTTGTGTGCAAAAACTATCATTTGGTCCTTCAATTTTGGTAGAATTAAAAACTAATTCAGCGTCTTTAAAAAGAGTTTGAAAAAAGAAATTGTTTGTTGTTACGTCAACTTCTTGTGTAATATTTTCATCTAAGCTATTTACAACTTTCAACTGAATATATAACAAAGTATCTTTCAAATCTAAATATTCTGTTTGTGATCCGTTAATGTAAAGTTGAATCGAAGAGGTACCAGCATCAGTTATTGAATTCGTTGGGAAAATATCTTCAAATGAACCATGTTCAATCACGACTTGAGGGGATGGTCTATCAAAAAGACATAATTCAGATTTTGCACTAATCATTCTTCAAATATAGTTCCGAATCCTCTCATTGTTATGTTTATATGTTTCCTCATAATCTTTCTACGTTTACGTGTCCTTTCTTTTTGTTCATTTTCACGATTAAATACATAACTTACTTTATTAATAACACTAGGTAAAGTTTGCATAACACTAGGTAAAGATTATTTAATTTCAGATATTGCATTAGATTTTAAAGCAGGTAAAAAATCAGAATTATTATTTATTACATCATTTGCCGTTTTCATACCGAAATTCCCTATACGTCTAAGAATAGGTAATGCAAATCTACTGATTTTTTTCAACCAACTACTACTATAAAAATTTACAATATCATGATTACTCATTTATTTTACGAAAATATAATGTAAGAAAAGTTTTATCTTCTTTACCAAATATATATTTTCCATTATCGTCACGAATATTGATTTATATAATGATTAAATTTTCTTCTCGAAATTTTTATACTCGACATTATAAAAATAATTTATAGTTAATCGAATTGTATCAAACTTTATTTGACGATTATTTGAAGGAATTTTAATTTGATTCAAGTTTTCAACAAAATTTACTTCTTTTTTATTAAATCCTAATATTTGAGCTTCTGCAATATTGTCAAATGAAATTTTAAATGGAAAATATTTACAATTAATCTTTAAAGTATTTCCATCAATGTATACTAGATAAAATATAGAGTCGTGACTAATTGTATATTCATTCTTTGCATCGTTATAGTAAAAATATTCATAACTTGTATGTAATGTACTCTTACTATATTTAATATTTGAGTTGTTATGAAATGGAAAATTATTGTATACAAAAGTAAAATCGGTCAGAGCAACTTGCCATTCATCTTCCAAGTAAATTGGATTTTGAAATTCAACATTAAACTTATCAGCTTTATTATTTTGATGAGTAAAAAGCCAACTATTAATTGGTAGATTTATGTAAAAATCTTTATTTATTTATTTTTCTAAAATGTATTGATAAATGTGTTTTGGTATGTTTACTAAATTTAATTAATTTTCCACTAATATCGCGAATATTAATTTCAATGTTGTTTATAGTTGAAGTTGAAATTGGTAAATACATTGGATTCTTCATTTCTAATTGTACAATTTCCCCTTGTTCATAGTTTTTAACCCAAATAGATTTTAAAAGAGGAACTCTAACATCTCCAACAGTTATTGGTTCAATAATATTCGAATAAATGAACATTTGTTGATGATGTAATAATCTTGGAACTTTATTACGAACGATGTCTTTATCACTAAAAGTTTGTTTATTTAATTCTAAGGTTTTGATTAAATTTTTCTCAAAATATTTTTTTGAAATATTATCTGCAAGTTTTATTTTAACCAATTCATTGTTTACAATTTTTAGTTCTTTAAAAGGAAACGGAATAAATGACATTAAATACCCTTGTAATCCAGATATGAATAATTTATCTTCAAAAATATTTTTCAAATATGGTTTTTTCTTCATAACACCATCATCTGTAAATTTTGGTAATTTTAATCGACAATGATCATCTTCAATAATGATGGATATAGATTTTATTCCAAAACTAAACGCATGTTGAATGTCAGGGAATGTTACTTAAAAATGGAACATGTGGACAGACAATAACTAAGTTCTCATATTTTTCAATAAAAACATCAACATCAGGGGTTTGGTTAGGATTTATTAATTCACAAATTTCATTTTGATTATTTATTTTCAAATATTTTATTTCAATACCACTCTTCATCGTTTCATAACTTAAATAAGAATTACTATAAAACGGAAATGTTTTACACACAAAAGTAAAATCAATCAAAGCAACATTCCACTCACCATCCAAGTAAATATGATTTTGAAATTCGAAATTAAAATTACTAGCTTCATTATTAGGAAAAATAAGAGGACAATTATTACTAGGTAAAATCATATAAAACTGGTTTTCTTTCATAATATTTATTTAATTAATTGATTTTCAGATACCAAGTTGGAGTTTCATATCCATGCTATTTAACATAGTATTGTTTATAGTTACCAACATTCTTGGATTTTAATATCTTTTGAATTCTGAATACAGTAGAGGCTTCTATAACTTGGAGTTCCTGTTCGTAGAATTTTCCAATAGCTTGATTGTTTTCCTCATCTTTGATAAAGTAAATTACAGGAATCTGATTCATATCAATTTCTGAGATTTGAAATACTTCATTGCTCCAATTGTTGTCAAAATTTTTGATGAATAGAGAAGCACTGATTTTACGTATTCTAACTTGATTACTCACTTTATATTTAGGCTTTTTAAGGATAGAATCATATTGTTGTGATATCCAATTATCCATATTATTCGTTGAATAAACATCAATTGGTCGCATTCCATTTAAATCCCTATGTGGCGAATAATTGTAGCTATAAATTGCTTTCTGTAAAATATTTATCCAGGTTTTATTTCCTTTATATACGAAATATTTTTTCAAGCGATCTCTTAGAGTTCGATTAAATCTTTCCACGTGGGCAGCTTTAAATTGAGAAAATACAGAATGATTTATTCCTTTGATAATTTCTTTAACTTTACTATTATAAAATTCTTTACCTAAAAAATAAATTTAATTTAATTAATTTATTTAATTGCATACCCAAATCAGTCTGTAAATTACGAGGCTTGCCATCAATAAATAATTCCTTGATTGCTTCAGCCATTTCATTGGCCAATTTGGTTTTTGTTGGAATAGCACGAGTGAATCGACTAAATATATCAACACATGTCAAAATATATTTGTATCCCTTATTAATTTTAGAGAAGGGTATCATTTCCATCAAATCTATATGTCATAAATCATCAACTCCCATTGTTTTATAACTAAGGGTTTTGAATTTCTTCAACATTGGTTTATTTAAACTGTACGCCATTTGTCCAGATAACCAATTCTGAGTTTCTTTCTTTGAATTAACTACTTCCTTTGCCAATTTTCTTACACAACCAAAACCAGCGGGATGTTTTGGGTCTGTCTATACCTTTTCGAGCTTTTTCACTGTGTTTCGATTTTTGGTTAATGTTTCCTTCATTATTACAACAAGTTCTCAAAATATTTAAATCTAAGTTATGTTTATCCGGTAATGAATTCTTGGTATCCATTAAGACGTAAATGATGAAATTGCGCTAATTATGCTATTGGAATTAATGCCCCAAAAATCCACAATTTTATTTATATATTATTTGTCGCATCAGACAACAATTTTTAGTATTTACTAAAGATAAAAATGATCTGTTATGTTTTTATAATACAAGTTTTTTAGCTTTAGTTTTTTTATACGGAGAATAATTATCTATAATTATACAATTATTGTCCCAAATCTTTAGGGATCATTGATACAATACTACTTACTCGGAACGATTAGGGTAACACCAATTAGCTAAGATTGCTTGGGATCATTTCTTATTTGTTTATATCCCTACCGCTCGGGTAAGTTAATTTTAAAATTTTAATCGATAAGATTTCGCTCGCTCTGAGCTTTCCTCATCGCTTGGGTTTCCCATTAGCTTGGGTTTTCCATTAGCCAATTAATTAACTTTAATTAATGTATTTTCGGTATAACTTTTCCTATGGACCCTTCATTAAATTTTTATTATTATTACTGGACTCGTCTTATGATTTGGCGTTCAACCATACCCATTTCCCCGATCAATATTAGTTTCCAAATTTTTTAATTTTTTAATTAATTTTGCACTTCAATGATTTTTGGTGCTTTTTGTTCACCTTAGATTTTTTAAGTGCACTCATTTTATTTCCATAATTATTATAACAAACTCAACAATATGCTATTATTAATTTAGGCAAACATTTACCCTAAATTTGTTTGTGTATGTTTATAAATATTTATTTATTTCAAAAGTTTTAATGATTTTGCCATTAACTTACACTATTATATTTGGATTCATCTCATGATTTGACATTCATACACTCCCATTTGTCCAGATCAATATTAAATTTCGATTTTTATACATTTTAATTAATAAGTTTTTGCATTTTTATTATTTATTGATTTTTAAGTTAGTCTGTTTCATTTTTCCTAATTTATTATAAACCTCAACACATCAATGTCATATAAAGATAGTCATCTTTCTGGTTGCAGCCAATTCTCTCTGGCAATTCACAATTCTGTCACTATCTTCAACAATTGTCAAGATCAGCACTTCTGTACAATTTAGTCTTTTTCAGATTTTTCAGTTATATCATAAAGATAAGGAAATGTTATTTTCAATTTGCATTAGTTAATTAAGAACAACCTTGTCGTATTTCATTGTTTTATTTTACTGATTTCTGTTATTCCATTTCATTTTCACTTTCTTTCTTTTTTCATTTCGGTTTTTCAGAGTCAAATACAGGATTCCTTTTTTAAACAACTTTTCCTCGAGTATTCATGCTTACTTTAATAATTATTATATTTAATTTTTCAGCATCTTAAAAGATTTCATCTATTTTCATTTTTACTATAGATCAAAAATTTATGTTAGTTTATAAGTATCTTTCTGTGACCCAATTATTTTAATTTCTTTTTTGCGACTCAGTAAAATTTCATTGACATACTGCAGTGATTTTTTATCCAAAGGTTTTGATTCAACCTTATTCACTTGCATTTTAGAGTTTCATGAAAAAACAAAACACAGATTTTCAGTATTTATTTTTGGAGAACCCTAAATTTACTTTCGTGACTCCATCCCATGTCTTGACCCACCATTTAAAAACCCTTGTTCCCGTATTATGTATATTTTTTATTTTTACTTTTATAAATTTTAAAATGGAATTTTATCGACTTAAAAGTTTTGATCAATATAAATTTTGAATAATGGTTAATAAAACTGATATTGAATGCGAATTATCAAAGGGAAGATTCTATAATCGGGAAATAAACTCAAATAGTATCACGTTAAAAACTCACCAATATGCAAAATGTAAGCGTTCAGTGGATAAGTTCGGACGAAATGTTAACAGAAATAGGAATTCAAAAAACATCTTTAAACGTGAACCCAAACAAATTCCATGTAGAGGTTATTCAAATATATCTGAAAATAAATTATCTATTAATCTTTTACATGTTCTTTTGAAGCATATTTATAAACTGAAAAAATGTTATGAAGCCGTCACAGATACTGAGATCCCATTGACCACTAACCAAAGCAACAATGAAATTGATGTTCAAATGGTTTTGACGTTCTTTGATAAATTACGCCATTTATTAATGAGTATACCTAAAAAGAATGATGAAGAGTTAGAAATAAACAATTTTTTTTATTCTTTAATTCACAATGTTGATTCTATGAAAATGAGTAAAGATGTTTGTTATAAGACTATTTTAGAACTATTAAAAGCAAATAATGTCGAATTAAAATCAAGAAAGACATTAAACAAGAGTCTCAAAGCTGAAGAAATTATTTTTATTAAGCATTTGTATTCAGGAAAGAACATTAAATGCTCAACAACACCAAAATCTCCTTGTGTAAGTAAACCAGTTTCTTTTTCTTTAGTTGAGCTAATAAATAAGGAAAATACGCAAAACTTTAGTCTGGTCAATAGAAATACAGTGGAATCACTCGATTTGGTAACTCATCAAAAAACAATATTCTATAAAGCTTTTCTTACTAATATTCCAACTTCGACACCGGAATTATGTAAAATTGAATCTAATTTTATTTTCGTTCCGAAATCTAATCCTATTCCCTCGAGTATTACCGAAACAGATTGCGATCAAACTAACTGGAATCCGTCACGGTTGATTAGCGCTAGAAACTGTTTATCAGTATGGGACATGATGCCAAATGAAACGTGCAAAACAAAAGAGGATATGTATAAAATATACAGCTGCCTCAAATCAATTGAATCCTTAACTAGAAATATGCCAAAACAATTACTGAAGAAAGTGTTTGAAATTAATACATTTTCACTTTGTCCAAGTTCAATTATTATTTAGAGAATAATCAAATATTTTTGTTCTTTGCATTGTATATTTGTAATTTCCAAAGAAAATTCACTGATCTGGATTTATTATAATAATTATATTAAATAATTTCTAATGGAAATTCCCATTAAATTTTCAATATAGTTTCAATAATGCTTCAATGAATTGCACGGTGAAAAAAAAATAAATGCAACTGAAATCCTTTAGATACCAAATATTTTAAAAATCATTTTTGGAAATATTTTCTTAGACATTTTCTATCTAGAATTAAATTATTTCAGCGAAATATGTTGGAAAAATTTGAAGTTGTTTATCTGGATTAGATGGACGTTATAATTTTGTATATTTTATTTATATATTTAATTAGTACACAAAAATAAATGACGGCTTAGTTAAATGATTTTAATTTTAGGTAATAAAAGTTCTGATGAGTCTTACGATTTTATCTTTTATATTTCTTTGCTTAATTTTATAATCAGAGACCTTACTTTTCCGCATTCAAAATTCTGGATTTCCTCGTTAACAAATCACTTTTTTCACGGTAAAAATTCAACACATTCCGCATTGTCCCCAATTAAAATTAGAATGTTTTGTCCTTGGGTATCACGTATAATAAACACGTTTCAATGAAATATTTATATTCAAGTATTTAACGACGCTAAATTTTATTAAATTTTAACTTCAATTGACCGGTGACGTTTTCCTCTTTGAATCGTTGACGTTCACAGAATAGTTTATTGAGCTGGCTGAATGTTTTTTCAACATCGGCGCTATTGACAAATAGTTGGAGAAATACCAGAGGTTTGGATGTTAAGTTTGGCAGACGATTGGATACTGACTTCCGGAATTCAATTTACTTACCACTGTTGGGCCAGAACACATATGGCCTTGGAAAATGTTTAAATGGATCGGTAACACACATGCAAATTTAAATAAACCTATTGAAACATCAATTAAACCCTATCAAATATGAGAAAAAAGAGAATTAAATATAAAATAATAAACATAAAAATAAATTAAAATAATAACAAAACGCACCAAGATCCGCACGATACCAACACAAATATAACAAGAAAACCAACAAATTCGACAATAATTGATAAATTGATAAAAGTTCATGAAAATGAAACTTAAATCAAAAGATTTGAATTAGTAATAATTCAATAAAAATTCTAAATGAAAAATTATTAAAATAAATTGAAAAATAATAAAATTAAAGAATAGAATTCACTAGAAAATAACAAGGTCGAATTTTGTTTTACTGCATCAAATTTAACATGCGAGGTTAGGGACAGAACATAGGTATAAATACCGATCCATTTTCACATTAAAAACAACCATTTTTGAAAACATTTTTTAAAAATCATTTTTGATCTAGAATTTTGTTTGCAAATCTATATTTAGAACTTACTTTTAGGTGAGAATTAGTTTATTTGGAGCTCTCTCTCCACGTCACATCCTCGCAACCTCGGTAGAGCTCTGCTTGGATGTCGGCGTGGGGGGAGATGCAATTTTATGCTTTATGTTTTATTGGTTGGACAAGTAATTTTGTATGTTTATTATTTAATATGTTAATAAATATTTATAATATTAAAATTGTTTTTCCTGCATTTTATAATATTAATTAATCTGTCGAAATTTTTCCGGCCCACAGCCAACACCTATCGCAAGTAAATAAAATCTACATACAATTCAGATTCGTGTAAGTGCGTGGAATATCGCCAATGATCTATGCCCGTGAAGACCCGGCGTGCGGAACGCAGTGTTGGAACGTCAATACTATCCGTATAGATGAAACGAGAAATAAGGGAGAAGCCTCTTGGCTACTTCCTCGTTTCTCCTTTCTGTAAAATCGACCTAAATTATCTCACACACGGCTCAAAATCATCACACCGAGTAGTCTAGTGGGCACTCATTAAATATAATATAAACACAATATGCGCCTAAGGCCTATTAAAGGGAAAGAGTATGGGAATAAATCAAATTGAAGTCGTTGATATACCTAATTTGGATTAATAATTTGAAATAAATTAGATAAAAATCATTGGCATAATTAAATCAAATTTACATCTCAGAATAAAATATTAAACGTTATTAAATCAGAAATTCATTGATTCGAGTAAATTATTGATTATTGATTTAAGATAAATAACTCATTGATTAAATTAAATTGACTAGAATAATTATTGAGCTAAATTGATATAATTCATTTTCTCTAAATTAATTTAATGATTAAAGCTAAATGATGTAAATTCGTTGCTTAACAGTAATCTAATTCGTTGAGTAAACTAAAGAAAGTCATGGGGTAAACCAAGTAATTCCTCAATTAACATTAAATTGATTTGAATAGAAGTAAAGCAATGCTCTGATAAAAATCCAGTAAATCTTTGAGTAAGAAGAAAGTAAAGCTTTGATTCGTTGATTAAAAGGGTAAAATAATTGATTAAAATAAAGTAGTGTACTGATTAAAGTAATTTATTGACCAAACAAATTTTAAAGTAAAATTAACTAATTTACTAATTAAGTATTCATCGATTTAAAAGTAGGGTAACTCATCGATTTGAAGTCAAATAATTTATTAATTGAAAGTAATACGAATTAATCAATGGATTAAAGGCTAAAATAAATAAATGGAAAATAAGTACAAACCCGTCGCTCAACTTCACCATCAGCTAAAATAAATTTAACGAGAAGTCATTGCTAAAACGTTACATCATTATTTTAACGAAAAATTGATATTGTTATTAAGAAATTGGGAAAAGCGTTAATAGGAAATTGTTGACCAATTCATCATAGTTTAAAATAAAAGTGACTTAATTGATGATAGCGTTTCATTTAAAATTATCCAAGGCGTAAATTACGAATGAAAACCCAAATATAGACCATAAAATACGAAAACCAGTACCTAATCGATAGAAAACTAAGAGTACACAAAAATTTAATACGATAGAACAATCAAGACGACATCCAAAATTTATATTAATATCACATTAAATATCGAACCATAGGAAAGGCTTACCGCTGATTTTCGACAACACTGGTGAAGTGATCTGAATTTTTCGAGAGACGATAAGGAAAAAATTTCCAACAGGTAAAACACTAAATAATAAAATCCCCAACAGAGAAAACTTCGACGGCATGATGCAGATGCTTTCCTTAAAAACATTGCTAGAAAACGTCAAATGCAATGAAAATATGTCACTCACCAAATAATCCACGAACGCGCGATCTTAAAAGTTCATTCGCCTAAAATAAATTTCGTAAATTACCAGTTGAAAAATAAACAATCTTACTCGTTGACATTTCCGGCGATATAAACATTCACTATCGTAGCCGAGTTATAAGTGGCATTCACTTCCTGCCCGTCTGATTTTCAATTGTATATTCTTCATTATATCTATCGTCAATAATAGACCATACATCATTTTCTTTATCAAGTTATGTATTCGCCAAACATCTCAGACGAGGACTTAGAGTTTCAATCTCCAAATGTTACAGAAGCCCCCTTAAGTAAAGTTTTAATTAATTTCTAGAACAAATTTATAATCATATTCGAGCCACAGGAACGACCCAGAATCAACACCATATCATTAGTGAGTAAACTCTCCGGATTGAAGGCCGTGAATCAATAAGCCATACCTATTAACGTATCTTAGTGTTCTTGCATCAGACAAACCCCAAAATCCTGTCGTTCCACCATTAAGCACGACAAAGCAATTTTTGGCTACGCACCCTCGTCAACCCCCTTAGGCCAACAGTGTCGCAAATATTTAATTAGGAATTACTAAGCAAAAAATTCCGTCCTGATCGCATTAGAAAATTGTCAACGATTCATTTCGGGAGAAACGAATTTCTCGGATATTTATCTCGCGGAAATAAAGATACTGGCTTGGCAATCGTTCCAAATATTTTCTTTCAAATTCTTCAGTCGAGTCGTGGTTCATCCCATTGCTATCATTTTCCATTCGACCCAGGTATTTTAATTGATCAATGGATCAGACACTAAGTATGAATTTGGTAACCTTTGTAACTGTTTTATTTTCGAATAATTAAACGGTAATTGTTAAAATCACTTTATTTTAAAACATACGAATGTTTAATTACCAAGTTATTGTTTCGTAAAAGTTAACTCACTTAATTCTGTTCTATTCAAAAATTTATAAATATCCAAAGAATATTTTGCAAGGTTTTCTTAAAGGATTATTTATTTAATTATCTTATATTAATATTTAAAATACATCTAGTTGAACATTTTAAACATATACCAACCTTAAATACTAGGAATAAATAAACCACTTGTGATCGAAATAAGGTAAAGTCACAAATGATTTGCATTTTTGTTATTCGTTAACATCCATAAAGATTTTCTCGACCGGACCCTTACGGCATGAGAACGCGTAACCCAGTAGCTTTGAAGTATCGTTCTCCTCCTTTTCCAATACATTGCCAGACCAGCCAGTAAAACACGTTCAACTTCGAGTTCCGTGAGTTTTAGCCCATTTGAAATTGAGTTAATCCAGTTTTCTTAAACGACGAGAAATGTTACATAATTGCGAACCACCAGATCACCGTCCCAATCTAAAAATGTCAAGAGAAATACTGAGTAAAAACAATTTTTCCATTCAGGACAAACTGGAGCTATGGTTGAACTCCCTGCTCATGTCGTGGAACAATGGAGGCAGGCATGGAATCGGGTGTATCGAGAGAGATGCCTTGACGTGCCCGAAGAAGACAAGCAAGAGGATATATCGCCAGAAGAATTTATGCGGCGGTTCCGGAAACTGTCTGATGAACCAAACCCATCCCAGGACATCCTAGCTCAGGCCCAAGAGCTCCTGGAGGGCCTCCTACAACACCAGCGCCAAGTCGAGGCAGCTGTAGCACGAGCCACGGAATACCTGGCCAACGTCAAAGATGACCTGGCGGCAGGACGTCTGGCAAGTAGTTACCCACCTTCACCGAGACCAATCCGGAATCTCAAGAGACCAGTGTTTGTGATCCCTGGTTATTCCCCAGAAGAAGGGATCAAGCGATTCCTCGCAGACAAGTGATCATCGAAACAATGACAATGAATGATTTGAACATTTTGTTATTTGGTATAATATTAGTATTATAGATCTAAAAATTCTTTCTCTTCTTTTATTATTGTAGATTTCATTTCATAAATATGTTTAAGTTTAAATATACTTATCATTATAACAGTCATCATAAAATTCAACCCTTATTATTCTAGAAATGGACCCCGTGAAGTTACTCCAAAATGAATTAACCCATGCGAGACAGGCCAATAAGAAACTCCATGACCAACTCGTCCAAATAGTCCGGGAAACACAGCAAATTAAAGCGACATGGATTGAGCCCACGAGAGTCAAACAACTGTACCAAAAACTAACCGTGGCCCAGAAGGGATGGGCAGAAGAAAAACAGTTAGTACAAGGCCTAAAAACTCAAATCAGGGGGCTAGAGGTAGCGTTATCCGCCTGTCAGGAGGGAGCAGCGGTGGCCTACCCTTTAGTCTTTGCCCCTGCTCAATTGGCCTATCGCGAAACGAACACTACCCCATCTACAACGTCAACTATTACTGCGACCACTACCCCAATCACCCCATCAACAACCAGTCGCCGACCTGGACGCAAGGAGCGGGCTAAGCGACGAGTTGCTCGATCTTCCAATCAGTCTGGAACCTTATGATCCATGTATTTAATAGATAAATAAAACATCGTTTATATATATTGTAGTTCCTGTATACCTCTTATTGTATTGATATCATCTTAGGGTTTTGAAATAACATTGTAGAAGGATTTAAGTAAGAAGCACCGCCCATTTTTGCTTCCAAACTAATGTCGGTAAAATAGTTAGACAGACGATAGAAATTTAAACGCAAGGGGACCAAATGATTAAAAGCGAGCACAGGTATTCTATCGACAGCTCGTGAACCCGAGGGTTGTCCGAGCAATTACAGTACTAGCGATAATACTCAATTTTTGCGGACAATCCACCACTTGAACACATTACCAACGTTGCCTAGCAACGGGTGCCAAGTGGCAGCTAAAATCATTTTGTATGGCGTTACTGGGGCAACAATAAAGATAAACAAACGGCGAAACCCTGTAACCCACCCCCACTATTGGTGACATTAAAGCCACTCGTGATACCAAGACAAATTGGCCATTGTGATTCACACCATCGCTCAGGTGTAAGTTTAATTTGATAAGACATTCAAAGAAAGCATTTGAGCAGGATCCAGTGCTTAAATTTCCTGCAATAGATTAATAGCGGACTGCTGTTTAGTGTAGTCATCGAATTTTGAAGAAACGAATTGCGGTCTCACTCGACATAATTCGTCACTTGGTTAAGTCAGATGTTTTAAAGAGACTATCAAATCCTGCAGATCATAGAAAACAGTGTGAATTTGTAATTGATGTGATTGCCATCTGTCTAACAAAATCATGAGTCGATTGAAATTTCCAGTGGCATACCTAAAGGCAATTAAGAAACAAAATCTCTAAAATTGATTTGATTCTTTTGTTGATCTAACTATTTAGTTTCCTAGTCAATTAATATTAAAGATCATATGACATTAACACTAGAACTACCAACAGTTGTTATATATCTATTTCTACCAAACCGGTCATTGTGACCGGTTTGATAGTTATTTGAGATAATATTTAAATCAAAGATAATATTTATACATATATTTAAATAAAAGTTGTAATATTATTTACTTTTTATTATTACTATTTGGGTCACCACAATCCTTACATATAGAGATTTTTTTCGATCTGTATTTACCACAAACATATTTTCTACAAAAAACACAGATATTCATTGTTTTATTTTCATTACATAAACCTTTATATTTTGGATCTTTATATTTTGTGGAAGGTTCTTCTGGTAATTGAAACAAAAAATCTTTTCTCGATATACTTTCTCCAGTTGTTTCGTTATACAAAATCCATGCATTTATTGCTCCCAAGTCGAGAATATTGAAAAATATTTGAAGAGGCCACCATCTTCGAGATTCCGACTTTACACTATATTTTCTGGCCATTTTATTCGTCATGTCTATCCCAAATTCGGTTTTATTATAAAATATGATAGTTTCATGCAATTTTATTTTGTCTTTTTCAATGTTGACTGAAGAACAAATATTTGTGTTAAAAATTATTTATGAAAATCAAGGCAAATTATTTTTTTTGTTTAGCAAGTTTCAGCAATTCTCTTTTATTTGCACAAATTTTCCCAAATAAGATTGTGCGTTTTCCAATATTTTTAATGCTAGCGATTTGCTGGTAAAAAATTATCAGTTGTTACATTTCTTCCAGCGCCAAAAAAGTGTTCAATTAATTGTAGGACAACATACTGACTCAAAGAAATCGACGAATGTCTTGTTTCGTTCTTTCCCAATACGATAATCCATTTATAATAAATTTACTTTTGCGATCAGAGGCTAGCCAAAATTTTATTCCGAACTTATTGGGTTCGTTCGGCCTGTACTGAGTGAATCTGCATCTCACTTTGTTGTGGAATAATTGTTCGTCAATTGTAATCTTTTGTCCGGGTACATAGCAATTCTGGCTATTTTCAATGAATGGATTCAAGACATCTGTGATCTTTATGAATTTATCCGTTTGTAATCTTACACTTCGTTCATTTTTTTCTATTCAGTTTTTCCAAAAATCCCCGGTCCCCACTTTTAAGACCATATATAAGATAATTTCAAGTTTTTAGCTTCATAAGCACCACGCGCATATAAAATTTCAAGAAAAGCGCAAAGGTTTTCTTGAGATAAGTCCTATTTTTTACCAAGAACTCGGAAAGCTTCTGGTTTTGTGCATGTTATAATATGGTTTATAATTCAATGATTGATTATCAATGAAAAAGCACTAGTTACCGTACCTTTCATTGTGTTTCGTTTCGCATTCCCTTAGGTTCAATTACTTCTTTACAAACGGTATTTATTGATCTCCGTTCCTGGAGTAAATTTAGCTTTTATTTTATTCAAAGATAATTCTATCAGGAGCAATTTCAGTTTGTATCTAAAAAGAAAATGACTGTACGTACGTATTTTAACTAAATGTAACAATTGCCATAAGAAAATAAATAAACATGAATCACAAAACACCGCAGAATTCTGATAATTTTCCTTTCCTGGTAATTTTGACCGGTCGGTATATTTAGGTATACCACACACTCATATCAGAAATATGAAGGAAGGGAATAATAAGAATTTATAATATTATTAAATAAATAAATGTAAAAAAATTCATAATATTATCATAAAGTATTAAATGGAATTTATAAGTCTTGTAAACAATTGATACAACCGGTAATTTTGATCGATCGGTAGTTAAACAAAAATTATCTATACTTCTGTAGCTGATGTAAGATTCAACTTAAATTTAAAATTTACACAAACTTTAGACGGAAAAATGACCAACTTTTAGTCGATTTAGTATCAGCAATAGTGGGATATGTCACCTCCAGCACACCCCTCCCCTCCCGGGTAAAAATTTTTCTAAGTCTAAAAGTACAAATGTTTTCTAAGTCAAAGACCATGACTCATTCAAATTCATTGAAACAAAGGCAATGAGTCATCAAAAAATTGTAAGGTCATTTAAACAAAGACCATGACTCATTCAAGGTCATTGAATAACCCATAATATTTTTCAAGGTCATTTCTGTTATTCCTTTTCATTTTCAATTTCTTTCTTTTCTCATTTCGGTTTTTCAGAGTCAAATACAGGATTCCTTTTTTAAACAACTTTTCCTCGAGTATTCATGCTTACTTTAATAATTATTATATTTAATTTCAAGGTCATTTAAACAAATACCAGGACTAATTCAAAGTCATTGTATGACTCATCATATTTTTCAAGGTCATTTAAACAAAGACCTCATTAACTCATTAAAAGTCATTGGATGATTTTTATTGGATATTTGATATTATATCATTGGACATTTTTTAATTTTTATTTTTATTCTGTTACTTATTATTAAAAGTTTTTATTTATTATTATTATTATTCGTGGGTTACAGGGTTTTGATGCTTGTTTTAAACGTCCTTGTATTTACCCTGGTAACGCCATGTAAATGTTTTCTAGCTGCCACTCGGCAACCGTTGCTAGGCAACTTTGGAAATGTGTTCGAGTGGGTGGATTGCCCGCAAAAAGTGAGCGCTATTACTATTGCTGTAATTGCTCGGACAATCCTTGGGTCCAACGAGCTGTCGTTAGAAGACCTGTGCTCGCTTTAATCTATTGGGTCCCTGTGTAAGTCTCTGAACTTTTTTATGGATACAACCCCGCTTCACTCATCAAGCAAATTATAATTGGTAGTGAAAATGTGAATATGTATATTTAAAACACATCGTAAATTTATTTCATATATTGGTCAGATTCTTGTTCGATAGTCGAGCAGCTCGGCGCCTTGCCCGTTCCTTTCGTCCGGGTTGTGGTTGTAGTGGGAGTTACGATTGTGGTTGGAGTCGCCGCCGGTTCACGGTATGCCAATTGAGTTGGGGCAAACACGAGAGGGTAGGTGACCGCTGCCCCTTCTTGACAGGCAGACAGGGCAACCTCCAACCCTTTGATCTGGATCTTCAGACTCTGAGCCAGTTGTCGCTCTTCGGCCCACCCTTTTTGGGCTGTCGTAAGCCGTTGGTAGAGGGATTTGACTTTCCTGGGATCGATCCATGTAGATTTAACTCGCTGGACTTCTCGAGTTAGTTGTAGGATCTGTTCGAGAAGGTTCTTGTTGGCTTGTTTCACTCGCTTTAGTTCGATTTCGCATATTTGTGAAGGCTCCATTACTGCAATGGAAATATTAAAGTTCGCTTTTAAATATTAAAGAAAATTCAGGCACGTGGTTAATTCAAACACATAATATGAAAATAGGTTACAGACTGCTAATAGCAAAAACATATTCTCCAAGATTATATTTTATTAAAAATTACATCACTAAATTTCAGTAGTCACTGGGATTCGGAATCCCGGAAAAACTTTTCTACTCCTTCTTCGGGAGAATAGCCCGGAACGATGATTACGTATCGTTTTGTATTGCGGGTCGGTCTGGGATTGGGTGGATAGACGTCCGCGAGTCGTAGCATGGAGAATTAGTTTTCTGAATTAAACAGTAAAACGACTTAAGCTATAAAAACCCAGACAATACGTTTACTAAATAAAAATTGGCGCAGTAGTAATTAATGCGAAGTTTAAAATCAGACTACCAAGGAGGTAAAATAGACATCATCCAAAGCAAATATATCTATAATTATTAAACGAAAATAGAACCCTACTGACGACAATTCACTAGCTTCTCCAAATATTATAATCCAAGTTCATAAGTTTCTAAAATAAATCTTATCAGATAATCAAACTTTCTAGAATTCCAATATGTGGACATCAAATGTATTATTTAATTGAGGTGTCCTAATCATAAAATAAAAAAATAAAATAGAAAACCTGAAGACGGATATTACGGAGGTTTATCGACGTCAAACGACTGGCCTAATATCGTGATACTCGTATGACATATGAGCAGAATCAACTTTCGTTAAAAGGAAAAAATTAACCTTCAGAATCTAAATGGGCAATCACTGTAAAAAATATTCAAGAAAAGGATTTTAGAAAATGGGTCCTCGAGATTTAACCTGTTCAGTTCTACCAGAATTCCTCATCGGCCAAGAAAAAAGATATCAATTCACTACTTTCATCTGGCCTGTTTCCATTCAAGTGTTATCATAACGCTGGTTCAACCATTAGAACTACGAGATTTTGAATAAATAGAGAAACCACGAAGTTCTTTCCATACTACTGTGTGAGGGGTTGTTGATCCTAATTCTATCTCTTGTCTACATATTTTTAATATTGGGTAAAAATAATGACGACTGTTTGAGGCATTATTTATTGCAAATAAAAAAATTGAGTTGATGGATGAAAGATTTTTCTGAAATGGTCTTAGAATTGATCTGATTTGATGCCAATTTCGTCGAGTAACGTAATTCTTTCTATGGCTTACATATTTTATAAGAGAACAAAATAAAATTTTATTTACCAAGAGTATCCGAGCGGAATCCTACTGGGGTGGCTATTTCTGGGACTCTGACTGACGTGTCCTGGCTCGAGGTGTTGAAATGATCCTGCATTTTGAAACTCGAAAATTAATTAAAATTTTGTTCTTGCTAGGACATTATATTGACTTTAGCGTGGACACACACAACTACCAGTGTGCGCCTATGTAGTCGGATGATACCCGACCGTTAATGAAATTATCGTTCGAAATTGGAGCTTTGGTGTGCAAATCCGAGACATATTTTCTCTACCCCCGCGAGAATTCCGGCATACCAACTCGACAATAAATAAACAAATGAAACTGGTGACTTTTAAGGAGGCTCACTATGAAAAGTTATTTCGATTTTCAAGATCGGTAAGTTTAGTATCGTTATTACTTTATTTAACTTTAACTTTATATTTTCTGTAGTGGTTAGGAATATTCGGGAGACTATGATGGGTACAATAGGATCCAGTTCCAGTTCAGTTCCAACCTTATGCTCTGGATTCAATCAGCGCAATTACTCATTTTGGAATTTTATGACGTAACATGGCAAAGTTATTATTTGGAATATTTATTATGTCTACTGGAATAAATTGAGTTGTGTATATTATGGTGAGACTTTCTAATCTAAATTTTAATTGAACCGATTGTTCCTTGTTTAAATTTAATCATTCATATTTCTAAATTTTTGTGGGTTTGTAATATTTGGAGAAGCTAGTGAATTGTCGTCAGTAGGGTTCTATTTTCGTTTAATAATTATAGATATATTTGCTTTGGATGATGTCTATTTTACCTCCTTGGTAGTCTGATTTTAAACTTCGCATTAATTACTACTGCGTCAATTTTTATTTAGTAAACGTATTGTCTGGGTTTTTATAGCTTAAGTCGTTTTACTGTTTAATTCTCGATGCTACTTTAAGATCAAGTTTTAGTCTTCGCTTAAGCAAACATCGACTCTCTATATTATATCAGGGTTATATCAAGTTAGTTGTTAAGTTTTAGCGCGAGGGGACGTCTCTAAATTTATGTCTTGGCTATATTAGATCTTTTCGATTAACGTGATCATGTTAACGTTCGCAAATCCGGCTTGAATTTATAGTTACTTCTGGTTCGCAATCTTACTTTAGGTTGGTTAAATATTGTCAGTTCGCGGTATTCACTCAATATTCAGGGTTACTTTAAGATCCTATCAACAACTTGAAAATTTTCGGTTATTTTAAATTTTATAGTGATAGTTTGTATTTAAGTTAAATTCATCACAACGATTTCAATTTTGTTACTTCCCCGTCACCTTCCCCTTGGTTGACCTTAGGCGCGTTGTGTTTATATTATAGTTAATGAGTGCCCACTGGACTACTCGGTGTGGTGATTTTGAGCTGTGTGTAGAGAAATTTAGGTCGATTATAAAGAAAACGAGAAACGAGGAAGCAGCTAAAAAATCGCTTCCTTATTCCTCCTTTCTTCTATACGGGATAATATTGACGTTCCGATCCCTGCGTTCCACACGCCGGGTCTTCACGGGCACAGATCATCGGCGATATTCCACATACTTACACGAATCTGAATAGTATGTTGATTTTAATATCTTGCGGTGTGTCTTTGGCTGTGGGCCGGACAAATTTCGACAAATTTTAAGTAAAAATAGAAATTAAATATTATGAGTGGTTTATTAAAATCAAAAAGTAATTACCAACATGACCCAATCCATAAACTCAAAAACATTATAATAAGCCGCTCTCCCCACGCCAACACCCAAGCAGAGCTCCATCGAGGTTGCGAGAGTGTGACGTGGAGAGAGTTCCAAATAAAACTCTCACTTACGTAGAAAACAGATTTTCAAAAACTGTTTAATGATTTCAAAACGATTAAAAATTATGTGAAAATGCATCGGTATATATACCTATTTTTTGTCCCTAACCTTGCGTGTTCTTTTTGATTTAGTAAAACAAATTTTGACCTTGGATTTTTCTAGTGTATTATAATCTTAATTTTTATTATTTTGAGATTTTATTTGACAACAATTTTTTTTTCTTTATATTTTTAATTGAATTATTTCTAACTCAAATTATTTCATTTTCATGAAACTTGGTATTTTTTAATAATTGTCAAATTTTGGTCAAAATCATTGGGTTTTCGTGTTATGTTTATATTTTATTCGTGCGGGTCTTGGTGCATTTTGTCATTATTTTAATTTTATTTTTATGTTTATTATTTTATATGTAATTATCTTTTCCTCATATTTGATAGGGTTTAGTTGATGTTTTAATAGGTTTGAGTTTAAATTTGCATGTTATATTTGCATGTGTGTTACCGATTCATTTAAACATTTACAAGGCCGTTTGTGTTCTGGCCCAACATTATTATTATTATTATTATTATTATTATTATTATTATTATTATTGTTAAAAGGTTTTATTATATTAAAAATAAATCTTATTAATATTATTTTATAATCCAAATAATTCCTATATAATATCTGTATGCTCACTGCAAACTATTATATTAAAAATAAATCTTATTAATATTAATTTATAACCCAAATAATTCCTATATAATATCTGCATGCTCACTGCAAACTATTATATTAAAAAATAAATCTATCTAAAAAACTCGATATATAATAAATAAATCTAAAAATAGTAATAATCATAATTTATAAACTAAGACAAAATATTTTCAAGTTTTTATTTTTCGAATATTTACAAAATTTGTTAATAAATATCAATTACATTGTCAAATAGATCTTCAAATTGTTGATCGCGAACTGCTGGATCGGTTTCAGGAATTATTATATTACCGCCAACATCAAGAACATCAACCCCTCTATAATGACCATATGCAAAACTTGAGTTTTTCCCTACCCAAGCGCTCTTGTCGTCATGATTACTTAATGCAATTTTTGAATTTTTAAAAGTAAACAGCTGATGATTTCGGGTCCCTATCCTAGTTTGAGGTACCGGCATAATAGTATTGTTATTATAACAATGTAAATAAGATTGGTGTTTAATGTCGGTACCCGGTAATTTTACACCCTTAGCTCGTATTGTTGATTTATTTCTTAGCAAGCTATAACATTTAGGGCGCAACTCACTATTTCCTAACCCTTTACTCTCATCCTTGAGCTTTCCTATAACTGAGTCAAGTCGCCTTGAATATAAAGGATGAGAAGGATCATGATTTGAGGTGTCTAATAGGTTATCTGAAATCATCGCTGGTAATAATATATCTAATTTTAAAACTTTTATTTCTAAAAAGAAACTATCGTATCATCCGCTACTAAATTAATATCACAGTTATAAATATCACGATGTTTTTGTAATTAAATATACTGTAAATCCGTAGTTTGGATAGATCTAGAACTGATTGGATTTACCATACAGACTTTTGTTATAAAATTTAAATAAATCTCTATATAATTCACTAACTGCATTTGCACGCAAGTTAGTGTTTTATCAGTATAATTTTTAAAAATAGGAGCTTGCTTGTATTTAATAGCCCCGAGAGAAAGATAAAGCCTGAGAAGCTTCCAATGAAGAACATAGTTCTTCTTAGGATAATGAGTGAGCATTAACTTCTCACTTTTGAGTTTGGTGTGTACATCTTTTCCGGTCTAATCTGAAAGTCATTTAAAAAATCATGTAAATAATCTGGAATCTCGATATCAACTTCCATAGTATATCCATATCGAAGGATTTCAATATCCACAACATTCGCTCATTCACTCAAAACCTCATCCAAACCACCATACACCCAAATAAAATCAGCGTAAAGAAGATTTTGGCTAAAAACCCAACCATACAGATTATTTATATCTATGTACAATAATTATGTATCCTCCGAAGCAGCAGTATAATGTTTGTTAAGAAATTTTAACCCAACCGCATTTCACCTTCGTAAAAATTGAACATTTCCATGTCCTGTAATAGTTCAATGGCTTCATACATCCTTTCCTCATTCATTTATAGAAAATTCAAAGATTACTATAAATTTACAATAAATACAAAATTTAATTTTACAAAGTGGATAAAAGAAAACGTAAAACAAAAATATATAAATAAGATATACAGCTATTGTAAATCGGATCTAGTCACAGTTCACCGGCGAATTCTCGTCTTTATTCGTCGATATCCACGGGAAATTTTCGTTTTCCAAGAGGTTTAAATTTAGTAGTACCGACTTGAGTCACGGAATGACCCAACTCATCCCCGAACTCGTCGGTCCAGTAGCCGAAAGAAGTTGATCACTTTCTGGTTTCCGAAATTGTCGACGGAGTGATCGAGACGGAGGATATGTCTAAACAAATTTGGAGTTCATCCACTTCGTTGGCATAGATTTGGGGAGAGGGTTCTTTTGATATCACTGATCTCGGCGGATTTTCGTCAGATTTGACAAATTGGGATGTTGTTCAGCGACTAGCATTGCCGCTTCTTCAAGGATCTGGGCTGCATTTTTTAGGAGAGCGACTTCCTCAGATCGGCGTCGTTCACGGCGACGCCGGTTTTTACTGGGGTTGTGTCTTTTGCTGGTTTTCGGGGTTTGTGGAGGACCGGTTGTGGCTTTTTCGGGTATGTGATTGGCGGGAATTAAATTCAACTTTATTGCCAAATCACGGCCGGCTAATTGCTTTGTTAGTTCCGTTTCATTAAAGGAGGCTATCAGGATGGCCCTTTGATTGTTGATAATAATCCGTTGAGCCCGGTTTTCCGCGATTAGATCTTCTCGGCACCTAGTTAGCCGGTGTATTTGTTTATGGAGAGCTTTCACAGCCTCAGGGGCGAACCACGTACCGAGCGTGCGTTAGTGCTCTGCGAATAATTTATTATATTGCTGTTGGCAAAGTAAATGATTTGGATCTTCGTTCTGTAAGTTGGGTGGGATAACTGTCGGTGTTTTTGCTTGCGGAAGTTTTGGAATGCGGTAATTAGAATTCATGTAAAGAGTTTTCTGGCTCCGCGATGAGAATATGAATTTTAAAATTTCAGAAAGAAAGAACTAAATGGAGAAATTTCTTATTATAAATTTATATAATTCCATTAATAAATATAATAAAGAGTAATAATAATAAATATTTTCCAACCATTCAAATTTTCATCACACTTAAATTTAGCTTTACTTATGGCGGCAAGTTACTCGGTGGCGAAGTCTGTTGCTAATTGATGGCCAATAATATTTTATAGATGAAGATGAAAACTATTGATGCTCCGGTCATTTTTCGATTCGCAATAGATTTTCAAACCTTTTCATTTGGTTTTATTCCTTATAGACTATAATTTCGTTAAATTCATTATAATGATTTTCGGTTTAATGCGTTATTCATTTGTTCCTATACCTAACCCTAGTCGTTCCCATTGCTGTAACAAATTTTCGACAGGCATTTGAAAAATATTACGTCCCTACTTAGACATTTTACAAATGTCGACCCCTAGGTCTAGCGATCTCCCCGTATTTTATTCTTACCGCTCCGACCAACATTGAAAATGGCCGCCACGGTGAATTACGACGGTGTCCTACCCCGCGATCAGTGTAACGAGACCTGACCGGACTAGACAGAAACCGAAGGGTGGATTGTGACAAAACAACACATCGACGTCCTGCCAATTTAACGGCCGGAATAAATATTGCTCTGCCATTCTACACGATTAATACATATGCATATTAAAAATTAAATTTAGAGGGACCTGTTGCAGATACTAAAAAGTATCACGGCCATCCATGAAAAATATTTGAATTAAAAACCATAAACGTTACATAAAAATATATTAAAACAAATCAACAAGCTTACTATTCGATTCAAAAATTACAAAGTTCGAAATTTAAAATTTTCAGAATTGGTTTTAAAGGTTAAATATTATGAAAATGGCTGTTATATTTATACTGTTTTCGTGCGTGTGTGCGACCAATCAGCTAATTTCGAATCTTTTTTGGCCATTTTTTGGGGTTTTTTAATGGCTTTTATTTAATTTTATATTTTTCTCTTTTTCTATTTATTTTTCTTAATTTTTTTAATATTAATTTTATTAAATTTACATTTTTTATTGTTGCTGATTTTTATTTTTGTTCTGATCGCCTCTTCCGCCAGTGTATTTTCTAAACTTTATTTTGCAAGGTTATTGGCGGTTTTGTATTTTTACTTTATTTTTTTCTATGTGCATTGCGTGCGAAATTTATTAATTATTTGTTTTAATTAATTGTGTTTTTCTTTATTTTTGTTTTAATTAATGTTTTATTTTATTTTTAATTTCTGTTTGCGGTGCGTGCTTATGTTATAGCAGCCATTTTAACAATTTCCAAACCTCATTAATTATTTGTTTTAATTTATACAATTTTCCACCTTTTGTTTAAATTATGGCTTATAGCCCAACAAAACTTTAAAAGTTCAAGACAATTGTAAATAATAGCCTTGGCACGGAATTGTTGAAAATAGTCCAAAAAGAAGAATACGTCAAGTTTAAGGTAAATTAACATATAATCACGCAAAGTTCCACAGTTTTGCTGCGTCCAGATTAGTTGTGCCCTATCGTACTCATCTTCACTTACGCCTTCCCAAATTGGAGGCAGCTCATAAGTGGTCTCAAGAACTTCCTCAGAAATTGCGAAATTATACGGAAAGATACCTTTACAGTAAACTATAGAACCTTGAAGTACAGAAGAAGTCAATGGAAGAGAAGTTAGTGTTTTCACAGCCTTAGCTAACGAACAATTAACAAATTGCATACTGTCGATAAACCGAACAGGCAATTTGTTAATGTGAACAATTAATAAAATAAATTTTTCTGTAGAGGTCGGTATGATATCTAAATTCCATGAAGGAAAGCGATCGAGACCGTATTTTAAAATATGGTGACGGTCATAACCTCTTAAATTATGAAAAGGATAGGTAGTAAGCGATAAATTCTAGGAGCTATATTACATTTTCGGCAAGCTGCCCCTAGATAGCTACCTGTAAAATGGCAATGATCTCTAACCGGAATTACAATCGGTTTTTTACATAAATAACAGTTTCGACAAGATTTAAACTGTCGCTCCTCATTGAAAGTCATAGGCTTTATCGATTTATCACCTTCCGAATCATAATACGGAATAACAATTTCAGTTTCAATTTCCTTAATTTTCGTAGAAAATCAGGAATACAATCGAGACCATACGATTTTGTGTTGTTATAATTATTAATTAATAAAAGGCCTACTGCAATAGGCACATGGATTTGATGATGTCTATCATCAGGAGGTAAAACGGATTTAAAATCGGCATAAATCACAAAAGGTGGGGTGATATGTTTAGAATAATTTAGGAATTCTAAGGTTTTATTTTAGGGTAATGTGAAAAGGGTTGTGCCAGTCTGATTTTTGGCACACAATACAACATGTGTATTGAATGCATTATCTAATCGAAACCCATTAAGGCAATGCGGACACCAACGGCATTTAATTTGTATTTTACAGTCAGGGGTTTGATGGCAATTCATTAATCTATCAATATTGGTCACTGCGGTATAATGGTATCTGTCCTTATTTTCAAGCAATAATAAATAAATAGGGTTTCCGTCAGTAATTTGGTTCTATGTATTAAACTTAAATAAGGATGGTGAAAGACATAATTATCTGGAACCTCATTGTCATCAATTATCATAGTTGGTGTGTACGAAAACACATTAATTGCTAACTTTAAATTAGAATTTTTCTTTTCAAACTTTGGGATTTTGCAAAGTTTCATGGGACATTCCGTGACCTCATTATATTCTAACTCATCTAAAAACTCTGTATATTTGGAAACTCTTTGGGGATTTTCACAATTATATCTTTCTTTAATAAATAAATAATGGAGTAAAGTAAGCATTTCTCATCTTTATATTTTATATTTACTATAGCTTCTTTATTTTTCAATGCAGAAGGGATATTAATTTATTTATATCCGGACAGACGACTAATGGAAGCATATTTAGTTAGAATAAAGTGTATTTCTATAATATTAATAACACACCATCCACTGCCTAAATGGGTAAATTGTACAATTTTTTTCGTTAAGATTATTAACCCCTTCTCTTAAAAAGTTGTCTGAAAATGTCTCCGCATTATTCGAAAAATAGTTGTCACGGATCTTACCATCTTTTTCAAATTTAATTAATATTGTGAATTGAATTTTAACGCTCCCCATTTTTTTTTATTTCAAAAATTAATTTATTACTGATTCGCTCAGTTAAAGTAATTTTAATTAGTTGCTCATCAGAGATATCAAAACGTAAAGTTGTGATAGAGCCATTTAAATTTACTGATATGTTCGGCTCATTCTCTAATGAAGAACCTCCGAATTGTATAATATCATTATTTATAATAGATATAATATCATTATTTACATTATTTATAATATTTTCATTGTTTATAATAGGTATAATATTTACATTATTTATAATATTTTTATTATTTATAATAGGTATAATATCATTATTTACATTATTTATAATATTTTCATTGTTTATAATAGGTATAATATTTACATTATTTATAATATTTTTATTATTTATAATAGGTATAATATCATTATTTACATTATTTATAATATTTTCATTATTTATAATAGGTATAATATTTACATTATTTATAATATTTTTATTATTTATAATAGGTATAATATCATTATTTACATTATTTATAATATTTTCATTATTTATAGTAGGTATAATATTTACATTTTTTATAATATTTACAGTAGAATAATCATCATCACTGATTTTGATGACTTCTTTTTTAATCATTTTATTAGGAATATTAATATTAATATTTTCAGCAGGCCTTTTATTTAATTTATTCGATTTAGTTTTTGGTTTATTTTAAATTATATTCAAAATAGCTATATTATTTTTATTAATTTTCTTAAAAAGTTTAATTTTATTAGACTTAAAAGAATTTATATGAATTGCAGGTTCCCTATAAAATTCTTTATATTTAACGCTCTAGGAGGTTTTGCATATGGCACATATAAAAAAGTCGATGCCATTAAATCTAGGTCGGTAATATTTTTTCATGTCCTTATGGCATCTTTCGCCGTGTTGTAATGCAATATCTCGGATAAAAAATGCTATTAAAAATAATAAACTATACATTAAAATATATATAATTTCTATATAAAGTATCTAATAAAAATAATAAATTAATATATACAAAACCTATATAAAGTTTTTTATTATATAGACAAAATAAAATTAAAATTTACCGACATTATCATTGATAATAATAACTTCATTTTCACTATCTTCAATTGTAATCACTTCATTTTCGCTATCTTTGATAATGATAACTTCATTTTCTAAAATAATTATTAAATAAACCAAAATTATTTTAAAATTTACCTATTTCATCCTTGATAATGGTAACTTCATCTAGCTGGTCTTGATATTCGGTTATTAAAAACCAATCTAAAATAATAAATAATAGAATGAAAATAAAATTAAAAATCCTTACTGGTTTCAGACGTTAACAGGTTTCCTAAAATATTATTGTTCATTTTGTAGTTGGCGGTGAACATTTTTTGAAATGTGACAAATTAAGAAATTGCCAATGTTTATAAAGAGAATCAAATTTTCAGGATTTATCCAATCACATTTTAGCAATAACCACATATAGGTGAGAGATTTTTACGCATGCAGGCTATACTGTGTAGGCAGGTTTTCTTTGTAAATTACATACAGTCTTGAGTGTGTAAGCATGTGTTCCTTGTTACTAATCACGCGCTTATCATGCACTGTCTTTGTAAATCATGTGATGATCATGCAGTGTCTTTGTAAATCACAAACTTATCATGCACTGAGTTTGTTAACATTAATTAAATATTAATTAAACACATAATAATAGTAATAATAATAATAATAATAATAATAATAATAAAACATAACAATAATAAAACATTACAAAACATAAATAAATTTATTAAACATCAAATCGCTTGGATAAAAACCAAGCTAAACAATGTTCACCACATGTTAAGGTCCATGGTTTTTAAAACTTAGTTTTATTATACACAATAGGTTTACCCATTGTTTGCAGTTTCAAAAACATTAAAGCCAAATAATAGAACTCCATATGATCAAATACAAATATCTTGATAGTTTTCATATATATTACTAACCAATGTTCTCCACCGAGATGAGACGATTGAGAATTGACAATTATAGCTTGATTATTACGTAAATATGGAATTTTATCAAGAGGAAAAACCCCTAAAAATTCATGTCCTAGTATTTGTTTTCCAATTCAATAAACCTGAACAGAACTAAATCAATAATATTATTAATACATGAAAGACTTACTCCATGACAAATTATCATAAATTATCTATATTCAAATTTCATTATCTATATTCAATATTCATCTACCATTCAAATCAACAATGTTCGTTCAAATTAGTAATGCTGTGTTTTCAGTTATTTGAACCTCATTTTCAAACACTCCATATATTACAACATGTACCGGTTCAGTTGTAGCTTTAGCAAACTTTATATCTAATCGTAAATTTCCATTTTGAGGTAATTGACTCTGATTTAAATCAAAATCGGGTGCCAAAACAAATGTAAAGAATGGATATTTGCTTTTAAAATCATCAAGAGTTATATCACAATTTAGGTTTTTATCCAAATAACCCATATTTCTCACTATACTCTGCATATATGCAGCACAATAATTATCATTATCGAAATCTTGAGTATATGTTTCTCTATAATCACTATTTTTTGATAAAGTTAAAGATGTTACTCCAAATTTTTGAAAATTAAGCTCGATGTTAAGTATGATCTATTATATTGAGATTCACTTTGAAATGTTACCAATATAAAGTTGGGCATTCTTCTATCTCCAAATATTTGTTCCTTACCTTTAGTAATAGCAAATTGAACAATTTCCTTTGTTTTCAATGGATATATTACATGCTTAGAATTAAGCCCTATTTGATGACCGGCTAAAACAGAGGGATCTTCTCACCAATAATTTTGCATGAACTAATTGAAGAATTGGTGCTGTGGTAGCACTTGTTAGTGATAATGCCGACTCACATCTTTTCAATCTAATGTGTACATTAACATCTGGGAGTAAATATTCCAGCTGGTCCATAAAATCGAGTTGTAATGATGAGCACATGGTAAGTAATTTCGAGCCTTTAATCCACTTTTTCCTATCGTCATCACTATTATAACCCATAGAAGTTAAACATGTATTTTTAGTATCGCTATTGTAATTTATAATAGTCTCTATTAGAGCTTTGTGAATATATGTACTGTTACCATCTTCAATCTTGATAATATTAAATCCGAAAACTGCATCTTTACAAAGTATATGAAACAAGAAATTATTTGTTATTACATTACCCAAAGGTTTTCTATCTTTATCTACAACTTTGATCTGAATAGTTAACAATGTATCTTTCAAATCTAGATATTCAGTTTGGGAACCGTTAATATAAAATTCAATATTAGTTCTACTATCTATAATAGAATTCATCGGAAATACTTCTTCAAAGGCACCCATTTCAATTACTGCCGGGGGAGACGGTCTATCAAATAAACACAGATTTACAGCAAATCATTATTGAAATATAGTTCCATGTCCTTTCATTCGATTGTTTATATGAGGTTTATGATGTTTTCTACGTTTTTGAGCTGATGCTAGAGCCGATGCCGGTACCTGTATTTGAAACATACCCGCAACATACGGTAGAACTTTCCTTAACTCGGAAAATGCATTTGATTTCAGAGATGGTAATATTTTCTGCTCATTCATTATCACATCTTTAGCTGTTTTCATACCAGAACTACCAAGGCGTTTAAGAATAGGAAGTGCCAATCTAATAAAAGTTCTCAAAAATCCTGATCCATACTGTTTACCAATAAAATATGATAATTCGCCACCACTTTGTCTACTACTATACATAATAATAATATCGTTATTGGCTATCTAATTTACGAAAATGTAATGTCAAATGAGTTTTTGTATCTTTACTAAATTCAATAAATTTACCGCTATTTATACATGTTGTTGATACCGGTAAGTACATGGGATTAACGATATTTATATTGACAATTTCATCCTGATCATTTTTATCAATCCAAACAGATTTCAATAGAAGAACCAAAGAATCACCAACAATTATAGGATCGATGATGTTAGTATATATGAACATCTGTCTACGAAGTTTTATTATTTTGGGTTTGCGTACACCAAACGTACTTGCCCGATATGTTTGCTTATCTAATCCAAATGTTTTTTGCCAAATTTTTATCAAATGTAACTTCACAAATGTTATTATTCAGACTGAATTTACATAATCCATCTTTTACAAATTCAATAGTTTTAAATATATGTAAACAATTGAATGAAATATATTTATGTAATTCTTCAAGTGTTTCAATATATAAATCTTTAGTAAATGTAAATGTATCTTCCACCTCATTAATAAATGATACAGTTATTTTGATGTGATCATTCACAGGGCCGACATCAATAAATGTTTTGAAACGTAATAGGTATTTAGTACCAGGAACTACAATGCTAAGCTTATCACTACTCATTCGATTGGTATCATCGATACTTTCGAATTTTATTGTAAATGGACTAAAATCACAACTAACATTCAATCCATCTTTAAAAAACATGCCACTATTTTCATCTAAAATTTGATTCGGAATATGACAATATCGTTCAATATTATTGATTGAGAAAATACCACTACATGTTTTAGGAACACGCTTCTTGTAATTGATTTTACATTGACTATAAAATGGGAATGTATTGTACACAAATATAAAATCTTGCAATTCAACTTCCCAATTTTCATGTAAATAAACGGGATTTCTAGATTAACCATAAATTTATTTGCTTGATTTTCCGGATGGATTAGTGGGCAACTATTGTTCGGTAAAATAGTATAGAAACTCATTTTACTAGGTCTTTTGATGATATCAATGAGGGTTTTTGATATCCATGCCATTTGAAATAGTATTGTTTATCCTTACACAAAATTTAGTTTTCAATATTTTCTGAATTCTGAACACTGTATGTTTGGAAATAACTTGTAATTCCTGTTCATAGAATTTCCCTTGTATTACATTGTTATCACTATCTTTAATAACATACATTACAGGACTCTGTTTAGTATTAATTTTAGTAATTCGAAATACCTCATCACTCCAATTACTATGGAAATTTTCAATGAAAAGTGTAGCAGATATTTTACTTTGTTCAACCTTACTGATTTAACTAATGTTTTCGAGCTGATATCTACAGGTCTCAAACCATTCAGACCTCGATGTGATGAATTATTATAACTAACAAGTATTTTTGGTAATACATTTATCCATATTTTATTACCTTGATGCACGAAATATTTCTTCCATATTGACCATATTGACCAATATTAGTGAACACAATAGAGGCTGTAAAAGTGATATAGGAATGTCTGATTTTAGAATTTTGTTGAGAAGTTTTAATAGTTATTGGGAACGAGTGATATGTGAAGCATTGCTGATAAGGTCATTGGATCCAAAGATTAATGTGCAGAGTGCTGTGACTACGAATGTTTTGAATGTTTTTAAATAGTTTACGTATGTTAAATCATGTTTGTTTTTTTTAATATTATTAAAATAATTGAAAATTTTAAATTACATTAATTTTTAAAAATTAGAATATAAGTAAAAAAATTTAAAATTTAAAATTAATTTAAAATATATTTTTAAAAATATTTATTTATTAAAAAATTAAATTAATAAAAAATAATTTGTTTAAATTAAATGTTAATTCGTAATATTTTTAGTTGGTTTTGAGTACCTGAAGATGATAGCTGTGCTATCGAAATATATCGTACGAAAGGTTTTTTATTGGCGTTATCGTTTAATTAAATCGTTGCCAAATTTATTTAATTATTTATTAATAATAATAATAATTATAATTATAATACCTAAATCGATTTGCAAATTGTGTGGATGCCAGTTTTTAAATATATTATTAGATATTTCCTCTGAAGATTTTGTCTTTGTTGGTACACCGCGGGCAAAATGACTAAAAACATCAATACACGTTAACATATATTTATAACCCTTGCTAATCTTCAAATACGGTATCATCTCCATCAAATCCATTTGCCATAAATCATTAATACCGAATGTCTTATAAGCTCTCGTTGGAAATCTTTTCCGCATCGGTTTGTTTAAACTATACGCAATCTGATCTGACAACCAATTTTGCGTTTCCTTTTTCGAATTTGGGAATCTTTTCTTTAACTTTGCTACCACCGAAACCTGCTTCGTCTTATGGGTCCATCCAAATCTTCTCCATTACAACAAGATGATTTAAATTTTAATTTAACATTAGGTAATGATTGTCCCATCGTTTATTGGAATCCACCTAATACTATTTTCATGTTTTTCAATTTACAGAAATTATCTTGAGTTAATCCATGTTCTTCATCTGCATCCTTATGCCAATAAATCTTGTTGAATTTTGTTTAAAATAAATTAGATTTCAGTAATTTACACACAAACATAGTTTTACCACTACCACTTGGGCCGACGATTTGATATACCGCATCATTTCTTAATTCCATTATTAATTTGTATAATTATAGGTTTTTGTTTATATTATACAATTTAATGAACTCTTTCTAAAAATCATATATATATATAGATTAATATTTCATTATTGTTTAATTATGTTATCAAATATAAATTATAAAGGACCTTTCGACGTGTCAAAAATGACGTTTCCGAATGGTAAACCCAAGTAAATTGTTGATAGGAGTGGAAAATACCCTATAATATTTCTCAAATCCGGAAAATTCAGAATCATGGGATGCAAGAAACCTTTAGATGTCAATAAATTACATTACAAAATAAAGGATATTAAAACCCAGTCAATTACGGTTCAGTATCAATCTATACAACATGTCAACAAAATGTCTTTGTATATTCGAACCAGAACTATTTCCTGCACTGAGGCTTTTAAAATACAATCCAATGTGTGTTAACGTGTTTGCCAGTGGGAAAATAATCATATTATGGTTGCAAAATCTAGAGTACAAAAATATTTTTACAGCCATACACAATGAAATCATGGGATTGGTCGATATCTGATAGGCTAATGATTGATTAAAACATCTTGGTTATTCATTTTATTTCATTTTTAAAATGGAAAATGCTACTCCGATGACAAGTTCAGTAAAATTGTTGGGCTATAAGCCACCATTAAAACAAAATAAAATGACTATGAAAAAGTCATATTGAAAAATTATGAGAATGGCTACTACAACATAAGCACGCACCGCAAACAGAAATTAAAAATATAATAAAAACATTAAATAAAACAAAATAAAAAATAACATAATTAAGTAAAACAAATAATTAATAAATTCCGCATGCAATATACATGGGAAAATAAAGTAAAAATATAAAACCGCCAAAACCTTGCAAAAGAAGGTTTAGAAAATACATAGGCGAAGCGGCGACCAAAATTTAAATATCAAAGGGGTAAAAAGAGAAACAACCAAAAAGAATGGTTAAAAACAATAAAAAATAAAGATTTGCTAAATATTAAGAAAATAATATCAAAAAATAGAAAAAAAATAAGGAAAAAAATAAAAAGATTTAAAATAAAAAATTAAAACAATAAAAACCCCGAAAAATAGCCGAAAAAGGCCCAAAATACTCTGATTGGTCGCACACACGCACGAAAACAGTATAAATACAATAGCCATTGTCACAATAATTAACCTTTAAAATTTATAAAATTTCAATTTTGATTTGAAACTTTGAACTTTAACTGTAAGTACTTTGGTAAATTTTTGTTTTTGTATGAAATGTATTTTTTGAAATTTTATATTAATTCTTTTTTCATTATCATGGATGGCCGCGATACTTTTTAGTATCTGCGACAGGTCCCCCTAAATTCAATTGTATATATCTATAATGCTAATCGTGGAGAATGGCAAAGTAAACATTCAATTCCGGCCGTTAATTTGGCAGGACGTTGATGTGTTGCTTAGTCACAATCCACCCTTCGGTGTCTGCCTAGTCTGGTCAGGCCTCGTTTGCACTGATCACGGGGTAGGGCACCGTCATAATTCACCTTGGCGGCCATTTTCAATGTTGGTCGGAGCGGTATGAGTAAAATGCGGGTAGATCGCCACACCTAAGGGGTTGACATTTGTAAGATGTCTAAGTAGGGATGTAATATTTGTTTTTTAAATGCCTGTCGGGAAATCGATTATAACAAAGGGGACGACTAGGGTTAAGTATAGGAATAAATGTATAACACAATAAATCGAAACGAATTCAACGAAACGAAAAGATTAAAAATTTTTTTAACGTGAATCGCAATGACCGGAGCATCAATATTTTTCATTTTTCTTTTGTACAGAATTATTGTCAGCAGATCAACAATAGATATTTACACGAAAACCGACATCGTAAAAATTAATATTTAAATATGAGTTTGGTGCAGGATTGTGTGATGTGACGTTCTAATTAATTATTTCTTTTATTATCTTTATTTTTAAATTGATAAAAATTTCTTCATACTAAATTATCCCCCTTCAGTTTCTTTTATTTTTGATTTTTAAGAAAATCTTTGACAACATGCAGGCCGGATATAAAATCCCAAAACTAACATCACTGGAAAACCCAACAATAATGACAACACCCACCAAGAATGTCAGAGAAAATATGCCCAGTTGGTCGCAGAACACGAACGCACGCTCGGTACGTGGTTCGCCCCCGAGGCTGTGAAAGCCCTCCACAACCAAATCCACCGACTTACCAGATGCCGAGAAGACTTGATCGCGGAAAGTCGAGCGCAGTGAATCATCATCAACAATCAGAGCGCCGTCTTGGTAGCTTCTTTTAATGAAGACGAACTGACAAAACGATTAGCCGGCCGGGATTTGGCAATAAAGCTGAACCTAATTCCAGCAAATCATATCACCGGAAAAGGCACAACTGGTCCTCCCCAAACACCGAAGACCAGCAAGAAGCATAACCCAGCAAAAATCGGCGTCGCCGTGAACGACGTCGGGCTGAGGGGGTTTCTCTATTAAAAAACGCAGCTCAAACTCTGGAAGAAGCGGCCATGCTAGTTGCCGAACAACAATCGCAATTGGCCAAATCTGCCGAAAAACCGCTAGAAATGAAAAAAGTTGAAGAATATACAACCGAAATCTGCGCCGGGGAAACGGACGAGTTGCGAATTCAGATGAAGATTTCCTCCAAGTCAACTAACACTTCGGAAACCGACTCAAATCGCAAGTCCTCCACTTCTATCGGTTATTGGATGGACGATTTTGGGGATGAGCTCTGCCACTCAGTTCCCCAGGTCGGATCTAACGAACTGAATATTAGCCGAAAGCGAATCTTTCCCGTCGATATTGACGAATGAAACTGGATCCTGTAGAAAACGGAATTGCATCTTGCCATAACAATTTAAATCAATTTATATTGTGATTATATTTTATTATTTACCTTTAATTATTGTTTTCTCCTTTTGTAAATATCATCATCGTGAAATAGAATTTTTTTTTGTTATTATTCGTTAAATTTCTTAATTAATTTCGATACGTCTGAGTATATATGAGAAAAGGATGTATGGAGGCTTGCCTGAGTATAAAGTAAGATTGATGAAGTTCGATGCATGTGAATAGCATGACTGAAAAGCGGTATTTAACTTGAAATACTGAAAATGGAAATAATTATAATTATTGTAAAAATGATTTTTAAGCTTTTAAAAAGAGTATGTTGGGAAATGAAAGAATAAAAATGAATAAAAAGAAAATTGTAAATATTAGGAGGATTTATTTTCTTTTAAAAGCGATCAGGAAATTTGCTTAAACTTAAAACAGCTGATTTAACAGCGATTACAATTAATTATATAATAATTTAAATTTTCGCCAATTACTTAAGGAAAAGATTTTCCAAATTAAAACAAAATTTGAGGTTACCAATATTGTTTCGAAATTTTTATACTTAATTCAGAGGTAAATCGGAAATTTTAGATAATTTAAGGATCAGAATTTTCCAAAAGTTATAAATCCAATTTTTCTTTGGAAAATATCCTATATTTTAGAAGTTAAAATTAATTTATTAATTATCTAAATTTAATGTTAATCAAATTTAACGGACCAAAGATAGATAAGCAGCCAGGTCGCAAAGGAGTACATTTCCGGCTGTAAGGTGTGCTAAGACTCGCCAATGAATTAAATGAGACTTCAACGGAATTTTGATTCGGACGTATACATATAATCGATGATAACAGATGGGAAAGTATGTGCCAATATCGAGGGAAATAGATAAATGAAATAGACATAAGTCCTTCTATCGGCTGTCAGGAACCCGAAAGCGAGATTATCACAAGGAGTAGTCTTGGAAACGGGGCTCACCTGCTTGTGGACTCTCGGCTACTGTATACAGTACCAACATGGGCTTGCTCATGGGTATACAGTGGTTATGTACAAATTGTGGGGCGTCTGGGGAAGATAAGTATTACCCTAGCAAAGGCAAGAGTTGATTGAAGGAATAGCTAAAAATAAATGAGAGCAGGTTAAAACAAAAAATAATTCTACCCAGTACGCCAACAAAATAAACGAATGAAATTGAGAATTATGGTACATTTATTATTTTTTATTTATTATTATTATTATCATTGTTTACAGATGATAATATCAAGAAGTTATTTTAGTGCGTTTGTTCTTCTTTTACCCTCAAATGCAAACAATTCTGAAAGATCGACCAGCATCATTGATTCTTGATCTCGTATGCACCGAGACAAATATCTGGATATTCAATATAATCGATCAGGCTTTATGGGATGTAAAGTTAAATCGAACAATGAAAGATATGGAACCCGAATACCCGTTTATTCTGGATTGCAGCTGTTGCAATTTCAGATACCAAAGGTATGTGGAATGGTGTCACTTCAAATCTTTTCAAAATGTTTGTAAATTTTAACATTTTAGAAAATAAATGTTTTATTGTTTATTTGGTTGTTTTGGTTTGATTAGTAATAGTCTGGTTTTAATAGTAGAAATTATTAAATAATTAGTAATAATATTAGTAGTTGTTTGGTTTTGATAGTTTTAATTTTTTAATTAGTAATATTATTAGTGATTACAATGATATAGTAATAACAATAATAATAATTTGGCACATTAAAACATATATAGAAACGAATTTAAGACTTATGTTGTTATAGAATATTGCGGTGATGAAGCATGTATATTTAATAATCAATAAATCTTTAAAAATGTAGTTTTTTATTAATAATTCAGTTAATAACAAAGAATAATACATTTATTAAAATTTATGATAAACTTTATTACACAAATATATGACTGATAGTTTTAATAAAAATTTACAATTTGAAATATAAATATCTGAGCGTTTGGCAACTTGAATAATTTGATACTCATTCACCGTTTTCTTCTACCCAAGGATCAATTTTTGTTTGTATTACCTAAAGAATGATAAAAATAAAATAATAATAAATAGTAATATACCTCTATAGACCATTGGAAATAATTTTCATAGTCGGATCCGGATTTTAATGTCATGTGTTTCATATACATTAATCCTACTATTATTCGCATCCATTTATTATTTTCATCAAACATATAACTAAATATCGATTGAAATGAATTTTTCTTTCTCTCAAAAGTTGGAAAATTGAGAATAGGCTATCTTCTACGATTTTCTCGGTACAGTTGACTATGAATTTTATATTTTTAATGATATCATCATCATCTTCATTATTAGCAACAGCTCATTCAACAAAGTTATAAAAAATTTAGTTTCTGAAATTTTATAAAAATGTTTGGAGGTATAAGCTTATTTATACTATATTCGACCAATCAGAATCATGCATTGATATTGGGAAGTTGTAATGTCTTTATTTAAGAAAATAGGTAAAAATATATAATGGAAATGTGAATATTGATGATTTGTTGCACTGTTTTGCATAAATATCGTAATACATTTTCTGTCGAGCGCTTTTAAAATTCTCATTTTCCACTTGAAATCTGAAACCTAAATTTTCAATTCTTTCTGCTAATCTTTTTACGAGAATTTCCATATGT
This sequence comes from Schmidtea mediterranea, assembly GCA_022537955.1. NCBI lineage: Eukaryota > Metazoa > Platyhelminthes > Tricladida > Dugesiidae > Schmidtea > Schmidtea mediterranea. The sequence continues at coordinate 115,976,699 of CM039680.1, forward strand.
GTCGGTTTATCTATCATATGTGATATATCATTCTACATAACGATATCTGAACACATACATCTTGTTTTATTTCAACCTTCCTCAGTTATAATAATTGACTTGTTTGCATTAGTCACTTTAAAATAACTACCAATTAATATTATTAATAAAATATCTTGAATCTTTTCAAATCTCTGTAAATTAATATTTATTGTTTATAGCTAATTGTCAAAATAAGTAACATCTATAATACATTTATTTAAGAAAATAGGTAAAAATAAATAATGGAAATGTGAATATTGATGATCTGTTGCCACTGTTTTGCAAAACTGGTTGCATTGGTTTCATCAGTTGTTGGTCTTCCTTCATTATACGATAGAACTGATCATTTGTTTTACTGGAATAAACTTTTATACTATATTGAATGTGATTCATCATTTTTTGATTGAATTTTCGATTTTCATTCAATTTGAATATTGATTTTCTTAATTCATTGTTGATAATACCTATGGTCTGATTTATATATAGATTATCATCATATGTAGAATATCATCCGAGCTCTTTTTAAAGTCTCATATATGAATTCAAATCGGATTTCTAATTTACTCATTCATTCACATAATCTTTTGACTGGAGTTTTCAAATATCTAGGCTTATCTATCATATACAAAATATCCATCAACACGGAAGTATCAGGACATACACATCTTGTTGAACTTTTACCTTGAACGGTTACAACAATTGAGTTAGCCATTTTAAAATAACTAACAACTAATATTATTATTAAATTTTCTTTAATCATTTTCAAATCTATATAAATTAATATTTATTGTTTATAGCTAAACGTTTGTGTGTTTAACTTCTCATTGGTTTAAATGAGTATAAAACTAATTGTTATTTCAATTTTTATCATTATAATGGATGTTATTGTACCGAGCGCTGTTTAAGCTATGACCGAAATTGAACATTATGGTAATTTATTATTATTATTATTATTATTATTATTATTATTATTATTACTTGTTTTGTAGATGATTATTTTAAAGTTATCAAACAACGTCTGGACTATTATCCAGATATACATGAAATATTGAAGGATAAGCCAGCAGCAATACTTCCAGACTTGGTCTTTAATTACACATCTATATGAATATTTTCCTTAATCAACGAGTTCCTATGGGACGTCATACAAAACAAAATGTTAAAGGATATTGAACCCAAATATCCATGTGGTTATGGATGTCATTGCTACGCTGCCCGATATAGAAAGTATGTGGAATGGGCTTTAAATAAAGATCTTTGACAATATTACTATAGTCGAATTATTTCTTTTTAATAAAAGTTTTTTGTTGTTAATGACTTTCTTTTTATTATATATTAATTATAGTATAATAATAATAATAATAATAATAATAATAATAATAATAATAATAATAATAATTATAATAATAATAATATTAATAATAATAATTTGAGGGGGATGTGCTGGAGGTGACACATCCCACTACTATCGACATACAGTAGTTTTGAATATTTTTTGATGCGATAAAGCAAAACGTCTGCAAGTATTTTCTCAAATTTTGCCATCTTGCTCTTACTTATTTGATTTCGATCTTTACTTTTTATTAAATTTTCAAATTATGTTTGGAGTTCGATTCTTAAATTCTTTTTCTAAAATCTGTTGGGATATTAAATATTTATTCGTCGATGAATATGTCTCTTGATCCGACTCCTCGTGTTCAATAATCAATAAGACAGAATCCTAACAAAGTAATCTTTATTGAAAAATATTCACCACTATAAACAATAATTTATCTCTCGTACACACCATAAGGGTATCACAATGTAAGTCACTGCAATCTGATTAAATTTATCGCTTTACTGCTCTTCAGTCGTTTCCTTCAACTCGTTAGATTCTCTCTTCGACCAACTGGCAACTTATTTTGTTGTCAGTTACTTTTATAGTTTTTGGATTCCCATTAACCTGGATTATTGCTAGGGAAACTATTTTCCATTTCGAACAATTTATTGCCCGTTTCAATAATACCAGAAACGCATTAAGCTGACGTTCAGCTCGGCGGCCCTTGATTAATGGGTTCGTCGGTAAATAATTTAATTAATTAATTAATTTTTTTTTGGGCTCCCGACCCCTCAACATATCTTATCTCAATCTAATAGTATTTTATCCGTCTTCAAAATCAAATTTGCCACCGGTTACCACTTTTTCCCCGAAAAATATTGATTTTTACTTTTTTCAAAATTTTAATTAATTTTAATTGATTTTGATAATTTTTAAATTTTATTATTTTTATTCATGTTTTCTTATAACCCCAACAAATCTTTTCATTTTCTATAAAATTGGAGCCAGTTTGGTATATTTTTGCTAATTTTATTCAGTTGTTATTGTTTTGTTATGATTTTTTATTTTTTAAATTTATTTTTAATGTTTTTCGAATTTTTTAATGTTTTTAATGATTTTTTATTCCTTTTTGATGTTTTATGATTAAAAATCCTTCTTTTTTGCCGCTGCTAATGTTTCGTGACAAAGTAACAAAAAAATTACTTCTATATAATTTTTTTAATGCCCAACAACAACTGCAAATGGTTGATAATATTCTGATGAAAATGAACACAAAATTGCTGGCTAAATGGATGACGGAGGTGATAATGAAAACAATGATGAATTGGATGCAAACAAGGAATCAATTTAATTGATATTCTGACTGATAATAATACTGAAAATGAAGACAAATTGAATATTAATGACGAATAAATTTAAATGAAAATGATGACAAAGATGAAAATGTATCACGAAGATAATTTGATAAGTAAAAAGATTTTGATAAAATTAATTATAAAATAACTGTTATTGATGAATAAATTTAAATGAAAATGATGATAAAGATGCAAATGATGACAAAAATGGATGATGAATATGACAATAATGAAAACATTTCAAAAAAAAATGAAAACTATGACGAAGATAAATGATTGATAGAAATAAAATAAATTACTTAAATGTAAATTAAACTTTTTAAAAGTAAATTAGTAATAAATTTAAATAAAAATGGATTTGATGACGATGACAAAAATGGCGATGAAGCGAAAATGAATGATAATATTTACAAATAGTTGGCAAACTAGCTGATAAAATGCATGACTGTGATCTTAATGAAGAATAAAATTAAATGACAAAGATGAAAATACTAAAATCATTTTTGGCAATAAAAATTATATGGATGATGGTAATATTATTATTTCTGACTAATTTTTTTACAATTATATATGCTAAAGTGTAATTTTTTTCTAAAGTATATTTGTTACAGTTAAAGTATCAACTTAATCAATGTATACACTGACTAGCTAAAGTATACTTTAACTAAAATCAGATAAAGTATACACAAATAAATTTATGAAGATTATGAAGAATTTAATGTTGATTAGTTAAAGTATTTCAATGGTTTGTTTATTATCTAATGTCATGTATGGTAGATATCTTTACAATGTATTTATTAATACATATATTGATGAAATGTTTTTATTTTAATTTAAAAGAAAGTAAAAAATTATATCCTAGTTGTTTCAAAGTTTTCTAAAATAATATATGTATTTTCGTAAAAAACGATTTTTATGATATATTTATCCGAGAAATTATCAATAAATTAGCGTTTTTTCCATAATTATTTTCGTGAAGTTCGCAAGATTTCTATTTATAGTAGACACAACTAGTACAAGTCTTTAAAATTATCAATAAATTAGCGTTTTTTCCATAATTATTTTCGTGAAGTTCGCAAGATTTCTATTTATAGTAGACACAACTAGTACAAGTCTTTAAAAATTGGAGGTTAGAATCATTCAACTAATACTATCATTAATGCAAATCAATGGGTGTATTCACTCACTAGTTAATGAATATGTATGTATCATTTGAAATAATGTATACTTTCACTAAAACAACAAGTGAAAGCATGCATCAACTAGTTAGTGTATACAATACCTGCAATTTATGCTTTAACTGTAACATATTAATTAAATTAAACTTAAAGTGTAAATTTTTAATAAATTTTATTAACGTCAGATTAATGGAATTATTTTGCTTGACAATTATGACAATGATGACAGTAATGATAATTATTTTGTGTGTATTATTATGACATTGGGTGGGTCCGTTTTAACCCTTTATTTGAAAATTTATTTGGAAGCTGGTTGTTGTGGTATGCATCTGTAATCTAGCTAGTAGGAGGCCTCTGAAAACCTTTATTTTTTGTATAAAATAACACTAATTAATTTTGTCACAGTACCGATGATGCTTGTCATGATCGTGTGTCCACAATTGAAAGTGTGTAAGGCGACAGTAGTTGACTAGTAGAGCAGGTCGATAGAATACCAAATTTACAGGACTTGAAAACTGAATGTTTCAGTACTTACCTTGTCTCTACTAAAGAAAGTTGTCTTTGTATATCCAAAGTTCACATGCAAATTTTCTTTCAAATTGGTTAATGTCGAATACCTCCGCATTTATGTAAAAGATAAAGGTGACATTACACACTGTGTATATTTTTCAACTACTTTAAAGTCACAATAAAAACATTACTATAGAGTTAGGTTGAACACTATATACGATCAACTTGTGAAATATCCTTCTTTAGTTTTGTTGAGGATACCTAAATAATGAAATAAAATAATTAATAAACATGTAAAATGATTGGGGAAACAATGAGAAGTGAGCAAGATGTGGTTCTGGAGCTTAATAAAAAGAGAATGAAAAAGAAATGTTGAACAACGAGAAAAGAATAAGAGAAAATCAATAAAAACAGACAATTAAATCAAAGAAGGTCATTTATAATTAACAAGTGCAAATTTTGGAAAACAAAAACAAATGCAAAATTCGCAAATATCTCGAAAGCCCTTTCAAGATAAGGGAAGAAATATTGTTTGAAAATCCGGGAAAGGACATCTCCAAAAAATTAGTTATCTGGACAGATGTCAGTGATAATGGAGGTCCAAAAGGAATTAGCGTTAAAAGATATCAGAAATTTAATTCGACATCAGTAAGTGTTATTGAATGATGGAGTATAAAAAGGAAGCGCAATTGAAATTGGGATACACAAAAAACTAAGAAAAAACTTGCGAAAGACCAAAACTACGAAAGACAAAAATTGCGAGAGACAATAAATTTGCAGGAGACAAAGAATTACAGAAGACAAAGAAAGTCAAAAAGGAATTAAAGAGAAATTTGAAACAGAAATTAAGCAAGGTCAAAGCAAAGCAAAGCAACTAAATCAGAGTTACCGATCTCAGAAACCCACCGCAGTAGTCAGGTGATTGTAAAGCCAATTGATCCGAAAAGTGCTATTCTTCCCGAAGGGTCGCAATAAGCACTAAGTGTGATTGATTGATAATTCGTTGTGTCATTTTAAAGTGGAGATAAAGTGTATTAATCAATAAAGTTTATATCGTTTGGAGTTCGTTACTGTTGTTTAAAGCACGCTTGGAGTCAGATCGACAATAATTTCTATTCGAATTCACTGACAACCCCAAAGGTTTTAATAACTTTATTTTCATACTTTCTCCTTGAGTTTTCTTCTTTTACAATCATGTCATGTCTTGCTTCGTGACCGTAAACCTTTGAGGAAAACGAGTAACATCCTTTACAGTGAAAATTTGGTATTGGCAATGGAATTGTTTCAACTGACTGTCTTAGATACTCGTCAGATATGTCATTTAGAATAGGTGCAAGCTTGATAAAAGACGTTTGATTTTGAAAATTGACAAATCTCACCTTCTTTTCTTGAAAATCTAGCTACTAAAACTTTCTGCACTACATATCGCGTCATTTTAATGTTATCATCTGACAGTGCCAACACAAGAACATTTCCTGGGTGACAGAAGTAGCTGTTTTATTCTGTAGAGAAAACTGAGGCACCTGTAGTATTGATTTGCTGCAAAATTGATTCGTTGAAAGATGTAGAAAAAATTCTTGGTTCCATCTGCCAAATATGGATAAGGTTTTATCTGAAACCATATACGTTCAGAATGTAGGAGACAATAGATTTCAAACTAGCAGATGTAGTTTTTGTAACAATGTAGTATCAAAGAATACGATTCACACATGTTAGCCATCTTGCTTGGCTAAGATTACCAGGAGAATCAGTAAAGATATAATTGAGCTCATAATGATCAGAGGTTTTGAAACGCAATTGAATCACACCAGCGATTCGATAGAGGTAAATTTGATCTTGGCTTAAACCGTTCTCCAATTTGTCAAAGATTTTATCTGTTTCATTAATTATAAGTTTGAAGTGAACTATGTGAAGAGATGAAGGTTCTACTTCATACAACCTGGTTTCATCAATTTGTCCCTCAAAACCGATCCATAGTAATTTCTGATTTAAAGTACAGTGATTAGTAATAGCTTCTGTTCTATAAAGAATACGCTGTCTTCGCAATTTTGATGACATCGGTAGATTTTATGTCTATTGATGTTCATATCTTGTAAACAAGCATTAATTACCATACAGGCGTCTCGGTTACTTATTTGTTCCATCAAGAGAACAATATTGATACATGTTGTAGACACGACACTTCTCATAGTCTGAACTACCTGATTCTTCAGCCGAGATTTCGCATTCTATAGAATGTCATTTGCTTTTACTTGATTCTGCTTCTTGTGGCGAAAGCTTATTTTCAACTGAATATTCTGACACCATTTGCATGCTATTTGTACTTTCTTGTTTTAGGTTCTGGCATTTCTTTCTTTGAATTTGTTTTTCGAGAGCAGCTGATGTATCCAAAAATACATCTTTCTGAAATCTGGTACACCCAAAATTACCACTCAATTCTAGGAACTTTTATTTTACAAATGCACCTATTTCTATTTGAGATTCCTCTGCTAATACATTTGCAAGAACATGTCAAAAATTGTCTTAAATAAATCTTTCTCCATTTTGTTAATACATTATGCTGAGCTATGGTAGGAATGCTAGCTTTCGCCCAGGTGGCAATTACATCCCCTGCAACAAGTTTCATAATATCTCGCTTAGAATGTATTTGTGTTAAGGCTTCATGGGATTGTTTTTAAAATCTGGTTAGTTGTTAACAAACTTCCGGTTTTCTCGGTCGGCTCTTGGGGTACTTTATCTGAATCATATTAATAGTTTTATTTAATGCCCGGACTCTCTGTACAGTTTGGGTCTCAACATGTATTGGGTTTTCTTCGTCGATCGGGTTTTTCATTAAAGGATTAATTAATTTTAACTAAATTTTTTTTTGCCTATAACTTTCCTTATGGGCCATTACTAATTTTTTTTATTATTTAATTTGAGTTAGTCTTTCGATTTGGCGTTCAACCATGCCCGTTTCTTCCGTTCTATAATTTTAAAATTTTAGTTTTTTTACTTTAATTATATGTGATATTATTGTTCATTGTCGATTTTATTTCGATTTTATTTCGATTTTATTTTTCATTTTTTGCCATAATTTCATAACCCCAACAGTTTTAATGAAATCTAGAGTTGAAATTTTTTCCAACTATAACACCGACTCCACAGCCCTAGATTAAGATGAAATTAGAAATAGTTTATAAATTTTTCTATATTTAATTAAATTAAATTAATCAAAATTCTCTAATCATTTTAATAATAAAAACATTATCATAAATTTATCTCCAGACAATAACACACATGATTATTTTGAAATATTAGTTTTTCATTTTCTCATTACTGTGTGATGAAAGAAATTTATATTTTTCCCAACCAAGCAAACACTAATTACAATGTGTTTCACTAATAATCACATTTGATATGGGTTTTAACAAAAATGTTTTCAACTAATTAGAGAAAGAAAAATATTACAATAGTTAATTATGATTATTGAATGATTCTATAATTTATTAATATTATTAGGTATATAAATATTAAATATATATATATATATTTTTTAAATGTTAAAAAATTATAAATGATGCATTTGAAATGAATTGTTACATGATAGAAAATACTTTATTACAACTAATTCCGATTGATTTCAGAATATTCAAAGATATATTGATATCGCAGTGCTTCTATTCGAAGAGGAATAAATGAAAATTATTTTTTATTTTTAAAAAAAAATTTATTCAAAAAATAAATTAAAATAAAAATAAATAATAAAAAATAAATAATAATTATAATAAAATAATAAATATAATAATAAATTAATAAATATAATAATAAATTATGGTCTATCAAAAAGACATAATTCAGATTTAGCACTAATAATTTTTTAAATATAGTTCCGAATCCTCTCATTCATTTGTTCGTATGTTTCTTCATATTTTTTCTACGTTTTTCCTATGCTAGGTAAATAAATAGTAATCGACCTAGGATCAATGGAGTTAAGGGACAAGACTGGACGAATATGCACAATAAAGACGGAAGTAAGATGTTCAGAGAAAAGAGTGGTACCATGCCTCAAACAAATGATTTGTTACGTAAAGTAGACGGAGAAACCAAGGGTTTCTACTATTTGTTGGTTGTACGTGTTCCCCGTGGGGATCATCAGTCGTCACCACCACAACACTTCGTTCGAATTGACAGCACTCCCGCCAATCCCCTCCTCTAGCCTATGCCAGTTCAGAGCCAATTTTGAGCATCATTTAGCGATGCTTCACAGACATACCTTTGATTGGTTATGTCTGCTGATGTGATGATATTGGCTAAATATCATCCCATTATCCTCTAATTAATAGGCAGTGGCATCTAAGTGCCAGTGCTCTATTGGGAACTACGTGGTCTCGTACCCATTATTTTGCTATTTATGGGTATGAGGGTGCAGGCTAGCGAGCATCCAATGCTTCTATCCTCACCTTTATCTAATAATAGCATTTGTATCACAAGGTTATTAATGACATCAGGTGTCATTAATAACCCAACCTTATCTTGTGTTACTGTTATTATTTTATTAATGTACTTGGAAGTATGCCATACCCCAAGTAACATTTTTTATTTTCCTTTCATCTGTAGGGATGCACTAATAAGCATGCTATGCCACTAGGTACATGTAGGTACATTTTAATACTCAATTTTACCTTTAGTACAATATCATCCCTTTTACATTATTATTATTATTATTATTATTATTATTATTATTATTATTATTATTATTATTATTATTATTATTATTATTATTATTATTATTATTATTATTATTATTATTATTATTATTAAAAAGGGATGATAATTCACTAAGTAGGTTTTTGTGCTTCTAAGCACTCAGTGCTTGAGGCATCAATTTTTGTGTACATGATCCATGTATATTCTGTAACTGGATATGACTGTGGTTGTCATGCAGATTTTAGCTAATTTTTTGACCTCTGTCCTATTTAATCCTATTTTAGCTAGGGTACTATTATTTCCGCTATCCCATGACCCCAGTGTACCTACTACTAGTGCACTTACCGTTGTATGGCAGTTATTTGCTTTACCTATTTCTAGCGACAAGTCCTTGTATTTTTTATAATTTTCCTCTTTAGCGCTTTCAAAGTTAATAAGGTGGTCGTAGGGTACCTTAATGTCTAGGATGTGGATTAGTTTATTTCTCTTTGATTTTATAATTAGGTCTGGTCTTAGTCGTGTTTCAATGCCCGGTGGTGGTTTTTCAACATCAACGTGGAACCCCTTAGAAATTAAGTATTCACTACCTTTTTCCATCACGTTGTTGTGTTTATTTCTCCTAGCATTGCATGTTTGGGTACAATGGTTAAAAATATTTGCTTGTGTTTCAGGTTCCTTATTACAAAGTCTGCATAATGTATTTGCGCTTTCCTTAACTCTATGAGTATTATAGTTAAGATTTAGCATATTATTACGGGCTTTGATCAAAAAGTAGAACTGCTGGTCATTAAGCACATTATGTTTAATAAGGTATGCTGATTGTCTATTATTTCCTATAGTCTTAGCTATGTGTCCTTGACAAGTCATTAGATACCACTGTTCAGCATACCATTCACTAGTGAGGTCATGGAGTATATTAGAAGTCTCCTTAAGCGAATCTATATCTATAGTGGTCGCAAAGTTATTCCCCTTAATTTCTAGCTCAAAGCGCTCTTCTACTAAAGTAATTTTAATAATAATATTAAATTTTTCATTTAGCCTACGTATGGAGTTGCAGAATTTTAAGAAAATTGTTTTATGTACATATTTTTCCTCCTTAATCTCCGCATTTAACCATTTAAGTGACAGGTCGATATCTGACGTTTGGTTAGGAAATCTACCTTGGGTAATATTTATTAGCTCTTTAATTATGAATTCTCTCATTTTTTTATCTGTAGAGTTTAGTATTTTAATAGGGTGGGCAATACTTTGTATGAAATATTCATCAATACTAGGGACTACTCCTAAACCTCCCATTTTGATATTAGCATAAATAAAGTTATTATTAATATTTTGATGAATGTCTTGTAAGGTGTCTTTAATTTTACGTTTTATTTTTTGATCAAAGCCCATTTGTTTTTCTCTATGTTGTCCTATCTTATTTCTATTACTATCTAGTATCATGTGGTTAATGTGGCAGTTTCTAAAAATAAATATCAGTCTTCCTGGCCGGTGCTTGTTTGGTTTGTCCTTGGAAGTGGATAGAGATGCCGTCTCTCGATTGGCTAGTTGTGCTGGAGCGAACACTAAGGAATAAGTCACTGTCCGCCTTCTTGGCACGCCGACAGTGCTATCTCTAACCCTTTGATCTGCGTTTTTTGGCTTTGGGTGAGCAGTCGTTCTTCAGCCACCCCTTTTGCGCCGCCTCCATCTTCTGGTAAATGGCTTTTACCCGCTTTGGTTAGATCCATGTCCCCTTGACCTGTTGGATCTTCCTGGTAATCTGCAGGAGCTGTTGCTGTAGTTCCCGGTTAGTGGCATGGGCCTTATCCAGCTCCTATTGTAGAATAGAGAATTGTCGTAACTTCATTTCTAAAATAATAAATTTTTAATTAGACCTGGTGTTACAGTTGTGGGAAATCTATCGTCCTATTAATATAATTTGTCTCTCAGTCGCCATAAAATAGTTATTTCTTACTCTGAGATTCGATAAAAAAATAGTGAAACGCAAAAAAACACAAGATTTATTTCGAGAGATTTAATCACAAGATACTGGATCGCGAAAACAACAAGATTTAATCCAAAGTTTTTTTTCAAGACATTCACATTAGTAACAATCCATAGAGTTTCTACCTCCTTTTCTTGATATATCGCTCCTTTGCGTATGTGTGGTCGTGGTGAGTTTCTGCAGGCCTTCTTTCATCTCGAATCTCCCTTGGCAAGATACGTCGTGGAATCACCATATTCATGTCCACCATCCGCTCTTGTAGTTTCGGATCGTCTAGCTCGTAGGAAACGTTGTAGCGCGGGGCATACCCGTCAGTGCTGGGTATCCTGCCCGCCGCGATATCCGCATTTATCCGTCTCAAGTACCGTCTGGCTTGTTCCACTTGTCTATTCGTCTCCACTTGATGAGCTTCGAGACGCGCTAGTAAATATTCGGCCTGGCCCCTCATCTTCCTAGCCGGGTTGCGTCCTGGCTCTCTTTTGATCGCCACGAACGGAAGGTCGATCTCGTCCGAGACGCTTTGTGTGCTGGATCTTGTCTCTCGCACTGGAGAAATGGAAAATCTCACGTCCCACATCGCCTGCCTACACCTGGCAGCCGAGTGAGCGGGAATCGGGCTATTACTCGGGATGCATCAATCCACGAGTTTTCTAGAATTAAAAGGAGCATTAAATGCATGAACGGAAATTTACACTTTATTTTTAGTTTGGGGAATTAACTTAGGCGTTGAGTATAATGGTTTAACTAGGTTGGTTGCGACCGGTTTATGTAATGTTGAGAATTCTGGACACGGTGGCCTTAAGGGGACTTTTCAGTTCGCGCAGCTCATTGACAGAGATCGGGAGTTTAACTTGGCACGGTTCTATGAGGTCTTTCCCTGCATACATCGTCGCTCCTAGTTAGTTTTAATTCAGTTCGTGTCTCTAATTATTAGTTATCAAATCTATAACTCATATCTGACTTAGTATTCGCAAAGATTTCTAATGATGGTTCTTTTACTATTGATTGTCGACCTTTATAATTTTGTTTATGAAATAAGAATAAAATAATAAATTCCTAAGGTAGTTTACGAAATAAGCTAAAGAAAATCATAGCTAACATAGCTAATTTCTAACCTAGTTTATGAAATAAAATACAATAAAATACACTAACTAAATTTCTAATTTAGTTGATGGAATAAAAATAAAATAATAGAAGATAATAAATTTCTAATTTGGTTTATAAAATAAAAGGGAATAAAATGATGAACTTCCAATTTAATTCATGAAATAAAATAATATAAAGTAAAATAATGAATTTTTAATTTAATTTATGAAATAAATTAAAGTACGCTAAGATAATAAATTTCTAGTTTAGTTCATGAAATAAAATAATGTACTATAAAATAATGAATTTATTGTTTTTTCTAGTAAATTTGTTTCTATGGCTACCGTCAAAATCAGCGGAGTATTCATCATGAACACGTTAAGTAAATTCCGATTTCAAGTACTGATTATCTAATTATAACTGTTGTAGGAATTCCGAAGACCGCTGGGTCATTTGTAAAAGATTTGGTTAGTTCTCCAAACTTCTAGTTAACGTGAAATTTTGTTAAATCCACATCACTTTTAGAAAATATGTAATTAATTCGTAAGGATTTCATTTAGTATCGACCTTACGTAATTCCATCTTTTACCTAACAAAAAAATTATAATTGAATCAGAGGTAGTTTATTTAATATCAACTTTAATTAACTCAAGTAATTTCTTTAATAAAGATTTATTTAATGTAATTTACTAAAATTTAAAGATATAGCTTCTGCTTTAATTAATTTAAGTAATTTCGTTACTAAAGATTCATTTAATTTACCAAAAATTAAAGATATAACCTCAACTTTAACTAATCCAGGTAATTTCTTTAATAAAGATCAATTTAATTTACTAAGATTTAAAGGTACAACCTCTATAATTGAAATAGACATGATTGAAATAGATTCCTCAAAACAACAATCAGCGTACGCATTCATTAATCTGAGTTACCAATTTCTGGTGAAGTGTGGATCTGACCGAACTTCTCTTAGGTCTACTGGTTTATTTTAAATAATACTGTAGCTTCGTTTCCACCGGCTCCCTGTCAACGACCTGCGTACATGATGCTAGGTTCCTACGGTGATGGTTGATAAGAACGGTTGGTTGTTATCTAATGGTCATTGAGGTTTGTTCATTTGGTTTGAATTTAAATACTGTACAATCAGTAATTGGACAATGACTCGTTTTAACTTTATTAAAAATTTCGAATCCGCCAAATAAAAGTATTTATTTCTATAACAGCAGTGGGTGAAATCTGTTGATATATCTTGTTGGTGGGCCTTCATTGTGCACGAGGTCGCGGCAGTGGTCCTGGGTACTAGCACTCAAATAGGTCAATTAACGAGATGGTTAAATGAATTCTTAAAATCCTTACTCTCATGTTGAGTCCGATTAGCACTCGTGGCTGCAGATTCTTCTCTATCTTGCTCTGGAAACCCTCTCGGGACTTGCATATTTCTTCTAGACATTTTTAATGTTGACTAGTCAAGTCTAAGTCACGCCGGATTATATATTGGCTGTGTGCATGCCAGGGCAGAAAATTTCTAAAATCAGCACACTTGATCTGACTATCTCCGAAAATTATTGATCGCGAGTACGTGTGCGTGCTTGAAATCAAAATTTTCTAGTGATATGCATACTACTTTTAAAGGTCGTATGCGGATGCATTTTATCTTTAACTACGCTGGTGTGATTCTCCGATCTATTCGATTTATATGTATCGATCCACTCACGGAAAAATGTCAAGTTGGATATTTATAAAATTGTTGTTTATTCTACTGATCGAAAATCATTTTGTTTATTCTAGCTTTATCTACGGGTTCATTCCCGTCGAATTATTTCAAATGTAGGTACTCGTTATCATGCTAATTTGGTGAACCATTAATTTTTCCTTTTGTTTAGGTCTTTTAGGTTTCTGATCTACTGGGGCACATGGAATTGGTGGAAAATCCTTCATCGTAGTATTCCCATTATTTATGATATTTGTGATTAATTTTACCAATGAACGTTATGGAATAAATCTCTTTGGAGCCTTTTGTTTTATTTATTTTTATTCGTTATTAGCTATTCAGGATTAGCGTTTGGGGACTTTACAAATTTAACCGGGAAGTTCGTATTTTTATATCGTCTATCTGTATAACGGTTGGAGAATTTTTTGGGTAAATCTTATTTTTCGATATCTTTTCCGTCTAGCCATTTCATCTATTCATTGTTAATAACTCGCAATGTTATTTTATTATCCAGTTAGATTTTGATGGTATTTGTGGTCGTCATGTCGCTATTTGCTCAAGGTCGAGATTTTTGTCACTGTAAATATTTGAATCGCGTCGTGAAGCTTATTTGATATTAGGGGTCCTGGTTGGGGTTTTACCTAGTTGGCTAAGATCTCGGAATTTATTGGTCGAAATACTGTTCTGGCTGTGGAAGAGTACTGCTGGGAAGTTGTTATTTTTATATAGAAATCAAAAATTGGATTTCAATTTATACTTTATCTTACTACTCCACATTCATCGAAGATCTTTATGTTTGTAGCTAATTATAGTAGTATGAATTATTACGGTTCGAATTGTCGTTTCGTTTAACATCTTTGTTTTTTAAAATTGTGGGTTTAATTCGAAATTCAATTTTATCTGAGTTTTTTACATTATTTACATTTATACCACGGTTTGATTTTAATTAAATTTCTTTATGACGTAATGTTAGAAAGTTATAGCAACAATTTTTATTATCTAGTTTCCCGTCACCTTCCCCTTTAATTGATCCTAGGCGCGTTTGTGTTTATATTATAATTAATGAGTGCCCACTGGACTACTCGGTGTTTTAATTTTTAGCCGTGTGTGAAGATAATTTAGGTCGAGTTTATGGGAATTGAGTGACGACGAAACAGCCAAAAGACTATTTCACCTTCACCCTTTTCCCCTATACGGAATGGTATTGACGTTTCAGCTCCTGCGTGTTGTATTTGCGTGTGTATTACCGATTCATTTAAACAATTTTCAAAGCCGTTTATGTTCTGGCCCAACAGATGTATGAATTTTGTAACCCACGGCATCAAACAATGTATGGTATATATTGACGATTTATTGATTTATTTTATCACTTTCGAATAACATCTTAAGGACATACAAAACGTATTCATCGGATTACGACAATGGAAACTCAAACTCAAACCATCAAAATACGATTGGGCCAAAGAGAAAGTCAAATTTTTAAGATACATTCTATTGGCAAAAGGAAAAAAACCAGACCACAGGAACATCGAGAAAATAAAGAATTTCCACGTTCCAAAAATCGTCACGCAAGTGCAAGAATTCCTAGGTCTATGCAGATATTATCGCAAATTTATCAAGAATTACGCAACTTTCGCGAAACCCATTTAACAATTGACAAAGAAAGACACTATTCATATGGGAAAACAACCAACAAACAGCATTTGAAGCACCCAGAGATAAATTAATATCAGCAACAATACTGGCAACGAACGCAAATGGATACGCATCAGGAGCAGTGTTGGTAAAATCGGACGAGGAGAAAAGAGAACGAGTCATCGGATATTATAGTGGAAGATTCAAGAAGCACGAAAAGAACTATTCAGTAACTGAAAGAGAAGCTTACTATGGGGTCACGAGATATACATCACAACTGATCACCAACCATTAGTATGGCTGGGCCAACACAAAGAAGCTTCGAGTCGATTAATGAGATGGGCAATGTAATTACAAGAATAATCACCAAACATCAAGTTCAAATCAAGGAAAGCAAATGCCAATACAGACTGCACGTTAAGAAATATTAATGAACCAAGACGTAAGACGAATTTGTATTGATAATAGCAGAAGATATCAATTTCACTAAACTAAGAAACGAACAGAAAAAAGATGACGAATTGAGACTAATAATCGAATTTATGAAGAACAATGACATGAAAACTTTCGACAACAATAGCAAGTTGTAAGAATACATGGAAAAACATCGATACAGATACACCATGGAAAAGGGATGGTTATTACTAATAGATGGAGAAAAATGACTCATGGGCCTACAAGAGAGTAGAAGGAAAGAGATATTGATACAATATCACGACGTAAAACTAGGGGGACACATGTCCGCAAAAAAGACAGAAGCGAGATTCACCAAGAATATTATTGGTCGAACATGAGCGAAGATTTAAAAGGACGGATAAAAAACTGTCTGATATGCACAACCAAAAAGAGTACGGGAAGCAAACTGAAAGCACCAATAAAACCAATGCAAAACGTAGTAGGACCATTACCAGAAACCAACGACAGAAACATATACATTTTAGTAACAACTGACTACCTCACTATATTTCCAGAAGCATTTGAAATCCCAGATCAGAAAGCCAGGACGATAGCAATGATACTGGTTGAAGAAATATGTTGTAGATTAACCGACCAAGGAAAAAACTATATGAGTGAAATTATAGAAGAAGTAACAAATTACTTCAGAATTGCGAAACCAAGAACTTCACCATACAACCCACAAAAAATGGATAAACAGAGAGATTCAATGGCATATTGATAGAAATGATGTTCAATTACATAAGTAAATACCAGAAGGACTGGGATAGATACATAAATTTATGTCTCATGGCAATACATGTCAATACATTGAGCAAGAAAAATGACTCCCATCAAGTTGTTGTACGGAAGAGAATATAAAATGCCAATAGATTTAAAATATCAACCACCCATAGTGCAATACATGGAGATCGACGACTACGTAACAAAATTCAAATTACGAATGCAAGAGGTGTGTAAAACAGCAGACATGAACATTCTGTTTAACCAAGAAAGTTACAAAGAACTACAAGATAAAAAGCGGGATGTACGAGAAAAATAATTTCCAGAACGGAGATAGGGTAATAATAGCAACACCTGAGATCATCCTGGGAGGGGTCATTAAGCTAAAACGAAGCGGCAAAGGGCAGTACGAGATAATGTATGTAAATGAAGTCAACCCACTAACCAGACCTATGTATGTAAACGTAGGCTGATGTAAGGCAATACCCAAGACGATAAAAGAATCAGAAAGCCGAAGTATGAGAACAAGATCACAAACCCAACAACCAAGTAAAACGGACTAATATAAAGCCGTAAAGAAGGAACAGCAACAAACGTCCCACGAGATGACAAGTCCCAACCGGAAGAATCAAAGATAATACAATACATAACAATGGATAAGATGGATATATTTGTGAGAGCAATAAGTGAAATAATGCCAGAATTGGTTATAGGAAAAGGATGGAAGAAAACAGTCAAAAAATAAGAAATGATTGAAATGGATTAGGCAAAAGGAATTAGAAGCCCACCAGAAATGAATCTAATAAAAAAAATCCCGATTATCTTCACGATGACGGACGTGGAAAGGAAGATACTATTACATCACGCAGCACAACTTAAAAACACAAAAAGAACCACGGACATAATCCAATTTATGAAAGAATATGGACAAACATCAAACGTAAAAAATGAAGAAGGACAAACTCCATTAATGTTAGCGAAAGCAGCTGACGCATCACCAATAATTCTAAGGGAACTATTAGGAACCGGATTGACTTATAAAGAAAAGGGCAATGGGGGAAAATGACATACTCCGAGATGCAATAAAATTAAGACAAGCAAGTGCGATAAAGTTCATCATCAATAACGCGACAGTAGTGTGTTTTTAAGCGTTTTCAGCTCTCAACCACACCCGAGATACCCGAATTTCTCAAAATTAAAATCTTTCTAATTTTCCAATTTTTCAAAATCTATGACTTTGGTAAATATGGAATATTATAAATTTTCACAAGCCTATAATTCCTCATAATAGGTGCTAGCTCGAAATGATATTCGTTCTCGCCAAAAAGCGGGAATTGATTTGATTCAAGATTTAAATGATATTCAAAATCTAACATTTTCTGAAAGATTTTCAAGAGCAATAGGAAAAATAGCGATGAAAACAAAGATAATGTTAGGTGGAGAAATACCAACAAACTCAAACAATCAAAATACTACTCTAGCAAATGAGTTACATAGAGCTGAATACAGAAAACCAAAAAAATATTTAAAAATAAAAGTTTTCAATAAAGATGATATTTGGTCAGCAGATTTAATTGAAACCGTAAATCCTAAAAATAATAAAAATTATAGATATATTCTAACAATTATTGATTTGTATACTCGATATGCTTGGGTTCTACCATTACAAAATAAATCAGCAAATTCAATTAAAGAAGGATTTAAGTTTTTATTTGAAGAAACCCCTGATAGAATTCCAAAAAAATTATATGTTGATAACTATAAAGAGTTTGAAGAATTTAGATAAAAAATTGATATTGAAATTTATCCAACTTTTAATTCACCTGATGATAGATTAAATTATCGTTCACATAATCCTATAATTGAAAGATTTAATAGAACATTGAAAAATTGTATGTATAAAAAATATACAGAACAAGGAAATAGAATTTGGATTGATGTATTACCAGAATTAATTTATAAATATAGTAATAAAATTCATAGAACATTAGGAGTTTCATCAACAGAAGCAAGTGAGAATCCTGATCTAATCAAAGAAATTACCCATGATAACAATTATGCTTATGAAGATTTACAAGAAAAACAAAAATTTAATATTAGTGATCGAGTTCGAATATTTAAATGTAAAAATAAATTTGAAAAAGTTCAACACATAAATGGTCTAAAAAAATTTTTATCATTTCAGAAATACATGCTGGCTCAAAACCAATAACTTATAGAATTAAAGATTCAACCGGTGAAGAAATTCTAGGTAAATTTTATCAAAATGAATTCCAGAAAACTATTTTTTAATAATTTCTATTAAAAATGGTTGATGAAATTATTGATACACAGACTGTTGATAATTTAGAAAAAAAATAAGAAAAATAATAGAAACAAACAAACCTGCAGTTATTGAATATGATGGTAAAAAATCATACATTCGTAAAACGAAAATAACAGAAATTAAACAAAAGAAGCTAAACTTTCTAGATGAAATTTACCTTTAGCAGCTTTATTACCATTAATCTTTGGATGAATTACAGCTGCAGCAGAAGCGGCAGGTGGAATAACAACTGCTGTTAACAATATAAAGGAAATGCAATTAGCTGATGCTTTAAAGGCAAAAATTCTTAATATCTCAGAAGGAAAATCTTCACAAGAAAAATAACCAGAAGGAAAATATCCGAAGGCAGTCCTGACTCTCCAGAAGAAAAAGGAATTTATTTAGATCCATAACAAGATCATGGAATTTGTGATTTTATAAAATCTATTAATAAAAATAGTCCTTCTAAAAATATAAAATTAAAACAAGTTTTGAAAAAATTAAAATAGGGGAATGTTAAAATAGCGGTTGATGGTGATGGAATTTTTCTTTCTTTTTATAAAAAATAAATAATTTTTTATTATCAAAAATTTTACTATTAAAAATGTCTTCCTTTACACCAACTTGGTATAAAAATATTATTAAATTCAATCACAATCCTATTTTACCGAATTCTTTTAGAATGTTGATAATTGGAAGTTCTGGTTCTGGAAAAACTGTTTTGTTGTTAAAAATGATTCTAACTCCTAATTTCATAGACTATTATAATTTAATAATTTTTTCTAAAACAATTGATCAACCTGAAATGCAAATAATTTTTCATGGATTAACTCTGGTTTATCAAAACAAGATATTGTGAGTTTATTTCAAAATCAAGATAAAATTTCTTATGATACATCCATCTAGCGAAGAAGAATTTAATAATTTTTGATGATTGTGTCAACATGAAAAATGAAGAAATTAGGGAAGCTTATTTTACTCGAGGTAGACATAACAATTGTAATGTACTTTATTTAGCTCAAAATTATATTGATTTTTATGATCTAGAAGTATTCGTGGTAATTCTAATTTTTTCATATTCTTTAAATTAGGAAAAAGAAATAAAGATAGTATTTTTAATGATTTGTTTAATGTTACTTTAGACAAGGAAGAATTTAATAGTTTTGAAAATCACCTATCTATAAAATATATAATTATATTGCATTGGATAATGAAAAAAATCAAGTATTTGAAAAAATAATAATTTAGTTAATTAGAATTATTTAATTAGAGAATTATTTAATTTTCTTGAATTAAAATGGTTAGAAATGTAAATATTGAAAAATAAATTCAAGATTGTAAATTATTAAATATTCAACAAAATATTTGGAATGAAAATTTAATGTTTAGAAAACTTCAAGATCAAAATTTTAATTTCATGGCTACAAAAATTTAAAAATAATTGATGCTATTAAGAAGCAAAAACTGAATTAATTTCAAATCAAAATAAACCGTCTGCAGAAGTAAACATCTTACAGGAAGCAAACATTTTCCAAGAAGAAAATCCTTATAAATCTTTCATTGGATGAAGATGCTTTTCAACATAGAAAACCTTTTGAGACCTTCGGTCGACCAATTCAGGATGCAAAGCTATTTAAGAATAAAAAATCACAGATTAATCATAAAACAAATTCATCCAATAAAATTAAAATTGAAAGTAAAATATTATGTTATAAAAGGTAACAAAACAATCACACCCCATATTACTACTAAATATTTTCTAAATATTTTAGAAAAAAAGGAACTATATTATCTATTGGGGATAAAAAATTTATATTAACCAAGGAAGGGAAGAACATATACATAACATAAAATAATAATGAGAAAAAAAGTTTACCTAATGGATTGAAAAAAACAATTGATGGAAATGCATTTAATTCTGAAGGCCAATTAAATGTTCCAATAAGTGATATTGAAACATATGAGAATATAACAAAAGATATTAATTCTATTTCATCAAATAATTATTATAAAAAAATAAAATCTTTGTTCAAAAACCACCATCATATGATGAAGTTGAAAAAGTAAAAGAATTTGATGATGAACCCATTAATAAATTCAGTGATGAACTAATAAAACGGTTTAATAAAAAATTAGCTAAAGAAAAACTAATCACAGAACCAATTAAGGAACCAATCAAGAAAACAACAGGTGAAAGATTTGAGGGTAGAGACTCTAAATATTATTTTTTATCTGAAAATCCTTGTGAATTATTTTATGAATTAAGAAAATATTTTGCTTCTAGAAATAATAATTGTGAAAATCACATTAATGCAATTTTGTCAAGATTATTAACCAAGAAATTAATTGATAAAAAACAATATCTTAAGTTTTTAAATTTTAAAAATAAAAAATAATATCTTAAATTTTTGAATAATAAATAGAATGTCGATTTTCAATTTGGATAAAAATAGTAAATTTAATCATCTATTAAAAAAGAAAGATTATTTAGAAGTTTTACCATCAACTTCATCTGCAGAAGCATTATTTATTGTTCCAAATTCAACAATCATCAAATCCACAAGATATTTGTAATTTATGGATATATTAGAAATTAGAAATTACAGGTGTTGATGCAGCTAATGATATATCTTTTGAACATAATTGGTTTTTAAATTTATTTCATCAAATAAAAATAACTTTAAGATCAACAGACGTTGAAAATATAAGATATCCTGGTGAAATGAGTTCATTATTACAATTTGTTATGACGGATGCTAATTTTACAAAGCAACATGGCCAAGCAAGTCGATGGATTCCTGATACTGGTGATGGTGATGAAAAAACAAAGGATATAAAACTAGAAAATGTTTGTATTCAACAAGAACATTTTAAGGAAAGTATCCTTTAAAAAATATATTTGGATTCTTCCAACAATATAATAGAATAATTTATTTAATAACATTTGAATTGAAATGGAAAGAAATAATAATTATGAAAAATGTTTTTATGGAAAAGTTTTAAAAGCAGAATCTAAACCAAAATTAAAATTTGAAAGAACAATGTTGATTGTTCCATCAATAACTTGTAACCCACATTTAGAAACTCAAATTCTTGAAAGATTAAACATGATTTCAAAACCAATCAATGTAAAGTTTCTTGATATAGAAAAACTTGCTTATATATTTTAGAAGGAAGTACATTTTCATGGAAACCAATAATGTTAAATAGGAGACCGAGATTTACTTTGATTGGAAATAAAGATTCAACAATTAATTATACAACTAATAATTCAAAATTTATTCAATCAAACGCCAATGATAAACAATTAAATCTCTAAGTGTTCAATTAAATACATGTTGTTATCCTGCAAAACCAATAGCATTTGACAAAGTAAGACATTACGAGTTGATGATTTATGAAAATTATATTTTAAAGTGTAATAAATGTTTAGTTGAACGACAATTAAGCTTGTTGGATTTTAAAAATTTATATTCTATATTTTGTGTTGATGTTAGTGAACAGGATGATAAACTAGCAATTAATGTATTATGTATAACAATAGAAATAACAAAAGATAATGGATTTAAAGGAAAATATTTTTGTTGTATTTTGGTTGAAAAAGAAATTAATATTGAAAGAGATAGGGGAAAGATGATAAATATAAGTTAATATATATAAAATGTCTGGGTTTAATAATGTTTTTAAATTTATGTAGCGTCAGCGACTGTCTTTGGAGCGCAGCGACCTTTCAGAAGAAAAAGATGTTATTAAAAATGTTGAAGAAAATATTAAAAAAGAAAACATTGAAAGGATAAACTCTGAGTAAATAATTTTGGTTCCAGGAACACCTGGGTATGAAGAAATAATAAATTTTTATAAAAAATCCTTTCTAATTTCTCCAAAGGCAGTCAATCACTAACGTTCCAAGTGTTGAAAAAGAAGGTTCGGGTTTTGTAATTATTCCAAGAACAGTCGCTGGCGCTCCACCAAATTAATTTTTTTTTTGATTCTTCAACCTAAATCTTTTTCTTATAAAATGGAGGGTAATTTAGAAAAAATGATCAATATTTTATCCAGAAAATATTCTACATATTTATGCTTTAATTCTAAAGAATCAGAATTTTCAACTAATTTTCCAACTCCTTTAGAATTAAATCAAAATTATAATTATGAAGTTTAATTATCATGGTTTACAACATTTAATACAATTTTTAATATTACAAAAGATAATAATGAATTTGGTATTAAAAAACCAAATACAGTGGGTGTTGTTAATCGATATGGTTTGATAACAATTCCACCTGGACCATATGAATTACATGTTAATAAATTAATAATTGAAAAAGAGATGATTAAAAAGAGATATACTGAAGAAAATATTGTTACTTTTTCATTAAATATTTCAACAGCAAAAATAAACATGTTGATTAAAAAAGGATATAGTATTTCATTTTTAGATAATAATACATTTAGTGAATATTTAAGATTCACTGGTAAAATTTATGAAAATAATACAACTGATGAATTATTTATTGGTAAATAGATAGTAGATATTTCAAACATAACCTCGATAAAATTATTATGTGATTTGGTTGAAGGAACATATCACAATGGGAAAATTAATTAAATTATAAAATGGTTTCATTAAAAGGAGTTTCACTCGTAAAAAAACTAAATAACTTTCGGGATAAATATGGTGAGATACTACAACTAATTTTGTTTACGTGATATTTTATGTATTTTTAGAAATATGTGTAAAATATGTGTACAATTATGTATTTTTATTTTATTGAATTTAAAAATTTATTTTTATTCATATGGAATTATTCCAATAAAAGAAATTTAATTATACTTAACTAATGGTTATATTTATAATACTTTGCAAGTTCAAAAGGAAAATACAAAAATATGTGGACAATTATGTATTTTTATTTTATTGAATTTAAAAAAACGATCGTCTTTCAAAGAAATTATTCTAGATCTTGTTTAAAATTATATCTTGAAAATTAATAAAATAAAATTTAAAAATGAGTATTTTAGTTCCTGAAAATATTGGTGGTGGAACACTGGCATTAAATACTAAGGCGATTTTGGAACAAGTTGAAAATAAATTTGTAAATCAAAATAGTGATAGGATGAGAAGAGAATTAAATATGAATAACAATACAATTTCAAATTTTCATATCCTAAAAATTATTTAGATACAGTTAATAAAACACTTGTAAAGGAATTGAATCGAGAATCGAATACAAAGCAAATTGTTCAAATTAATAAAATTGGTAAACGCTTAGGTGAAGAAATATAAAGATATATTATGCTTTTAAAAACAGGATATAATAAACAAATTAATGAATTAACTACTAGTATTAGTAGAATAAATTTTGAAATTAGCGAAATGAATAACCAATCATCTAAGATGAAAAGCAAGCAAAACCTAACAGATGATGAAATCTCTTCAACTAAAAAAACTTTGAGTGCAATTGATGACCGAAGGAAATCAAATATAATTAATTTTAATACTTTCAAATATGAAATAGGTCATTATAAAATTGAATCTTCACAACTCTTGAATGATTTCGAAACATTCAAAAAAGATGTTGCTAAAAATATACAAACATTAAACCTCAAAGATATAAAATATAATAACAAATCGTTTTATTATTTTAATGATAAGGATCATACTTTTAATTTATTCCGCCACCATGATGATTTATTAGAGCAATGATTGGAAACAATCGAAAAACTTTACATCTTAGAAACAATTCATTTTCAGTCTCTGAACCAATGTCTAAATAAACTATTGGTGGGAGTAGAATAATTCTAGATCTTTTAATAAATCAAGGTTATAGTGAATTTGAAAAATAGAATTTATATATAGGAAATTACCAAGTATAAATAATATAAAATTATATGACTTATTTTCAACCACAGCATCAAATCCAATACTTTCTGGTAAGAAATTTAAAGATATTTAGAAGATTTTATATATAAATATATAGAAACCGTCAAAATAGAGAATTAAAAATGGAAGGAAGAGAGAGAATAATGAAGAAATAATTTATCCAACTTTTGAAGAGGGCAGAGCCCGACCCTTTCAAGAAAGAAAGATTTATCCTTCTTTGACTGAGCAAAAGGTTTTGAATTATATAGAAAATCTTCCAATTGAAAAAATCAAAGCTCCTGTGAATAATACTTTTACGAATAAAATTTCTATGAATACTCCTTCGATTAATAAAATAAACGAATTCCTATTAGAAAAGAAAATGCTAGATGAAAGATTAATACATTATAAAAAAATAAAACTTCGATGGACTTTCTATCACTGGAATTCTTACAAATTCAACCAAATTATTTTCTGGAGTTAGTTTATTTGGAAATACTTCGGCTATTTCAATTATAATGTCTTCAAAATTTCGAGGATCGAATGCTTTATTACTTTTTCTTTACAATCGGTTTAACTTCAAAAAAGGAAAAGATTTATCGTGAAGTCTGTGAAGAACTATACCTTGGAATTAATAAATTATATTAAAGCTCTTGAAGATGGAATATTAACAGTTACTGATATTGAATTAAGTAAAAAATAAATAAATTTAATAAATGAAAATATTAACAAGATAAAATATTCCGGGGCGGTCGACCAGAGGTCTCCAAAAGATGTTGAGAAAGAAATTAAAAAAGAAATGCCCAAACAATTAAAATAATAATATTAAAACAAGATCAAGAATTTATAAAAATTAAAATTAAAAATTTATAAAACTGCTCTGAGAAGATAGCAGTGTTTTTCTTTGTTTTTTTTTGTTTTTTGCTACCTGTTTTTTTATGATCCGGTTCATTTTTTTAAAAAGATTTATTTTAACCTC
Organism: Schmidtea mediterranea; assembly: GCA_022537955.1. Taxonomy (NCBI): domain Eukaryota; kingdom Metazoa; phylum Platyhelminthes; order Tricladida; family Dugesiidae; genus Schmidtea; species Schmidtea mediterranea. Next base: position 116,002,515 of record CM039680.1, read on the forward strand.
TTGCGGCTATCAAATCAATTCAAATATATAAGCTGGCCAGACTTGCACAGCAGTATCAATTTGATAATAACAGCACGCCTTATTATTCGCTTCTCGCTCGAATGCGATTTCACCCGCGTTTTAAGCGTACTGCTCGAAAAAACAAATGAATTAGAAAGCGAATTCTAAAGAGACCCGAAAAAAAACAGAAGAAATAAATGTGCACGTTGTGGGGATCGATCTCAGCTGTGTTCGAATGAATGTGACGATGAGTACCGCTTCGCTACCATACCTGTTCAAAAAATATTTTTTTCATACTTATGTCTAAAAGATAAATTTCCTACTTAAAAATTAAAAGTCGAATAATTTTCAATAATTTTTAATGAAAAATTAAATTTTTGAAAAAATAAAAAAATAAATCCTATGAAAAAAATAATAATAAAAATTTCGAATAATCAAAAAAATGGAAAACCTAAGAAAACTCAATTTTCTAAAAATAAAGTTTTTAAAACTAAAAATCTTAAAAAAAAGATTCTGAAATTAAATGTATTCGTTGCAATAAAATATTTAGTAGAGGATCTGCTTATACAAGTCATTGTAGATCAAAGGAACATCTTGAAAATACTGTTGTTTTTCAATGATTCCAATTCTAAACTTTGTGATAAATGTTGAGAAAGATATTTAACAAAATTTTTTAATCTTCATTATAAAGATTGTAATGGTATCAAGAAAAAAACGCTGTCTATGAATTGTGTGGAAAAAATGCTCAAGCAAGTTTGAATATGAACAACATTTAGAAGATCATAAGAAAAACCTGTTAAAGTTAAACCAAGTAGAAAACATCGTAAAAAAACTATCAATCGAAGGGACTTGCCTCCGCTCGAAAAACCTCTTGAAGAAAAAATTGAGGAAGAACTTAAAAGAAAATCTAATGAAAAAAAGAACTATTAAAGAAAGAATTATAGAAGAACAAGAAGACACTGGATATTAGTAGTTAAATATGTCACCGCTAGACCATGTCACCGCTGGACCACATATCCCCTCCCCCCCCCTTCCGGTAAAAAATTTTTTTGTTGCGCTAAGTCCAAAATTACAAAGTTTTTAAACAAAGACAATGACTCATTCAAGGTCATTGAAAAAAAGACCATGACTCATCAAAAATTTTAAAACAAAGACCATGACTCATTCAAGGTCATTGGATGACTCATAATATTTTTTCAAGGCCATTGGATGACTCATCAAACTGTAAAACAAAGACCATGACTCATTCAAGGTCATTGGATGACTCATCAAAAATTTAAACAAAGACCATGACTCATCAAAATTTAAACAAAGACCATGACTCAATCAAGGTCATTGGATGACTCGTCATATTTTTCAAGGTCATTGGATGACTCATCATATTTTTCAAGGTCATTGAAACAAAGACCGTGAATCATACAAATTTTTTTTTCCAAAAATTTTTCTATGTTTAAAAGTACACGATTTCCTATGTCACCACTGGACCAAAACATTTTCGAAATTTTTTCAAAATTTTTTCTATGTTGAAAAGTACAAATTTTTTCAAGGTCATTTAAAAGTAGGTCAAGGTCATTCAATTTTTTTCCCAAAATTTTTCTATGTTTAAAAGTACATATTTTTTCAAGGTCATTTAAAAAATTTTCAAGGTCACGGATTTTTTAATCATTTTTTAATTATAATATATCTACTTACTTTTATAAGTAGTATATATTTGTAAATTTAATTTTATTATTATTTTTTATAAATATTATTATTTTTAAAAATATTATTATTTTTATTATTGTACTACTTACTTTTATAAGTAGTATATATATATATATATTTTAATTATTATTTTTATTATTATTATTACTATTATTACAATGATTATTTTTATTATTGTACTACTTACTTTTATAAATAGTATATATATATATATATATTATTTGAATTATTATTATTTTTATTATTATTATTATTATTATTATTATTATTATTATTAATTATATTATTACTATCATTAATAAAAACTATATACAAATAAAACACATTATTTATTTTATTACTATTACTATTATTACTCTTATTAATAAAAAACAAATAAAACACATTATTATTAATATTATTATTATTAATATTATTACTATTATTACTATTATTATCATTATTATAATTATTATTATTACTATTATTATTATTATTATTAATAAAAACTATATACAAATAAAACACATTATTACTATTATTACTATTATTATCATTATTATTACTATTTTTTATTATTATTATCATTGTTATTACTATTATTATTACTATTATTAATAAAAACTATATACAAATAAAACATATTATTACTATTACTATTATTAATACTAATAAAATTATTATCTTTATTAACGATAAATACTCTAAATAAAATTATTATTAACAATATAAAAACAAATTAACAATACATCGAAAATCATTATTATTAAAATACGTTTTCATCAATAAAACATCGAATATTTTTCTTTCTCGATCCATTTTTCATTGAACATAAAATAAAAAATTATTATTAATAAAAACTCTGAATAAAATATGATTAATACTAATAAAATTATTAATTTAATTATACTAATAAAAAACTCTAAATAAATTATTATCAAAATACGTCTTCATCAATAAAACACAGAATATTTTTCTTTCTAGACCCATTTTTCATAAAAATTTATTTTATTATTATTTTTTATAAATATTATTATTTTTATTATTATTTTTTAAAATATTATTATTTTTCACGATAAAATATCTATGGCAATGTTGATATTTGGTTAATGAAAATATGGTCATACAATTTGATCATACAACATGGTCATACAACATTGAGCGAATCATATATATATATATATTAGTTAATACATAGCCATTTAGTAAGTTCTTAATAATTTTACTAATATTAATTATATAATTGAGTATTTGTTACCAAATTGGAAGTCATACAAGCTTAGTCAACTTCTATATATATATGTTTAGAAATTATGTTTATTTTTACATATATTTATTGGATATTTTGGTAAGAAAACATATAAATTATGTAAAAGTATGGGTCATTCTCAAATATTTTCCTTTGCAAATATTTTTCCGCCAAAACATTTAAAAATTTATTATACCGGTATATTTTCATTAACCAAATATCAACATTGCCATAGATATTTTATCGTGAATATCACTGAATAACAAAATTTTATATTTTACTAAACATTTATTAAACATTCATTAATAAATTACTTAAATTTTATTTTCATAAATGGTGATAAAGGATACAGATGTTTGGTTTGATATTTATTGAATAAACTAACCATTTAAATTAGGTGTTATATGGGGGTCAGACCTTTTTAATAATTGATAGGCTTTTGGCATCAAAATTTGATGATATATTTCTAGCAAAATTGAAATAAATCCTTTAAACATGAATTAGTTGAATGTTTTGTAGACTTGTTTGGATTCAACAAATCACTGATGAAATTCTCGATCTGGATAATGTCGATAAAATAGAAATATAAAAATTCGAAAAACTGTCCGATGCAAGAAAAGATTTTCTGACATGATCAATTTCTCAGATTAACAAAGCATTCATCATATATTTACCTTGTGGACATATAATTATTTGTTTTTCTTGTTTCAAAACCACTACTCGTAAATGTGAAAGTTGTGGTATAATTATTGAAGAATATCATTTTGTATATATGTAATGTAGTAAAAATATATTTTCTGTTTTACCAATTGAATTTGATAAAAGTTACGACAGTTTTATAAAACAAAGTTCAACTTCCAATAATTCTAAAATAAATGTTTTGATGGTTTATGTCTAACGTAAAATAATTCTCAACAGTGAGTGATATATTTCAATGAAGTACCCCAAATATACCCATGTTTTCATAACAAACATATTAAGACTGTTAAATTGTATGAAATAGGTTAGATTTTATATGTGATAAATACCTCACATTGATTTAAATTGATAACCTCAATGTATAATTATCGTGTTTTATATGTGATTTGCTCTATTTTGTTATTTGATTGATTTTATTACTCATCTGCGACCCAAATGCATTATTTTGATTGATAGATGTGTGAATGTTATATCATGTGAATGCAGTTGTGTCAACCTTGTATGTGCATATATGTCAACTTTGTATCGATACATTTATCAACCCTTTAAAGTAATTTTGTTCCCGATTTATTTAATACCACAATGATATGTAACCCCTTCATCGAACAGTGAGTAAATCTTTGAATGTATGTTTTTTAGATTCAAAATCTACGACAAATCAATGGAAATTTGATTAAATCAGATATTTAAAACAAGCTATGATATCTTTATTGGACAGTATTAATTTGATGATAATTGACTCATTTTCAATTATTTTTACATAAAAAGCCGTGAATCGTATATGATTAACAAAACCTTATTCATCCATCTGAACATTACATTAAGTACTCAAGTTATGTATCCCCATTAAAATATTTTGTTAATATTTAGTTAGCATCTAGTATCAGAACTAATTTTTTATCTGTCAAATTATTAAAATTTATGATTATTATTATTTTTATTATTATTATTATTATTATTATTTGATAACTATTTTATTAAAATAATTTATCGCAGTATTTGCAAGTTGTGTTATTTTATGATTTTGTAATAATTTACTTAAAACGTTTATTATGTTTACTATAATTATCATAAATAATTTATTATTTGATGGTAATATTTAAATAAATTTTGCTGGTTCATTACTTCGATTCAATATTAAGTTAATACAACAATGTAACAATTTACATAAAACTTTTTTATATTGTTTTACTTAAATATTTTAATGAATTATGATAAAATTTATTAATTTGTAACAAAAACATGTATAACTATTCAATTTGTTTTAGAATTACTTGATTACAAAACCTTTCTATATAGATCCTTAGAACCTCAACTGGTATTATTCCATCATAAAAATATATATATATATATATATATATATATATATATATATATATATATATATATATATATATATATATATATATATATATATATATATATAGATAGATAAGTTTTGACCACTTGTTTCCGTATGATTTTTATAATATTTTATTGCAATATCCATTCATTTAAAATGCAATATCGATGCAATTTATTACTCAAACATCGAGATTATGAAGAGGTCATGCAGACATTAAGGTTATATACATCATCGCTAATTTTTCAGCTTTCTGAGTATCTTCAGTTTTGACATTTTTAATTTCAAAATATTTTTAGAATCTTTATAGTAAAATTATACATTATCATTGCATTGGTTATATACATAGTATAAATGCGATGACAACTATAATCATTATTTTGACATGCAAACTGAATTTATGATAGTGAAGAATTATAGCCATACCTTCCATTTTCTCAGATTTTCTATCACTTACAAATTTTCAATGCCAATCACATTAATCAATACCCAATAATATCGGATGCAGATTGTAATTAGTAAACGAAATTCTAAATACAATGAATATCAAGTTAAGAAGCGATAACAACATATATCTTGGCCACGAGAATGCAAAGTTTTATATTGCTAATAAAGAAGTAAATTTTATTGAAAACTTTCATTGGTATACAATTATCATTATACAAGGATACAGGATCAATTCAGATGATGTCATGACTCCAATTTGGAAAGTCAATAGTGCTAGAATGTCATTTTAATAAATATTGTCATAAAATATCTGGGGTTTTATTGTGTAGATTGGTTTCCATATGCTTTTGTTTTTATTGATTCATTGGGTGAATTAGTTTTCTTTTTATTGATTTATTATGTGTTGACTCCCTCTTTACTCATATTGTACCTACCTGATAGCCATCTGTTACTAATATACACATAGTGCATCAATTTACTCACTCAAACCACAATTAGATATTTACACATAAAATATATACTTTAAGTTAAAATTAGCTTATAAAATATATTTGAGTTCAAAATTTAAGTAAAAACTTTATAAATTAACTTAATATTATCATTAATTAGTTATGTTATCCACTTTTGATAATTTAATAGTAAACATTTTAATATTCTTCAATTATAAATTTTAGATCTTTAAATATAAATGTTGATAACACACATGATGACGAAATGATTGATAATAAAATTATAATAGACGAAAATAATGTTAATGAAATGGTAATAATAATAAAAAGTTAAAGTATAATAATAATAATAATAATAGTATTAATTAATAATATTAATAGAGATCTGTTGAATATTACAGATATTTTATTTTACAGTTGTTATATTACTTATAAAATATATCTTAATACAAATAGATTGGATAAACACAGAATTACTAATATCAATTATCATGTTTTCTACTTTCTGAGTATTTTCAGTTTTCACACTTTTAATTTCAACATATTTTAAAACTCTTTATAGCAAATATGAATATATCAAATTTTCAATATACGTGGATTATGTTAGTTCACAATGTAGATGCAATACAAGTGAATGTTTAACAAAGACTTGACTAATGAATATATATTAAAAACTATGGTTTTATTAATTGATTTTAGGAATATAGTTATAAAAAAAACTTTACAAATTATATTGATTAAAAGTATACCCGCGCGCCTTTAATATATCACGTTTTGACTAAATAATAACATTATTTTGACTCCCATCATTCGATTTCGATGAGTTATTTTCGATGAATTATTTGTTTGTATTTTTAAATATAATAATATCTTTACACTTTATTATATTTTATTTACAAGCTGGTCGTAGGCGGCTATAATCTCCCTAGTCTGCAAATAATTATTTTGGTAGTAATAAACATTAATTAATTAATTTAGTGCCTATGACACTTTGTAGTGTCCGCGCACGAAAGTTGTGTAATGTGCAATTACTCGACAAGCTAAGCCTAATTTGTGCAATGAAGCCAAGGTACTTTTTGACATCACTTGGTCGGTCTGTCAATAATTAAGCATAAACTTAATATTGTCCTCTCGTATCGTAAATTTTTATTGTGTTTTTAACTATATTAGATCTCAGCCATTTCAAGATATTTTCAATGAAATTTTGGCTTCTGAATGATCATCATCAATAAAAGGATTTATCAGACGATTTCGAACAATTATATAATAAAACTTGTATATTATAGAAAACTAAACTTGTACATTTTCATTTACTTATTTTATTATGTTTTGATTATTTTTATTATTAGTTGCTTTTATAAATTAGGGTTTGAGATCATGTTCACAATAGTTAAAAGTAACTTGAATAATATTTCTTTAGAAACAAAATAACATTTATTACATATACACAGAATGGTACTCATCAATAACTATACCACAACTTTCACACCTATTAGAGTTTTTAAAACATGATGAACAAATAATGATATGCCCACATGGTAAATATAAAATATTGACTTTATTAATTAAACAACTTGAACATGTAAGATATTGTTTTTGTACTTCATCCAGTTTATCCTTGATTTTTATTTCGATTTTATCTGCATTATCAATGTAGGATTGAATAACATCTCGATATTTGCCAAACCTGAAATCCATGCATACCCAGAATATATTAAGCATATTAATTTCTGTAGGATTTATATTATTTAGAAATAATATACAACTAGATAATTTCATTAGTGACTTTTTGAAACCGAATAATTCTACGAGAATTTGAATGTTGTGATGTTTAAAAGACTTATTTATTTTTGATAGTAATAAATAATCATAGGTTTCTGTGAACAGTCTATCGATTATTAAAAATGTCTGATTCCATTCAATACTGAATTCTGGTATCTTAATTTAGAAGATTAATACAATTAATAAAAATAAAATAAAACCTCTGTATGATTTAAAGGTGATTCTGAAATATCTAATGTCATTTTATGAGAGTAAATATTATTTAACACTATATATATATATATGTGTGTGTCTGTGTGTTTTCAATGTCTTTGTTACACATTAATAATATTATTAAACATTGCACGCACATGACTTATAAAGATATGGTCAATAGGAGCGCATGAATAATAAGGACATTATCAATATAAGAGTGTGAGTAACAAGCACATGAAACATAGGAAATTATTAATAAAATCTTGTAATAATAATAATAATAATAATATTAAATTAAAATAATAATAAAAATAGAATAAAAATTACAAAATATATAATACTTATAAAAGTAAGTAGATAGATTATATTTAAACAATGATTAAAAATTCCGTGACCTTGAAAATTGTTTGAATGACCTTGACCTACTTTTGAATGACCTTGAAAAATAATAATATTTTTAAAAATAATAATAAAAATAATAATATTTATAAAAAATAATAATAAAATAGAATAAAATTTACAAAATATATACTACTTATAAAAATAAGTAGACATTATAATTGAAAAATAATTAAAAAATCCGTGACCTTGAAAAAATGTTGAATGACCTTGACCTACTTTTGAATGACCTTGAAAAATAATAATATTTTAAAAAATAATAATAAAAATAATAATATTTATAAAAAATAATAATAAAATAAATTTTTATGAAAAATGGGTCTAGAAAGAAAAATATTCTGTGTTTTATTGATGAAGACGTATTTTGATAATAATTTATTTAGAGTTTTTTATTAGTATAATTAAATTAATAATTTTATTAGTATTAATCATATTTTATTCAGAGTTTTTATTAATAATAATTTTTTATTTTATGTTCAATGAAAAATGGATCGAGAAAGAAAAATATTCGATGTTTTATTGATGAAAACGTATTTTAATAATAATGATTTTCGATGTATTGTTAATTTGTTTTTATATTGTTAATAATAATTTTATTTAGAGTATTTATCGTTAATAAAGATAATAATTTTATTAGTATTAATAATAGTAATAGTAATAATATGTTTTATTTGTATATAGTTTTTATTAATAATAGTAATAATAATAGTAATAACAATGATAATAATAATAAAAATAGTAATAATAATGATAATAATAGTAATAATAGTAATAATGTGTTTTATTTGTATATAGTTTTTATTAATAATAATAATAATAATAGTAATAATAATAATTATAATAATGATAATAATAGTAATAATAGTAATAATATTAATAATAATAATATTAATAATAATGTGTTTTATTTGTTTTTTATTAATAAGAGTAATAATAGTAATAGTAATAAAATAAATAATGTGTTTTATTTGTATATAGTTTTTATTAATGATAGTAATAATATAATTAATAATAATAATAATAATAATAATAATAATAATAATAATAATAATAATAATAAAAATAATAATAATTCAAATAATATATATATATATACTATTTATAAAAGTAAGTAGTACAATAATAAAAATAATCATTGTAATAATAGTAATAATAATAATAAAAATAATAATTAAAATATATATATATATATACTACTTATAAAAGTAAGTAGTACAATAATAAAAATAATAATATTTTTAAAAATAATAATATTTATAAAAAATAATAATAAAATTAAATTTACAAATATATACTACTTATAAAAGTAAGTAGATATATTATAATTAAAAAATGATTAAAAAATCCGTGACCTTGAAAATTTTTTAAATGACCTTGAAAAAATATGTACTTTTAAACATAGAAAAATTTTGGGAAAAAAATTGAATGACCTTGACCTACTTTTAAATGACCTTGAAAAAATTTGTACTTTTCAACATAGAAAAAATTTTGAAAAAATTTCGAAAATGTTTTGGTCCAGTGGTGACATAGGAAATCGTGTACTTTTAAACATAGAAAAATTTTTGGAAAAAAAAATTTGTATGATTCACGGTCTTTGTTTCAATGACCTTGAAAAATATGATGAGTCATCCAATGACCTTGAAAAATATGACGAGTCATCCAATGACCTTGATTGAGTCATGGTCTTTGTTTAAATTTTGATGAGTCATGGTCTTTGTTTAAATTTTTGATGAGTCATCCAATGACCTTGAATGAGTCATGGTCTTTGTTTTACATTTTGATGAGTCATCCAATGGCCTTGAAAAAATATTATGAGTCATCCAATGACCTTGAATGAGTCATGGTCTTTGTTTTAAAATTTTTGATGTACTTTTAAACAAAGAAAAATTTTGGGAAAAAATTGAATGACCTTGACCTACTTTTAAATGACCTTGAAAAAATTTGTACTTTTCAACATAGAAAAAATTTTGAAAAAATTTTTGAATGACCTTGAAAATATATGTACTTTTCAACATAGAAAAATTTTTGGAAAAAAAAATAAATTTGAATGACCCTGACCTACTTTAAAATGAACTTGAAAAAATTTGTACTTTTCAACATAGAAAAAATTTGGTCCAGCGGTGACATAGGAAATCATGTACTTTTAAACATAGAAAAATTTTTGGAAAAAAATTTTGTATGAGTCATGGTCTTTGTTTCAATGACCTTGAAAAATATGATGAGTCATCCAATGACCTTGAATGAGTCATGGTCTTTGTTTAAAAATTTTTTTACTTTTTTACCGGGGGGGTGATGGAGGGGTATGTGGTCCAGTGCTAACATGGTCTAGCGGTGACATATCTAACTACTGATATTCCACTTTTAATATTGATGTTACCTTTGGTGAAATGATTAAATCACCAATAAGTACAAATAAATATATTGATATGCACAGGAAAGAAATAAAAGAAAGGATGCAAGAAGTTTTAAAATTTATGAAAGTTGGAAGGTTTTATATTCTAAAATATAAACTTTCAATAAATGTTAAATATTATCGAGGAAATAATACATTCTTAGATTCTAGTTATGCAACAAATTATATAGCATAGATAGTTTTAATTGTAAACTTAAAACAATTAAAAAGGAAATAGAAAAAAATTATGAATATATGGAAGATAGATTGGGTGAGTCTGCTTTAATTCTATATTCATTTCAAAATATTAATATAAATTTTTAGAAATATCGACCGCCAAACCCAAAATCATATATTAAAACCCCATTTACTTCCAATTATATTGTCAATGTTAAAAATAAAGATAATAAATGTTTCACGTGGGCTCTTTTATCTGCTTTATATCCTGCATCAAGTAATGTTGATAAATTATGTAATTATATAGATTATGAAAGTGAAATAAAATTTTGGGATGGATTTGAACATCCAATGAAAAAAAAGATGTTTCTAATTTTGAAATATTAAATGATGTATCAATTAATATTTATGAATATGAAAATGAAAACGATGTAATAATTCCAAATCAAATTACTGATGCAAGAAAAAAAGATGGAAGACATGTTAATCTTTTAATAATACATACAGAAAGCGAAGAAGAAATTTGTTTTCATTATGTTTGGATAAAATATTTTCAAAGTTTTATGAGGAAGCGGGTTACAAATTCTAATTATAAAGAAGGTCATTTTTGTGAACGATGTTTATCTTATACATCAATAAAATCTATAAGGGAAAATCATGAAAAATTGTGTGAATTAAATGTACCAGCTCTTATTATAATGCATATCGGTGATAATGCAGAAATGAATTTTAATAAAAGTAAAAATCTTATGCAACCTTTAGCTGTTATATATGGTTAATATTAAAAAAAATTTAAAAGAAGAATATCTTAAATTCCTAGAAAAATATGATTTAACAGATTTATATAACAAGTATCATTATGTATATAATAAAAATGAAGATGAAGAAGAAGGAATTAAAACCTTTTAATTACAACAAAGAAATCTTTTACAATTCCTCTAACAAATCAAATACCATCTGCATTTTGCTTTTATTTAAAAAGCTATTATCCATAATTAATCAAGTCGAGGGAAATATTTTATAGAGGAAATAATTCAGAACAAGTTTTTGAAACATTTGTTTAATATATTAATAAAATTGAAAATAATTATTTAGAATAATGGAAGATTCTGAATATGATTTAAACATGTCTGATGAACAACAAGAAAAATTTAAAAGCGCTGAAAAATGTTGGATTTGTAAAAAAGATTTTATTCCTGGAGGAATAAAGTTAGAAATCATGATCACTTTGTAAAATTAAATAATTATAGAGGTGCTGCACACAAATCTTCAATAATAAACTTAAGAAACCATCAAAGATTCCAGCAATATTTCACAATATGTTGGTGGGTTTCTGGGTGTTGAAATTTTGAAACTATATGGTTGTTACCCAGACAACCCAATACAAATATTTTTGCTTACCACTCGGCACCCCTTGCTAAGCAACGTTAGAACTGTGTTCGAGTGGGTGGATCGTCAGCAAATAGTGAGCGCTATTACTAATGCTATAATTGACCGAACGATTCATAGGTCCAACGAGCTGCCGATAAAAGGCCTGTGCTCGATATCGATGTTAAGGTCCCATTATTCTCCTATCTCCGTCAAATGTTAATCTATACTGTTATATCATTTGTCATTATGTATTATCATCGTTACTAGTATTATTATTATAATTATTATTATTATTATTATTATTATTAATATTATTATTATTATTATTATTTTTATTATTATTATTAATATAATTACCATTATCTTTACTATTATCATTATTATTATTAAGTTTTTGTAGGGAATCGTCCTTATTCCTCAGCTTTATGAAAATATTTTACTTATATAAAAATTTAGCCTTACTCCATCCTTATTTTACAGTTTTTTAATAAGGTGTTTTAAGTATTTCGAAAAATTTCCACAGCGTTCTGTTAATATTTTACAGTTTTTTGATAAATATTTTTATTATTTCGGAAAATTTGCGCAGGTTCCACCAATATTTTCCATCTCAACTCAAAACAATTTAATTAGTTCTTAAATATTATTTAAATTATTCTTTTTTCATGATTTTGGTCGTTCGGATTAATCTTTTTCCGATGGCTATTCATTTTAATTGATGCAACGATTTCGTAATTTTCCCCGCTACCCTTTCCCCTTCTTTATCCTTAAGATCTATTTGTGTTCACATTGTATTTAATTAGTGCCCACTGGACTACTCGGTGTTAGTGATTTTGAGCCAAATGTTCTTTGAAAGTTTATGTCGATTTTATCGAAATTAGGTGCAAGAAAGTGGAGCCAAAAGACGCACTCTCGAGTTACCCTCTTTCGCTATTTATTTACATGATTTGACGTGCCGACCCATCGTTACTCACGATTAGGCCGTCACGGGTACGAACTATAGGCGGAGAAACCGCACTCACACAGTTCGATAGTGTGTCTAATTTTAATTACTTGTGATATGTTTTGGCTGTGGGTTGGAAAATAAATAAATAAATATTACCATCTAAATTGGAAAAAAAACTTCGATGCATAAACGTATATTCTTCATTTAAATTCTTCATTTCATATTTTCATCACAAAGTTTCATAAATACAAGCAATTGAAAGTACTACTAAAATGTAAGACCACAAATTGACATCTGAATACTAAAATCAGTCCGATCATCTGCAACTAACACTAAAATTCAATCTGTTTCTCTGCACACAGTTTAGTCATTAAAATTTGTGAAAATACATCAGTATATATACCTATAATTTGACATTAACCTTGCGTGTAATTTTTATTGCGATAAAACAAAATTTGACCTTGAAATTATTTATGTTTTCGAAATTAAATTTTTATTATTTTCTTAATTTAAATTGGCAATTTATTTTTAAAATTTTTTTAATTGAATCTTTCCAACCAAAAATATTTTATTTTTACTCAATTAATTCATTAATTTTTACTTTTATATAACTTGTCGTTTTTTGGTCGAATTTTCTTGTTATTATGTTATTTTTATGTAAATTTCGTGCGGTTCTTGATGAATTTTGTATTTATTTTATTTTACTTTTATGTTTTTTGATTTTATATTTATTTATATTCTCTCAAATTTTAGAGTTTTAGGTTGATGTTGTATGTTGTATTTTAAGTTATCTTGGTGCTGGGTTTTCGTGCTATATTATTGATACATTTAAACAATTTTCAAGGTCATTTGTGTTCTGGCCCAACATAAAACACTCCGAGTCCCGGAGCTACAGGGTGGTGACCTCAAAAACCACATGCATAAAAATTAATCATACAGTATACATCAATATATGAATTACAAGATGAAGTGATTATGATCACACATAAAGAATAGTTAATAGTCTAAGAATCATTAGTTCATTGTTAATATTTGAGTTCGATATTCTGTCACTTGGATATTCGTCTCGCTAATGTATTGGGTTTCTGATTGATTACTTTCTTTAGCAGGTTATGATTTTGACGATTCGTTATCTGTTGTGCGATTTAGCTTTGGGATTATGTTAAGTCTGGGGAATTGGCCTTTACTTGATATAGGGCTGATTAGAGGCTGATTTTTTGGAAGATTGGCAGGCGTAGTGACTGTCAGCTAAACGAATAGGTAGAATATTTCATTTGAAACTCTATTTTTGCTGGTGTATTTGGGGTTTTTGGTTGTAAATTGATATTCTAGCTTTTGGTTGTTGATTTTTAATATATTGAAACTGGGTGAGGTTCTTTCAAACTATTGATTAGTTTGTTGGTGGCTGCTCTCAGTTTTACAAGTTTGGTTCTGTGGACAGATGAACCATTATAATATTATCTCGGCTCGATTGTTTTATGACAATTGATCGGTTCGTGATTATTCATGATTCTTTGAGGTTGGTTTGGGTTTCTTCTTATCGGTTATCGATTATAGTTATTTGTTCTCGATTTTCGGTTCTTTTCTGTTATTTTCTAGGGTTTCTAAAGAGCATCCATGATTATTTGGATATGATTTCTTTGATGGGTGTTTCCTTTTCTTCTGACTTTCAGATTTGATTTTCTAGAGTTCTCCGGGTTCGTACAATCTTTTTAAGTTTGGGCTTCGCTCACGTTGATTATTAGTATATTTACGTTTCTTGTTTTAAGCATTAGAACATTGGGTAAAATAGAAGTTGTTCAGTCTGTAATTGGTATTCCTTGAGTTCCTGCATATTTCGTTATAATTGTCACAGGTACGTTTTCATCGTTTGACTGACTGGATTTTCGACATATTTCCAAGGGAGGCTAAATGGTATATGGGCATATTACTGCTATCCTCCTTCTCATTGCCAAAATCATGCTGCTTTCGCTTTCCATTTTTTTATATATAAATATTATGGGTTCATGATGATTATTTACAATTTCTTGACTATTTAGTTTCAGTCTCCTTTAATAGGATTTGTTATCATTCCTCTTGATTTTAGGTAGTTGTTTGACTTCCCGTTCCTCTTCCCCTTTATTTCTGTCATTTTTATTATCCTATATGTGTATTTATTAACTGGCTTCTCATATCTGGGGTTGATGTTAACTTCATGTTTGCATTGACTACAATTTGCAAGATTCTTTCGATACTCCATTTTGATTAAGTGCATTTTGTAGTTCAGTCTCATCATCTTTTGTCTTGTCGTTTCTTAGCATTGTCTTTTGCAATCTCCCTTTACTGATTCGATTTTGTCTTTCTTTGTTATCTGCTTTTTGATTTGTTCTCTGGTCCTTTCTTTATTCATATCCGGTGTTGAACGTCAGTCTTGTTTGGAATTACTATTTCATGATATCCATTTTTGTCTCGTTTGGCTGCATCTAGTTTCACTTGCAATCGGTTATTTTTCTTGCTCTATTCCTCAAATTGTTTTTCGAGTCTTTTTCTCCCTTTGCTAATACTATTTCTTTGCTTTCTTCGTTTTCCGTTTTACTCGATGACCAAAACTTTTGTTTATCAGTTCGCTGTTTTTTGTTGTTATTCGTCAGTTTCGTATTAATTGATTCAGGTTTTGTCAAATTATTCTCAATCGTCTTTTTCATTGACTGATTTGATATTTCAGCTATTTCTCCATTGCTTTTGTTTTGTCTTGGTAATTTATTTACTATTTTGCTGCTTTATCTTGCTCCGATCGAGGATTTTTTATCTTTGATCCTCATTTTCGTCTCTCATTTGATTGTACTGGATTTTCATTTGCTCTCCAAGTCCTCTTTTGTCTCTGATTTCCTTAATGGCTTCGGTACTCTTAGTTGGTTTATTTCAATTTCTCTCGATTGCTCCAAGGATTGAATTTAAATTTTGGCCTATTATTTCAATGTCATCTTGAATTACATTTATCGTAATGAACTCTATCGCGCTTGCTTTTTGCGACATCATAATATCATTTAACATTGTTTTTCCTTTATTATCCTTCTCATTTAGAGTTGATCTTGTTTTTAATAACTCCCTCAGAATTTTCGTTGACGCATCTCTTGACACTGCAATCATCATGGGTGATTGTACTTTATCTTTTCTGATATTTGTTTGCTGTTCACATTTGTTCATTGCCTCATTAATTTCTATCGTTCTTTCGCTTTCTATGGAATGGTGTAGTGGTGTATTACCCGCTATGTCAATTATTGTGAATAATATTGGCATTCTTTTCTTTAATTTTCGATGTTGGTTTTGAACCTTTTGAGTAGTTCGTGATCATCTTTGTTATTATTTCAAATATCTCAGTGGTATTCTTGTTTCTAGTTCACTTAGGCATTATTTCTTTCGTTATTTTGATGATTGTTTCCATCTTTCCCCAGTACTTTATTCTAGTTCCCTATATTTCATTGGATTCCGGTTTCTGTTTCGTCTGATGACTATCATATTTTGATTATGTTCCTTGGCTGTTTGTTACTCTAGTAACCTGTTTCGTTCTGTCTAAAAGTTTTTTTGCATCTCAGTTGTGATGTCTTTTCTTGTTTCGTAGCTTGATTTAATAATTGTGATCTATGCTGGCTTTACTCAGGTGTTGCTATTGATCTCATCTTGTTTTCTATTGGTTCTTCTCATTAGCCCCACTATTTCGGATTGGTTCTGAATCTGTTTATTTGGAAAATTTCAAGCCAAATGTGTCCATTTTAGACAGTTAAAACATGTTCCGCGTCTTTTGTGACAAAGGTTATTTATATGACCTCTCTACCCAAATTGTTGGCATATTTGATGTTGATAGCAGTCGTTCTCTGCGTGTCCTGATTTTTGACATTTTTTATAATATTCTCTGATTTTAACATCGTTAGCTTTCATATCGATTGCCCAGATACTTTCTTCGTTCGTTGTGGTTTTCCTAGTTGTGTTTTGTTGCGCATATCTATGCTGTATTGTAAATTTCTTTTCCACATGGGTTATTTTGCCGATTTCGTCAATTACATTTTCTTTTGTCTCGATTGTCAATTCACTAACTGTTTTTGATCTGTCTTGCATATTCAGATTTCTTGCTTGTCTCTTTTAGATTAGTTCTCTCTCTGAAATTTTATTAACCATTAAAATATCTATTACCTCTTGTTAGATTGACATCACTCCTATTCCTATATTGTCTTCTGTTGTTGGTATAGATATTTTCTCACATACTTTACATTTTACGTTTATTGTTTATTTACGATTATTGTTTAGCCCTTGTTTTAACTTGTTTATTTTCGCTTTCCTTATCGTTCTCTTTTCAATTTTTGAAGTAGTACCATCTGACTTCAATATTTTGGTTTTGTTTTTCTGATATCATTTTATCGCTGTTTTTGTTGTTTTTTCGTCGTCTGTCGTTCTCTTCTATGTTGAACTCTTGTATTATCTTTATTCTTTCCTCACTGTTCAATTCTCACGCTGATTTTATCTTGTCCTGTTGTATCTTTTGAGTTTCATTTCTCTTAATTACTTCATTTTCTTTGTCATTATTTATTGCCATTTCATCCTCGCTGTTGAAAACACAGTGATCCGCAGTGTAAATTTCTTTTGTATCGACTATACTCAATCTATTGATTCTGCTTGCTATTTGATTTCTTTTCATTCGTCTTTGTCGAATTTCTTGGGAATTTCTCTGTAATCTCTGCCATTCAATTTGTTGCTGTTCCGGATATTTTCTTGTCCATTGATATCGAACATCAATCATGTTTTTCCTCGTATTACTTCGTTGTATTTGATTGCTTTGTGTACTTTGGCTATAATTGTTCGGTTTTGATTGTCTCGATTTTCTATTTATTGAGCAATTTACTGCTATATGTCCGTTTAGGTTGCAGTTGTAACAGGCTCTACTCTCGAATCTTGTGGTTGTCCTAATTGTCGTCATATCTTTTAAATGTCTAATCTCTTGTGTTGGGTTATTTTTTTGACTTTTCATTCTTCTTAAGTAGTGGGATGCGTCACCGCAAGTACAGTGCCCCCGGGGGGTAAAGCTTTTTTTCTAAGTCTAAATGTATAAAGTTTTTATAAGACAAAGATAATGACTCATTCAGGGTCATTGGATGAGTCATCCTATTTTCTCAAGGTTATTCAAACAAAACCCATGACTCATAAAAAATTCTCTCAAGGTCATTCAAAATTTCTCATGGTCATTAAGAATTTTTTCAAAGTTATGTTATTTTTCAAAAAAATTCAATATAATTTACTACTTAATGTTATAAGTTGTGTTATTATTATTTTTATAACAAGCTATTATTATATTTTATTTTAAATTATTATTTCTATTATTATTATTATTATATAATAAAAACAAAGTCATTAACAACAAAAACTTTTATTCCATAGAAAAAATTCTACTATAATAATATTGTCGAAGAGCTTTAATCAAAGTCTATTCTACTGACTTCCAATATTGGGTAGCACAGCAATGGCATCCATCACCACATAGATATTCGGTTTCCATATCCTTTAACGTTTTATTTTGTTTGATGTCCCATAGGAACTCATCGATTACGGAAAATATCCAGTGATGACGGCTTGTCCTTCAATATTTCATGTATAGTTGGAAAATAGAACTCGAGACGTTCTTTGATAGCTTTAAAATAATCATCTACAAAACAAGTAAAATAATGATAATAATAATTAATTACCACAGTGTTCAATTTCGTTCATAACTCCAACTGTGCTCGGTAAAATAACATCCATTATAATGATAAAAAGGAAATATCAATTAGCTTTATACTTATTTTAACCAATGAAAAGTTAAAAACACACACTTTTAGCTATAAACAATAAATATTAATTTATATAGATTTGAAATGATTAAAGAGATTTTATTAATAATATTAATTGGTAGTTATTTTAAAGTGACTAATGCAAACAAGTCAATTATTATAACTGTGGAAGGTCGAAATAAAACAAGATGTATGTGTCCAGATATCGCTATGTTGAACGATATATTATATATGATAGATAAACCGATACATATGAAAATTCTCGTAATCGTAGGTTACAGATTTCAAGTGAAATATGAGAATTTTAAAAGCATTCGACAGAAAATATATTACGATATTCTATATTTAAATACGAAAATTGGTATTATCAAAAATGAATTAAATAAATCATTATTCAAATTGGATGAAAATGGAAAGCTTTTTGAAGAAATGATTAATGAACTTCAATATAATATAAAAGCTTATTCCAATAAAACAAACGATCGTATACTTAAAGAAGTCCGCTAAACAAATCCTCAATATTTCCATTTTAAACTATTTTTCTTAAACAAACACATTGCAACATAAATGCAATATCTATGCACGATTCTGATTGGTCAAATATAGTATAAATGAGCTTACACCTCAAAAAACTTTTATAAAATGCTAGAAACTAAACTTTTATAACTTTAATGAATGAGCTGGTTTCTAATAATAGAGATGATGATGATATCATTAAAAATATAAACTTCATGGCCAACTGTACCGAACAAATTGTAGAAGACATACCGTTTGATCCCATTCTCAATTTGCCAACATTAGAGAGAAAGAAAAATTCATTCCAATCGATATTTAATTATATGTTTGACGAGAATAATAAATGGATGCGAATAATCATCGGATTAATGTACATGAAACATATGATTTTAAAATCCCTATGAAAATTATTTCCAATGGTTCATCAAACTATATTACTATTTATCATTATATTTTTATCATTATTTAGGTAATTGAGACAAAAGTTGATCCATGGGTAGAAGCGAACGGTGGATGGGTATCAATTATTCAAGTTGCCGCAAAAGCCAAACGTTCAGATATTTATATCTCAAATTGCAAATGTTTATTAAAACTCTTAACTGGAGCATCTGTCATATATTTGCGTAATAAAGTTTATCATAAATTTTAATAAATGCATTATTCTTTGTTAGTAATTGAATTAGTAATATCAACTACATTTTTAAAGATTTATTGATTATTACAGGTACAGGTTTCAACAGCACAATATTCTATCATAATATTTTCTACAACATGGCCAACACAAGTTTTAAATTCGTTAGGCTCAACATCCACTAAATTTTCAATAGTGATTTCTTCCTCATTAACAATTTCGGTATCTTCATCATTAACAATTTCTTCATCGTCACTCGGACACTCGGAATCACAATATGAATCTTCTTTACCTAATGCTTCAACTAAAGTCAACATATCTCTAATTTTTACAACTGATATTTCTTCGAGTTTATCGAAAAAAACGTTTATTAAATATTTTAAACGAAAATTAATTGATTATTTTATATTTTACATTTTTCAGAAATTATTTTAAAACAATTTTAAATCTAATTATAAATTTGTTTATAGAATATTGTAATGTCTTATAAAGAAAACAAACAAAATCTGATTAAATAAATTTATTAACATTCACTAAAATATACATTAAAATAATTGTGAAAGTCTAGCAGTAACAATTTTCCAGATTGGAAAAAGCAAATCATTTTGAACAGCTTTACATCTTTGTATTGTTATTATTAAATACCAGCTTTCCTGTTCTTTGAAACCTATTTCTGCAAATGCACCATAATATCTGGTATATTGACAGGTGAAGAATGCATTTTGATTGGATTTTAAATTCGAATTGATCTTATTGAAAAACGTATCAATATCCTTGATATCTATCATTGAGAGTGTCCCAACGAGAGATTGAAATTTAGTTTGACTGGATTTACCAATTGCATATTGATAGGTTCCTTTAAAAAATACATTTTAAAATTGTGGAAAATTTGAACTGGTTGTACAAGTTCTTCTTTAGCAGAGCTCACTATTTTCTTGGCCATTTTTGAATTATAATCTTTATAAGGTGGTGACGAGTTTTTATACCCAATGTAAGATACGGATTAACCAATCAGAATCATGCATGAATATTGCATGGATATTGCATTTTATGTGTGCCTCGATGTGATTATTTCTATATATTTTTTAATGTGACTAATTATTACAATTGTTATTTTTATTACTATATCATTGTTATCATTAATATTATTACTAACTATTTAAAAAATGAATACTATTAAAACCAAAGCAAACATATAGTAATATTATTACTAACTATTTAAAATATTTCTACTATTAAAACAAGACTATTAAAAAAAATGATTACTAATAAAACCAAACAACCAAATAAACAATAAAACATTTATTTTATTAAACGTTTAAATTTACAAACATTTTGAACAGATTTAACTAAAACCCATTCCACATATCTTTGGTATCTGAAATCGCAACAGCTGCAATCCAGAATACACGGGTATTCGGATTCCATTTCCTTCATTGTTCGATTTAACTTGAAATCCCATAAAGTTTAATCGATTATATTGAATATCCAGATATTTGTCTCGGTGTATACGAAATCGGGAATCATCAATGCTGGTTGATCTTTCAGAATTGTTCGCATTGTTCGCTAATCAGGTGTCGACAAATCCCGTGATTTCATTGTGTATGTCTGTAATAATATTTTTGTACTCTAGATTTCACAACCCTAATATGACTATTTTCCCACTGGCAAACACGTTAACACACATTGGGTTGTATTTTAAAAGTCTCAGTGCAGAAAATAGTTCTGGTTCAAACATACAAAGACATTTTCTTGACATGTTGTATAGATTAATATTATGTCCCATATCCATGGTAACCGTAATTGACTGGGCTTTAATATCCTTTATTTTATATTGTAATTTATTGATATCTAAAGGTTTCTTGCACCCCATGATTCAGCATTTACCAGATTTGAAAAATATTATAGGGTATTTTCCACTCCTGTCAACCATTTGCTGGGGTTTACCATTCGGAAACTTCATTTTTGACACGTCGAAAGTTCCTTTATAATCTATATTTGATAACATAATTTAACAATAATGAAATATTAATCTATGTATATATGATTTTTAGAAAGAGTTCATTAAATTGTAAAAAATAAATAAAAGCAATATTTAAACAAATTAATAATGGAATTAAGAAATGATGCGGTATATCAAATCGTCGGCCCAAGTGGTAGTGGTAAAACTATGTTTGTGTGTAAATTACTGAAATCTAATTTATTTCAAACAAAATTCAACAAGATTTATTGGCATAGGGGTGCAGATGAAGAACATGGATTAACTCAAGATAATTTCTGTAAATTAAAAAAACATGAAAATAGTAAAGGGATTCGATAAAAACTGTTCAAGTCGATATGAGAAAGATGATGTTATCATTATTGATGATTTGTATCAGGAAGCTAATAAAGAAAAGGATTTTAATAATTTATTCACAAAAATCAGTCGACATGTTGGTGTTACTGTGATCTTTATTACTCAAAATCTATTTCATCAAGGTGGCGCACATCTAACAAGGAATTTAAATGATGTTCAATATTTAGTTATTTTCAAGAATCCTAGAGATGAAACAGTTATTGATTTTCTTCCTCGACAAGCATACCCTAATAATCGTTATTTTCTTATAGGCGCGTTTCAAGATGGTACAAAATCACAACATGGATATATATTTCAGGATTTCACTCAACATTACAATGATGATTTACGAGTAAAAACAGATATCAATAAAAAAGTTTCCATGGTTTGTAAACAAAGTTGAAAACATTAACATGTAAAAATGTTTATGAAATTCAGGCTTAAAAATGTCAGAAAACGTAGACAAAGTATTAGATAAAGTATTATAAAGAAAATCAAGACCGAAAAAGTTCCGCCAAAAACTAGTTATACATCATCTAAAAAACTAATAGCCAAGAATGTCTCCGCAATGAATCTAATTTCGAAAAACCCTAAAGTAAGTAGTTAGTGGCTTTCTGCCTCCACACACCATTGCGTAATAAAAATAGGGGGGTTCGAGACGGATTAAACTACGTAATGAAGTAATTTAATCTCGAATTATCTTGATTGTATAATTATGTAATCATGATAATAAATTTTGTGTGCGCATCTTTATTTTGATAAAATATTTCTTGAATTTATTTTTCAAATTTTTTTGGTGGATTTTTTTAAATTCAAATTTTTGGTACATTTTTTAATATATATTTTCTGTTGTAAAATTTTTAATGTTAATTTTTATTGTAATTTTAAGTTATAATTTTACAATAAGATTTTAGGTGTAATATTTTAAGTTATAACTTTTTTTATAATTTCAAGTGTAATTTATTTTCAAGTAAAATTTTTATACATGTTTTAAAAGTTAAAATTTTACAAAGCAATTTAGAGTTAACAAAATAAATTAATATGAAATTTGCAAAATAATTATAATAATAATATTATTTCAACAACATTAATACAACCTAGTAAATACTTAATAAAAAATTGATACTCAACAAATAAACACATAAAAATAAACTCGTCAAAAGATCAAATTAAAAATTTATTTAATTTACATCGTTACAAATCAGCCTATAATAATCTCTTCTTAGTTCTGCCAACAAAATATGAACAACTTCTTTCTTCTTGTAGTTCCTGCAGCATATACATCTAAATTGGCAAGTCAGCATTGAGGGATCTGCAAAAACAATACAGTCATATAGACATTTCAAACCAGATCCTTGAACCGATTCGTAATGCATCCGTACAATTTCTTCGATGTTGATTCCTGTCATTTGATAAATCCGTGTTGCCAAAAATTCAGGAGCACAATACGAAAGCTTGTTCTTCATATTCTGAAAGAGCTCTTCCATCTTCATTAGAATTGTTTCGATCAAGTAATAATGTTTCTGGTTTTCTAAAGCAAAAACAATCAAGAAATTTTAATAAATTATTTTTATTAAAATAAAATTGAACTGATTTGAGTAAGAAATTTAATTAATTTAAATAAATTTAATTTAGTTTAGGTAAAGAATTTCATAATAGAAAAGTAAAAGAAGTTATCAAAGCCAATCATTACTCTATATTCTCTCAATTCAAAGGTTGTTATGCGAAAATATTTAATCGAACTTTGAGAGAAAGATTGAAAAAATACCTTGTACATCAAGGTAATAAAACTTGGATACATGTTTTACCAAAAATTATTTTTAGTTACAATGATTCGCCGCATAAAGGATTAAAAGGACTCTGACCAGTTGACATTACCGACAAAGCTGGCGTTATATATAAAGTAGACATTACCAGCAAATACCAAGTATTAAAGAAAGAAAAAATCAATAAGCCAAAATACATGGTTGGTGATCATGTAAGAATTAGTAAAATCAGTACTTCTCCGTTTATCAAGAATTTTGACAGCAATTGGAGAGATGAAGTATTTAAAATTAAGAAAATAGATACAAAACAGAATCCCCTAATGCATTTAATAGCAGAACATGAGAATAAAGAAATCAGCGGAAAATTCTACGAACAAGAACTTCAAGTCATTCCAATCCCAACAATATTTAGAATTCAAAAGATTTTATAAACCAAAATGTTGGTAAATATAAACAATACTACGTTACGTTGCATGGATACGAAACTCCGACATTTGGGTATCCACATCTCAATTGATTAAATAAATATTATGAAAGAAAACCAATTTTATATGATTTTGCCTAGTAATAGTTGTACTCTTATTTATCCTAATAATGAGGCTAGTAATTTTAATGTAAAAGTAAATTCTGTGTACTTGAATGGTGAATGGGAAGTTGCTTTGATTGATTTCACTTTTGTGTATAATCCTTTTACGTATTATAGTAATTCTTGTCTACGTTATGAATCTATAAAGAGTGGTACTGAAATAAAATATTTGAAAATAAATAATCAAAATCATACTTATGAGTTAATAAATCCAAATATACTCCAGATGTTGATATGTTTATTGAAAAATATGAGAATTTGGTTATTGTCTATCCACATGTTCCATTTAACGTAACATTCCCCGATATTCAACACGCGTTTAGTTTTGGATTAAAATCTACATCTATCATTAATGAAGGGGATCACTGTCGAATAAAATTACCAAAATTTACTGATGACGGTGTTATGGAACAATTTGGGATAATTATAAGTTACGAAGTAAAATCAAAATTTGAAAAATAATTTGAAGATAATTTATTCATAAACACTTTATCGGAATTACAAGGTCATTTGTTGTCATTTAATCCTTCTCTTTTTAAAGAATTGATAATTTAAAATAACGAATTGGTCAAAATAAGACTTACAGATGACATTTCAAATATATCTTTTGTCAAAAATTTAGCAAAGTCTTTGGGATTAAAACTTTCAAATTTTACAGAAAAAAATATAGTAGGCACTAAAATTCCAAAATTATAACGTCATCAACAAATGTTCATTTATTCAAATATTATTGAGCCAATAAATGTTGGAGATGTTAGAGTTTCACTATTAAAATCTATTTGGATTAAAAAATATAATCAAGGAGAAATTGTTCAATTAGAAATAAAGAATCCAATGTACTTTCCAGTATCGTATTCAACTATAAACATCATTGAAATAAATATTCGTGATGATAGTGGGAAATTAATTAAATTTAGCAAAGATACCAAAACACATTTATCGTTACATTTTAGAAAAATCAATGAATAAAAAAGATTTTTACCTGAATTTTCCCAGTAATAGTTATCCATTTACATTTCGGAATAATGAAGGTGGAAAGTTTAATGTTAAATTTCCAAATCAAATTTACTTGGATGGGAATTGGGAAGTTTCTTTAACTGAATTCACTTTTGTTTACAATAGTAGTGGGATGTGTCACATCCAGCACACCCCCTCCCCCCATGCTGAGAGAAAATTTTTCTAAGTCTAAAAGTAAAAATTTTCTGAGACAAAGACAATGACTCATTCAAGGTAATTTAAACAAAGACTATGACTCATTCAAGGTCATTGGATGACTCTTCATGATTTCTCATGGTCATTTAAACAAATACCATGACTCATTCAAGGTAATTGGATGACTCATTATATTTTTTCAAGGTCATTCAAAAGTAAGTCAAGGTCATTGGGTGACTCCTCATATTTTGTCAAGGTCATTCAAAATTTTTCAAGGTCATAGTATTTTTTATTTCATAGTGTTTTAATTATTAATATATATATTTTTTAAAAATTTTATTCTATTACTTATTTTTATCAGTAATGTTTTTTAATTTTTATTTTATTATTAATAATATTATTATTAATATTATTATTATTAATATTATTATTAATATTATTATTATTAATAATATATAATATAAAACCAAGACATATACAACAAAAACTTTT
Organism: Schmidtea mediterranea; assembly: GCA_022537955.1. Classification (NCBI taxonomy): domain Eukaryota; kingdom Metazoa; phylum Platyhelminthes; order Tricladida; family Dugesiidae; genus Schmidtea; species Schmidtea mediterranea. The sequence goes on from CM039680.1 coordinate 116,028,919, forward strand.
ATTCCATAGAAAAAATTCTACTATAGTAATATTGTCGAAGAGCTTTATTCAAAGCCCATTCCACATACTTTCGATATCGGGCAACACAGCAATGACATCCATCACCACATGGATATTCAGGTTCCATATCTTTTGACAATTTGTTTTGCTTGACGTCCCATAGAAACTCGTCGATTACGGTAAATATCCATATTGACGTATAATTAAAGACTAAATCTGGAATTATTGATGTTGGCTTATTTTTTTTGTTTGATTTATGATCTTTATAAGGTGGTGACGAGCTTTTATACCTTTGACAAATACTGATTAACCAATCAGAATCATGGATTTTTCTATTATAAATTATAACAAAGACAGTGCATGATAAGTGCGTGACTGCATAAATATACAAAACTGTATGTGAATTACAAAGAAAACATTGAGTTTGTATATGATTTTACATGCATCTTTCACCTAAATTTCTTTATATTATTAATATCATGTGTTTCATATGATTATTACGAGTTATTATTATTATTGTTATTATTATTAACAAGTTATTATTATTATTATTGTTACCACCACCAAATAAAACTATAATTTATTACTAACAAAAAAAAACAAAACAAAACAAAACAAAACAAAACAAAACAAAACAAAATAAAACAAAATCAAATTCTAAACATTTATTTCCTAAAAAGTTGAAATTTAGAAGAATTCCTAACATATTTCGCAAGGCACCATTCGACATATCGCTGGTAAAGAAAATCGCTGCAACTGCAACCCAGAATACAAGGGTATTCGGGTTCCATCTCCTTCGGTCTTCGGTCAAGCTTTATATCCCATAGAGCTTGATCTATGATATTGAAGATCCATATATTTGTTTCTGTGTATACCAAATCTTGAATCATTGATTCTGGCTGGTCTTTCAGTATTGCTCGTAGTTGAGGGTAGAAGAAGAACAAACGTTCTAAAATTACGGCCTGATATTTATCTAGAAACAATGATAATAATATTAATAAATATTAAATTATAAATTTACCATAGTTTTCTATTTCTTTCTTTGTTAATTTTGAGGATGTAATCAGCATAGTTTTTTCCATTTTTAAAAATGAAATGAATTGAATAAGCAAGTTTTTTTAATCAATCATTAGCCAATCAGATGTCGACCAATCCTGTAATTTCATTTTGTATGTCACAAACAATATTTTTGTACTCTAGATTTCACAACCCTAATATGACTATTTTCCCACTGGCAAACACGTTAACACACATTGGGTTATATTTTAAAAGCCTCAGTGCAGGAAATAATTCTGGCTCGAACATACAAAGACATTTTGTTGACATGTGGTATAGATTGATAGATTGTCCCATATCTATGGTAACCCTAATTGACTGTATTTTAATATCCTTTATTCCATATTGTAATTTATTGACGTCTAAAGGTTTCTTGCATCCATTGATTCTGCATTTGCCGGATTTGAAAAATATTATAGGGTATTTTCCACTCCTATCAACAATTTGCTGGGGTTTATCATTTGGAAGCGTCATTTTTGATACATCGAAAGTACATTTATAATTTATATTTGATAACATAATTTAACAATAATGAAATGTTAATCTATGTATATATGATTTTTAGAAAGAGTTCATTAAATTATATAATATAAACAAAAACCTATAATTATATAAATTAATAATGGAATTAAGAAATGATGCGGTATATCAAATCGTCGGCCCAAGTGGTAGTGGTAAAACTATGTTTGTGTGTAAATTACTGAAATCTTATTTCAAACTAAATTCAACAAGATTTATTGGCATAGGGGTGCAGATGAAGAACATGGATTAACTCAAGATAATTTCTGTAAATTAAAAAAACATGAAAATAGTAAAGGGATTCGATAAAAACTGTTCAAGTCGATATGAGAAAGATGATGTCATCATTATTGATGATTTGTATCAGGAAGCTAATAAAGAAAAGGATTTTAATAATTTATTCACAAAAATCAGTCGACATGTTGGTGTTACTGTGATCTTTATTACTCAAAATCTATTTTATCAGGGTGGCGCACATCTAACAAGGAATTTAAATGATGTTCAATATTTAGTTATTTTCAAGAATCCTAGAGATGAAACAGTTATTGATTTTCTTGCTCGACAAGTATACCATAATAATCGTAATTTTCTCATCAGTGCATTTCACGATGCTACAAAATCACCACATGGATATAAATTTCTGGATTTCACACAACAATACAATGACGATTTACGGGTAAAAACAGATATTTTCAATAAAGAAGGTGCCATGGTATTAAACAAAGTTGAAAACATTAACATGTAAAGATGTTTATGAAATCCAGGCTTAAAAATGTTGGAAAACTTAGAAACCGTATTAAAAAGAAAAACACAGTTCCACCAAAAACCAGTTATACACCATCTAAAAAATTAATAACCGAGAATTACCCCGAAGTGAATCTAATTTCGAAAAACATTATTAAAATGAGTAAGAAAAAAGTTAAAGTTGTAAAAAATCACAGGAGTTTCATATATTTTAATGCATTGTTAAAGTCATCGAGTATGAAAAGAATGTCTATTTTACAATTATTTCCAACTTTTGTTGTCGATGATTTACTCAAAATGCTACTAAAAGTAGTCAGAGGTAAAATTAAAATCAGTAAATCTAAAAAACTAGCATTGAATAAACATCGTAAGCCTTTGTTATCGCTAGTAAATAATAAAAATCGTAAGCAAATGAAAAAAATCATATATAAACAATAAGACGGTTTTATCGGAGCAATGTTACCATTAGCATTATCATTATTATCACAATAAACGTGGACAATCATTTCCTAATGTTAAATTTAAATTTAAATCATCTTGTTGTAATGGAGAAGATTTGGACGAACCCAGAAGACTAAGCCGGTTTCGGTGGAGTGGCAAAGTTAAAGAAAAGAGTCCCAAAGTCGAAAAATGAAACGCAAAAGTGGTTGTCAGATCAGCTTGCGTACAGTTTAAACAAACCAATGCGGAAAAGATTTCCAACAAAAGCTTATAAGACATTCGGTATTAATGATTTATGGCAAATGGATTTGATGGAGATGATTCCGTATTCGAAGATTAACAAGGGTTATAAATATATTTTAACGTGTATTGATGTTTTCAGTCGTTTTGCTCGCGGTGTACCAACAAAGACAAAATCTGCAGAGGAAATATCTAAAGCAATTAATAATTTATTTAAAAATGGCCATCCGGACAATTTGCAAATCGATTTAGGTATTATTATTATTATTATTATTATTATTATTTTTATTATTATTATTATTATTACTATTATTATTATTACTATTATTATTATTATTATTATTTTTATTATTATAGTCAAGGAGTTTTACAATAGCAAAGTTAAGCAAATCCTGGATCGTCTCAAAATAAATCATTATTCTGTACATTCTCAATACAAAGCCGCATACGTTGAAAGATTTAACCGGACATGAGGGATAGATTGAAGAAATATTTCGTGCATCAAGGTAATAAATTATGGATAAATGTATTACCGAAAATACTTGTTAGTTATAATAATTCATCACATCGAGGTCTGAATGGTTTGAGACCCTTAAATATCAGCTCAAAAACATTAGCTAAATCAGTACGGTCTAAAACAGTTGCTATTACAAAACCAAAATATAAAGTTGGTGATCACGTTAGAATTAGTACAATATCTGCTTCACATTTCATCAAAAAGTTCGATAGTATTTGGAGTGATGAGGTATTTCAAATTATTAAAATTAATACTAAACAGAGTCCTGTAATATATGTTATTAAAGATAGTGATGACAATGTAATACAAGGGAAATTCTATGAACAGGAATTACAAGTTATTTCCAAACATACAGTGTTCAGAATTCAGAAAATACTAAAAACTAAAATGGGGGTAATGATAAACAATACTATGTCAAATGGCATGGATATCAAAAACCCTCATGGATATCATCAAAAGACCTAGTAAAATGAGTTTCTATACAATTTTACCGAGCAATAGTTGCCCACTAATCCATCCGGAAAATCAAGCAATTAAATTTATGGTTGATCTTCAAAAACCTATTAATTTACATGGAAATCGGGAAGTTGCTTTGCAAGACTTTACATTTGTGTACAATACATTCCCATTTTATAGTCATTGTAAAATCGGTTACAAGAAACGTGTTCCCAAAACCTTTAGTGGTATTTTCTCAATCAATAAATTTGAACGATATTGTCATATTCCGAATCAGATTTTAGATGAAAATACTGGCATGTTTTTCAAAGATGGATTGAATGTAAGCTGGTACTGAATACCTAATACGTTTCAAAACATTTGAAGAAAACAGTGTAACGACTGAACACATCAAAGTAACTGTATCATATATTAATGAAGTTGAGAATACATTTACATTTACTAAAGATTTATATATTGAAACCCTTGAAGAATTACATAAATATATTTCATTCAATTGTTTAAATATATTTAAAACTACTGAATTTGTAAAAGATGGATTATGTAAATTCAGTCTGAATAATAACATTTGTGAAGTTACATTTGATAAAAATTTGGCAAAAACATTTGGATTAGATAAGCAAACATATCGGGCAAGTACGATTGGTGTACGCAAACCCAAAATAATAAAACTTCGTAGACAGATGTTCATACATACTAACATCATCGATCCTATAATTGTTGGTGATTCTTTGGTTCCTCTATTGAAATCTGTTTGGATTGATAAACATGATCAGGATGAAATTGTCAATTTTCGTAAATTAGATGGCCAATAACGATATTATTATTATGTATAGTGGTAGCCAAAGTGGTGGCGAATTACCATATTTTATTGGTAAACAGTATGGATCAGGATGTTTGAGAACTTTTATTAGATTGGCACTTCCTATTCTTAAACGCCTTGGTAGTTTTGATATGAGAACTGCTAAAGACCATCGCTGAAATTAAATGCATTATCCGAGTTAGGGAATGTTCTACTTAGTGTTGCAGGTATCTTTCAAAAACAGGAACCAGCACCGACACCGGCTCAAAAATGTAGAAGACATCATTAACAACAAACGAATGAAATGACATGGAACTATATTTCAAAAATGATTTGCTGTAAATCTGAATTGTGTTTATTTGATTGACCATCTCTCCAAGCAGTAATTGAAATGGGGGCCTTTGAAGATGTATTCTTGATGAATTCTATTATGGATAGTAGAACTGATATTGAATTTTATATTAATGGTTCCCAAACTGAATATCTAGATTTGAACGATACATTGTTGACTGTTCAGATCAAAGTTGTACATAAAGTTAGAATACAGTTGGGTGAACAATGTGATGTAACACCAAACAATTTCTTGTTTCATACACTTTTTAAAGATGCAGTTCTCGGATTTAATAATATCAAGATTGAGGGTGGTAACAGTACATATATTCACAAAGCTCTTATAGAAACTATTATAAATTACAATAGCGATACTAAAAATGCATGTTTAACTACTATGGGTTATGGTAGTGATGACGATAGGAAAAAGTGGATTAAAGGCTCGAAATTACTTACCATGTGCTCATCATTACAACTCGATTTTATGGATCAACCGAAATATTTACTTCTAGGTGTTAATGTACACATTAGATTGAAAAGATCAGAGTCGGCATCATCACTCACAAGTGCTACCACAGCACCAATTCTTCAATAAGTTGATGCAAAATTATTGGTGAGAAGAGTTCCTGTTGAGCCATCTGTATTAGCCGGTCATCAACTGGGGCTTAATTCTAAGCATGCTATATATCCATTGAAAACAAGGAAATTGTTCAATTTGCTATTGCTAAACGTTCAGCTTCTTTCTATAAGGAACAAATATTTGGAGATAGAAGAATGCCCAACTTTATATTGGTAACATTTCAAAGTGAATCTCAATATAATGGATCATACTTAACATCGAGCTCAATTTTCAAAATTTTGGTGTAACATCGCTAAATTTATCAAAAAATAGTGATTATAGAGAAACATATACTCAAGATTTCGATAATGATAATTATTGTGCTACATATATGCAGAGTATAGTGAGAAATATGGGTTATTTGGATAAAAACCTTAATTGTGATATAATTTTTGATGATTTTAAAAGCAAATATTCATTCTTTACATTTGTTTTGGCACCCGATTTTGATTTAAATCAGAGTCAATTACCTCAAAATGGAAATTTACGATTAGATATAAAGTTTGTAAAGCTACAACTGAACAGGTACATGTTGTAATATATGGAGTATTTGAAAATGAGGTTCAAATAACTGCAAACAGAACAGTATTGGTTTGAACAAAGTTCAAACATTGTTGGTATAAATGTATAGATAATTTATGATAATTTGTCATGGAGTAAGTTTTTAAATGTATTATTAATATTATTGATGTAGTTCTGTTCAGGTCTATCGAATTGGAAAACAAATACTAGGACATGAATTTTTAAGGGTTTTTCCTCTTGATAAAATTCCATATTTACGTAATAATCAAGCTATAATCGTCAATACTCAATCGTCTCATCTCGGTGGAGAACATTGGTTAGTAATATTATATATGAATCCTAGCAAGATATTTGTATTTGATCCTATGGGTTTCTATTATACGGCTTTAATGGTGGTCAACACTGTTTAGCTTAGTTATTATCCAAGCGATTTGATGTTTAGCTTATAGAAATGTCTAATAAATGTAATGTTGTGTTATATTTTATTTTATTATTATTATTATTATTATTATTATTATGAGTTGTGTTTATTAATTAGTATTTTAATTAATATCGACAAAGACAGTGCATGATCAGTGCGTTATTAACAAAGACAGTGCATGATCATCACATGATTAACAAAGAAGACGCTATAGACTACATGTAATTTACAAAGAACTCGCATGCATACTCTAGACTGGATGTGTTTTACAAAGAATACATGCCTGCACATGTAAATTAATATATTTAAATAAATTTGACGAATTTAAATAAAATTCTAATGAAGTTATTTTTGAAAATTATGAAAAGTAGAAGATTTTATGTAACTTTATGAAAAGTTTATTATTGAAGTTTTATGTAACTTTTTGATAAGTTGATTGTTGAAGTTTTTATGAAAATTATTAAATGGCGAAGAATTTATAAATCTTTATGAAGATTTTATGAAATCATACACAGTTGATTATTAACTATTTCTACGGAATGATTTCTGTGAATAATAAAAGGTCGTTTTTATTAAATTTTAGATTAATGAATATCTCTTCTTTATTAATAATAAGAAAAAATAAAAATAATAATAATCATAATAATAATATTCTGCAGTGAGCATTGAAAATGCTATCTTTGTATATAATAATAATATTAATAGTTTGCAGTGACATGCAGCTATTCACCCTATAATTTGAAAATCAATATCTATGTATAGGAAACATTTATTATTATTCAGATCTTTATGTTATAAACTTGCATAATAATGAATGTTCTCGTATGTTGCAAGCTATGTCTAATACATTTGACTATATAGGAATTATCATTTATTATTATACAAGTCTTTATGTTATAGACTTGTATGAATAATGAAAGATAATTGCATGAAATATTGTAAAATAACTATGTTATTATTTTTATACAAGTTATTTAATTTATTATTATTTTATCAGGTAAAGTTTACCCAAAATACGTCATCGTATTAAAGAATCATGGTGGAATATGTCACCAAAAAATGAAACAATACTATGTCCATAGATCTAATTGCATCAGGTTTTTTATTTGCCCTGTATGCAAAACATCCCAGCCCATAAAATACAAAGCTTTTTATAACACTCACAAATACCATTTAGATTCATTTAAAATAAATAAAAAGGACCTGTTTCGTATTAGTAATAAAAATAATGTAATTATTATGAATATTATAAATAATAATAATATACGCCCAACGAAAATAACTAAAAATAAAAACCTGCTGAACATAGGATGTCTAAAATACCAAATAAACTTATAAACATCGAAGTCATCGAAATCAGTGATGACGTATCAATCAATAATGTAGAGATTATAAATAATGTAGATATTGATGTTATAAATAATTTAGATATTATAGATAATGTAGATATTGTAAATAATACTATTAATCAAGTTGGTGGTTCATTAGAACCTATTATACAAATTAACTTAAACGGCGCCATTAAAACAATTAAATTTGATACATCAGAGGCGCGACTGATAAAAATAATGTTAACTGAGAGAATCAGTTCTAAATTAATTAATAAGATTGGAAAAATGGGGGGTGATGTTAAAATTCAATTTGCTGTTTTAATACAGTTTGAGAAAGATGGGGAAATCCGCGATAATTATTTTTCCAACAATGCAGAAAAATTTTCAGATAGTTTTTTATCTGAAGGAGTTAATAAACTCAATGAAAAAATAGAAAAGTTCACCCATTTAGGCAGTGGATGGAGAGTAATCAATATTTTAGAAATAGATTTTATACTTACCAAATTTTTCCCAATTAGTTGTTTATCAGGTCATCGATATATTCAGACTCCTGCTATTACATCTAAAAAACCTATTATACATGTTAAAAATACCGACGATAAATGCTTCCTTTATATTATTCTGGCAATTCTTAAAAAAGATTTAATTTTAGAAAATCGGACTAGACCTGAAAAATACACCGAGTTTTTAAACGATTTAGTATATGATGAAATTACGGATTTTCCAATGAAATGAATAAATATCCCCAAATTTGAAAAGAAAAATGCCAGTTTAAATTTAGCAATAAACGTCCTTTCTTATACTCCAACTGTGATAATTGACGAGGATCCTGATAGTTATGTCTTCCATCACCCTCATTTAAGTATAATTCATAGTTCAAAGGTTACCAGTAATGTTAGACGGCTTTAACAAATAATGATATGACCACATGGCAAATATAAAATATTGATTTTATTAATTAAACAACTTGAACATGTAAGATATTGTTTTTGTACTTCATCCAGTTTATCCTTTATATTTTGATTTTTTCTGCATTATCAATGTAAGATTGAATAACATCTCGATATTTGCCAAACCTGAAATCCATGCACATACAGAATACATTAAGCATATTAATTTATGTAGGATTTATATTATTTAGAAATAATATACAACTAGATAATTTTATTATTGACTTGTTGAAAACGAATAATTCTACGAGATTTTGTATATTGTGATGTTTAAAAGATTTATTTATTTTTGGTAGTAATAAATAATCATAGGTTTCTGTCAACAGTCTATCGATTATTAAAAAGATCTGATTCTATTTAATACTGAATTCAGGTATCTTAATTTAGAATATTAATACAATTAATAATAATAAAATAAAACATCTGTATGATTTAAGGGTGATTCAAAAATATCTAATGCGATTTTATGAGAGTAAATATTATTTAACACTATTTATATATATATATATATATATATATATTTTTTCAATGTCTTTGTTACATATCAATAATACTATTAAACATTACACGCACATGACTTATAAAGATATGAGCAATAGGAGTGTATGAATAACAAGGACAAGAGCAATAGGTGTGCATGAGTAATTGTAATAATAATAATAATAATGATAATAATATTAATAATAATAATAATAATAATAATAATAACTCGTATCAAGTACCTATTTGCTTCATATAAATTATCCATATAGTCGTATGAGTTATCTATGTGGTCGTATCAATTAACTATTTTTATCAAGTAAATCATCACAATCATATCAAAAATCGTCTCGTTAATTATTCTCCATAATCTCTCCATAATTTGTCCATACAATTTCTTAATCTCTAGATGCTAGCGCTCTATGGGCCTTTTTATTAAAATCCTCTTGTCTTTTTCCTTAAACTTTATCCTCTGACGCTCTATGGGCTTTTTTATTTAAATCTCTTTGTCTTTTTCATTAGCTTTCTCTGCTGGCACTCTGTGGGCCTTTTAATAAATCCTCTTTAAGCTTGGTGTCTTATTATCGCTTTCTTAATTACTATTTATATGGCGTCTCTATTAATTGAGTTTATCAGTGACCTGTTGGGTGACTTGCCTAAACTGACAAGCTGAAAGCCTCACACTGACTCAATCCTTGGTCGTTTTTTGATAGCGCATTTTTCCGGTTATCCTTATCTCACCGCCATTTGGATATTCAATACTCGATGTGGGTATCCGGGTTCTTATACCGAACTCCTGCTAGGCTACATGCAATAAAAAAACATTTCCTCAGTACTCGGTGTGGGATCCGGGTTGTGTACTGCGAAGAATACAAAATTATAGAAGTGCCTAAACGTTTAATTGAGCTCCAAAAGTGGTTTACTTGATCTCCCGAATAGTGAAAAGAAAAGGAAAGTTTCGGCGCTGTAGTTGTTAACGTCTTCTTTTATCACTAGTCCGTTTTGCGTCAGATTTTCAGCTCTGCTTGACTGCCCAATCTGATCCTTAGTAGGACCTCTTGAGTATGAACCATTTACAGGTTAGTTCACATCTCAACTACCGATTGGTGTCCTCAATACTCGGTGTGGGTATCCGGGCTGTGTATCGAGTCCCTCCCAGCAAAATATATATATATATATATCCTTGGTCGAAACTCAGTGTGGTTATTCGGGTTGTGTATCGAGTGATATCAGTCCCTTGGCTGATAACATCCTGAACACGACAGTTCGCCGCTGGTTTTGTAATTTTTACTACTTTTTTTCCTCGTACTGATTTAACTAATGTTTGTGAGCTGATATCTACGGTCTCAAACCATTCAGACCTCGATGTGATGAATTATTCTAACTAACAAGTATTTTCGGCAATACATTTATCCATATTTTATTACCTTGGTGCACGGAATATTTCTTCAATCTATCCTTCAATGTCCGGTTAAATCTTTCAACATGAGCAGCTTTGAATTGAGAATGTACATAGTAATGATTTATTTTGAGACGATCCAGAATTTTCTTAACTTTATTATTGTAAAACTCCTTGCCTATAATAATAATAATAATAAATATAATAATAATAATAATAATAATAATAATTATAATAATAATAATAATAAATATAATAATAATAATAAATATAATATTAATAATAATAATAATACCTATATTAATTGCTTTAGATATTTCCCTAACCCCAAACTTTTGCGTTTCATTTTTCGAATTTGGGACTCCTTTCTTTAACTTTGCCACTCCAGTGAAACTTGCTTTGTTTTCTGGGTTCGTCCAAATCTTCTCCATTACAACAAGATGACTTAAATTTTAATTTAACATTAGGTAATTATTGACCAATCGTTTATTGTAATCGACCTAATAATGATATAGCTAATGGTAACATTGCTCCGATAAAACCGCTTTGTTGTTTATATATGATTTTTCTCATTTGCTGACGATTTTTATTATTTACTAGCGATAACAAAGGCTTACGATGTTTATTCATTCAATACTAGTTTTTGAAATTTACTGATTTTAATTTTACCTCTGACTACCTTTAGTAGAATTTGGAGTAAATCATCAACAACAAAATTTGGAAATGATTGTAAAATAGGCATTCTTTTCATACTCAAAGCCTTTAACAATGCATTAAAATATTGGAAACTCCTATGAATTTTACAATTTTAACTCGGTTCTTTTTCATACTCCTTTAAATAGGTTTAGGGTTTTTCGAAATAAGATTCATTGAGGGGAAATTCTTGGTTATCAGTTTTTAAGATGGTGTATAACTAGTTTTTGGTGGAACTTTTTTACAGTCTTTATTTTCTTTTTAATATTTTGTCTAAGTTTTCTGACATTTTTAAGCCTGAATTTCATAAACATTTTTTTACATGTTAATATTTTCAACTTTGTTTATATACCATGGCACTTTCTTTATTCAAAATATCTGTTTTTACTCGTAAATCATCATTGCAATGTTGAATGAAATCCAGAAATATATATCCATGTGGTGATTTTGTAGCATCTTGAAATTCCCTGATGAGAAAATTACGATTATTAGGGTATGCTTGTCGAGCAAGAAAATCAATAACTGTTGCATCTCTAGGATTCTTGAAAATAACTAAATATTGAACATTTAAAGATCACAGTAACACCAACATGCCGACTGATTTTTGTGAATAAATTATTAAAATCCTTTTCTTTATTAGCTTCCTGATACAAATCATCAATAATGATGACATCATCTTTCTCATATCGACTTGAACAGTTTTTATCGAAACCCTTTACTATTTTCATGTTTTTCAATTTACAGAAATTATCTTGAGTTAATCCATGTTCTTCATCTGCATCCTTATGCCAATAAATCTTGTTGAATTTTGTTTAAAATAAATTAGATTTCAGTAATTTACACACAAACATAGTTTTACCACTACCACTTGGGCCGACGATTTGATATACCGCATCATTTCTTAATTCCATTATTATTTGTATAAATATTGCTTTTATTTATTTTATACAATTTAATGAACTCTTTCTAAAAATCATATATACATAGATTAATATTTCATTATTGTTAAATTATGTTATCAAATATAGATTATAAAGGAACTTTCGACGTGTCAAAAATGAAGTTTCCGAATGGTAAACCCAAGTAAATTGTTGATAAGAGTGGAAAATACCCTATAATATTTTTCAAATCCGGCAAATGCAGATTCATATTTTTTCATTTTTAAAATGGAAAGTTTGTATACAATGCCGATGACCACTATTTCAAATTATGGTAAATTTTTATTTATGTATTTCATTTTTTATAAGAAATTTAGATGAATATGAACCAATGCTAATTACAAGAATTAATTTTTATTATCTTCAAATAAAGGAGATTTTAAAAGATCAAGATCTATCAATGATTCCAGGGCTCATATTTAATGAAACCCGAATAATGATTTCGGAGCTAATCAAGCTGGCGCTATGGAACAACAAAATCAACAGGATCGAAACGGAAATGGCAACTGAATACCCATGTATTCTCGATTGTAGTTGCAGCAATTTTCGTTACCAGCGATATATTAAATGGAGCCTAGTGAAGTCTGTTAGAAACTTTACGAAATTTAAACTTTTAAGGAAATAAATGTTTTGTGTTTTACTTGTTTTTGATTTGTTTTTGGTTTTATTTAGTAATAATAGTTAGTAATAATAATAGTATTCATGTGTTTTAGTAGTAGTAATTTTATTAGTTAATAATAATATTAGTTTATGTTTTAATAGTAGTACTTAGAAATATTTAATAGTTAGTAATTATAATAATAATATTAATAATAATAAAAATGACTTGAAATAATAGTAATAATAATAAAAGTTTTAATAATAATAATAAAAATAATATAACAGAATAATAGAAACACCTTAATATAGACTTGTATAGAGATACATGCAACATCGATGCAACAATGATTCTGATTGGTTAATCCGTATCTAGCAAGGGTATAAAAGCTTATCATCCCCTTATAAAGATTATAATTCAAAAATGACCAAGAAAATAGTGAGCTCTGCTAAAGAAGAACTTGTACAACCAGTTCAAATGTTCCACAATTATAAAATGTATTTTTTAAAGGAACCTATCAATATGCAATTGGTAAATCCAGTCAAACTCAATTTCAATCTCTCGCAAGGACACCTCAATGATAGATATCAAGGATATTGATACGTTTTTCAATAAGATCAATTCGAATTTAAAATCCAATCAAAATGCATTCTTCACCTGTCAATATACCAGATATTATGATGTATTTGCAGAAATAGGTTTCAAAGAACAGGAAAACGGGTATTTAATAATAACAATACAAAGATGTAAAGCTGTTCAAAATGATTTGCTTTTTCCAATCTGGAAAATTGTTACTGCTAGACTTTCAAAATTATTTTAATGTATATTTTAGTGAATGTTAATAAATGTATTTAAACAGATTTCTTTTGTTTTCTTTGCAACATATTATATACACAAGATTGTAATTAGTTTTATAATTGTTCAAAAATGATTTCTAAAAAAGGTAAAATATAAAATAGTTAATTTTCGTTTAGAATATTTAATAAACTCTGTGTTCGATAAACTCGAAGAAATATCAGGTGTAAAAATTAGAAATATGTTAACTTTAGTTGAAACATTGTTTAAAGAAAATTGTTCATTTTTCACTTTTGTTCATTGTTCACTTTGAAAATTGTAGACCGATAAATTATTATTATTATCGATTATTATTTTATGATTTCTAATACTATTATTATTGTTATAATTATTTTTATTATTAATTAGTACTATTATTACGAATACTATTATTATTATTACTATTTATATTATTATTAATTTTATGACTCATAATTTTTTCGAAATATTTTTTTTCTATCCCACGTGTATGTGTGTTTAAATTACATTTTATAACATTTGTCACTTTGAAAATTTTAAACCGATAAATTTTTATTATTATCAATTATTATTATTATTATTACTAATACTATTATTATTGTTATAATTATTTTTATTATTAATTATTACTATTATTATCATTATCATTATTATTATTACTATTATTATCATTATTATTATTATTATTACTATTATTATTATTATTAATTTTATGACTCATACTTTTTTCGAAATATTTTTTTCTATCCCTCGTGTATGTGTGTGTTCAAATTACATTTAATAGCATTTGTCACTTTGAAAATTTTAAACCGATAAATTATTATTATTATTATCGATTATTATTATTATTATTACTAATACTATTATTGTTGTTATAATTATTTTTATTATTGTTGGGCTATAAGCCATAATTTAAACAAAAAGGATAAAATAATTAATGTCGTTTGGAAATTGTCAATATGGCTGCTGTGACCTAGGCACACACCGCAAGCAGGACAAAAAATAAAATAAAACATATTAAATAAAACAAAATAAAAACATAACAAAACTAAATAAAACAAATATTAATTAAAATCATTGAAATGCCTACAGATGCAGAAAGAAACACAAAACCAAAACATAAAACCGCCAAAACTTTGCAAAAGAAGGTTTAGAAAATACATAGGCGGAAGCGCTACCAAAAATTTAAATATCAAAGGGTAAAAAGAGAAACAATCAAAGAGAATGGTTAAATTTAAAAAAAAATAATAATAAATGAAAATTTACGAAATATTGAGAAAATAATTTCAAAAAATAGAGAAAAATATGGAGAAAAATAAAATAAAACCAATAAAATAAAATAAAATAAAACCCCCGAAAAATGGCCGGAAAAGGCTCAAAATTCTCTGATTGGTCGCACCCAGGCATGAAAACACTATATATACGGCAGTCATTTTCATAATTTCAGACAGACTTTTAGACAGTCAGACAGTCAGACAAAGTTTTTTAGACAAAATTCTTAGAGACGATTGTGTAGAAAATTTTTATGCCAACTTATGCCAATTTTTCAAATCTGGTTAGTAGTAGGATGTGAGCCCGTCAGATACAACCCCCCCCTAGCTTACGTAATTATTACGTAACATTTGACCTCTGCACGCGCTGTTGCTACCTGGAGATTGACCTTTGTACACTAGTTGCTACCTAGTAATTGACCTTTGGTCAGTGACCTCATGATTACATCACTTGACCACTGGTCAGTTCACACTTATTATGTCACTGGTCACACTTATTATGTCACTACTCGGAGACTAGTTACCTAACTGTTATTATGTCACGTAGTTGTGGACCAACACACCTACCTTCTAGAACCTTCTGGTCACTACGCCGAGACTAGTTACCTAACTGTTATTATGTCACGTAGTTGTGGACCAACACACCTACCTTCTAGAACCTTCCACACACCTACCAACTTCCACACACCTACCAACTTCCACACACCTACCTTCTAGAACCTTCCACACACCTACCAACTTCCACACACCTACCAACTTCCACACACCTACCTTCTAGAACCTTCCACACACATACCAACTTCCACACACCTACAATCTTAAACATTTCACACACACACATACCAACCAACGATCCACACACACACACCGATCCGCACCGATCCGCACCGATCCGCACCGATCCGCACCGATCCGCACCGATCCGCACCGATCCGCACCGATCCGCACCGATCAGTACCCATCAGTACCCATCAGTACCCATCAGTACCCATCAGTACCCATCAGTACCCATCAGTACCCATCAGTACCCATCAGTACCCATCAGTACCCATCAGTACCCATCAGTACCCATCAGTACCCATCAGTACCCATCAGTACCCATCAGTACCCATCAGTACCCATCAGTACCCATCAGTACCCATCAGTACCCATCAGTACCCATCAGTACCCATCAGTACCCATCAGTACCCATCAGTACCCATCAGTACCCATCAGTACCCATCAGTACCCATCAGTACCCATCAGTACCCATCAGTACCCATCAGTACCCATCAGTACCCATCAGTACCCATCAGTACCCATCAGTACCCATCAGTACCCATCAGTACCCATCAGTACCCATCAGTACCCATCAGTACCCATCAGTACCCATCAGTACCCATCAGTACCCATCAGTACCCATCAGTACCCATCAGTACCCATCAGTACCCATCAGTACCCATCCGCACCCATCTGCACCCATCCGCACCCATCCGCACCCAACACGCCTACAACTACGTCTACGACTAAGTCGTAGACTTAACAAAATCACTCATATAAAAATTTATTAATATAACAATTTTGAATTTTTCATATTGGACACAGCTCTACATGGAGCTTGCCGTTCTGAGACTCTCCAAAAGCAAAAGATCCAATTGAGTTTCGATATTTCATCTTATTTTTGAGGAACTCTTGACGCAGTTGCAATCGAATTTTCTCTAAATTGTCCTCGGCTCTGATTCTCTTTCATCGGCATTTTCATCCGGCATTGAATCTCCATTGGCTTTTGATGCAGCACCTTTGTAGTGGAAGCTGATCACAAATCTAAGACATCAAAGTAGATTCGGTCATTGGAATTCAGCATTTGATTATCGCCTTCTGACATCTGCCCAGATTTATTATTGATAATTGACATTGATTGTTGAGGTCCATTTCTTTATCGAATATTGAATCTTTATCTGCTTTTATTTCCATCCTTCAGAACTAAGTTTTCAGCAGATTTGGGAAAAATACCATCAGGCTTCTTCATTCTAGATTAATTTGCTACTAAGTGTAGACAGAGAGTTTAATTTTATGCAAAGTTAAACCTTTCCCTGGAAGAGGGTGGAATTCATTAATTAACACAATAAATCACATACACAAGTCAAATGGCAATTTTAACTCAAACATTAATTAAATCGAAATTTTTCAAGATTTACCAAAATACCCGTCTTGTGGTAGTGCCACCGTCTAGCAGAATGTGAAATATTGCTTAGCGCACAATCTTTTAATAAACCTTTCAGGTGAGTTCGATCAACTCCAATCTTTAAAAGTAATTCAGGAGTCTTTGGAGGAAAGGAACCTAAAGAGCCGATGATACAAGTATCAAGCTCCACTTTGAAGTCAGGTTTGGCATCTTGTATTTGCATTTTCAACGAATCGTATTTTTGTAAATTAAGAAGATCTACTAGTGCAAAATTATTAATTGTATCACATGGACATTTCATGTCAACTAAAAATATTTTTTTCCGCACCATGTCAGTGATCATTAAATCTACTCGCTCTTTCGATTCCGGAACAAGTGAACATACATGATCAACAACAACAATCAAATTTGAATTTTTCGACAAGTGAGACGAAATCAGATCAAGACAATCATTGTGCCTCTCAGAACCAAGAGTCAAATGGATTTTACAAGATTGAATAATATGCGACATTGTTTCGTCTTCAGTGTGACATAATCGACACAGTCTTTTATTACCTTTATTATGTGGTTTTGCATTGATGGACAAAGTATTTGTACGAGCACGATGGATAAAGTGCCAAGCAAACTCAGAAATGTCACCTCGATAAATAGCTTTATTAATTTTTGGTGAAAGTTTAATGGCTGAGGCAATGAAATTTGAAGTGCAGCCTTTTTCCCATTTCGAAAGATACGAGTCACAGAGAGCCATGTGCAAGACTTTTGAAGTAGTTTTACGCAAATCAGGAGTAAGAATAAATGTCCCACGTTTTTCTGATGTAATGAAGAGTGAAGGTTGACCTTTGGTGACAATAAACATAATATTAATATCATGTTCTTTCTTAAAAAAAGCAATCGCAATTCTAGCTCGCTGAAAACGAGTTTTCTTACCAGTATGCCGAGGTTTTGGCTCTTTCCCATTGATCCAATCAAACGTTTCTTGCAAAGTCGGATTGATAATACCAAGTCGCGGACCAGCTACAAAGTTCAAAGAATCAAGGTTAACTTTTCTCGCAAATTCACAATTAGAAGTAAAAAGTCGGAAAAAGTGTGTTATTGTCTGTGTGTGGTATTCGTCAAGTAGGTCAACACAGTTTGCCCCTCCGTTTTCAGTTGAATTATAAAAATAACATACTTCAGAGTGGTTAGGCAAAGACATCATTTTCCTAAAACAATTTCTTAATTGGCTAGTGATGTTTACAGTCAGATTATTGTTGGCATTGGATTTTGCTAGTGCACTTGTTTTAATCTCTCGTGTTCTAAAAGGAAATACTAAACGAGAATGTAAAAAGATTTTGTACGCTTTCAGTTTTTGCCATCCAAGTAAGTCAGAGTCAGCAATTTTCCTAGTATCAGAAACAACTTTCTTAAGAATGTCATATGGACTCTGATCGGTTTCTTCACCCACAGGCACTCCAAGATATTGGTAGAATTCACTTGAAGCTAATCTTTTAATTTTAATGTCATTTATAAGAATTTGACTTTCTGTTTCGATAAGAGGAAGTTCGATATAACCGCATTTTTCAGGACGGTATTCAAAGCCAATTTCAGATGCAATTACAACAGCAATGTTTGTTACTCTCTGTAAGTCGTAAGCAGACTTTGATACAAGAGCAATGTCATCAGCGTACGCAAGGATTTTAACTGCAGATTCACCAATCATAAATGGTTCACATTTAGATCGGGATACTGCTTCAAGAACTGGATTAATTGCTAAAGCAAACAATATCATAGAGATAGGACATCCTTGCTTAACACCTTGTCTGATTGCAATATTTGGAGTCAAGATAGGACCACAACTATAGAAAGTACTTGTATCGGAATACATCCTCTCAAGAATAGTCACAAATTCCTCATCAACCCCAACAAATCGAAGTAAAGACCACATGTAGGCATGAGGAACACTCCCAAAAGCATCCTTAATGTCAAGCCAAGCAATAGCAAGTTGAGAGTTCTTGCTGTATTTAGAGTGCTCTAAAGCTGACGAAAGAATTGAATTGTGTTCCACACATCCATCGTGTCTAGAGCCACCTTTCTGACCGATATGCAACAGATTGTTCTTATTTATCCAAAATGTTAAACGATTAGCTAAACAAGAGGCAAACAGTTTGTAGATAACGGAAAGTAGTGCAATTGGACGCCAAGATGACACACTATCATATTTATCACCTTTACCTGGTTTTGGAATTAGCAACGTTTTAAAGGATTTCCAGCTATCTGGTATAACCTTTTTAGAAATAATTTTATTAAATAAAAAAGTTAGTAGTTTACCCTCGGGATCCAGCATCACCAGGTCTCGATATTTTATACCATCAACACCAGGACTTGTGTTGTCAGCTTTCTTGAGCTCAAATAATACCTCAGAATTCGATAAATATTTAAGTTTAAGTTTTTTATCAGAACGATTACAAAATTTAAACACCTTATCCCAAGTTCGGTCTATTTAAGAGTTAGTTATCAACTTTTGATATTCGATTAAATATTTTTTATCGTTAAATTGGCTTCAATGTGGAAATTGTGTTTAATTAGACTAAAACTTGTAATAATGTATTGAATAATAGCTAGTATATTAATTTATCATATATTTCCACTTAGTATAATATAGAGCCTGTTAAATACTTTAGTTTAAATTTAGGATTTTCGATATAGTTTTCATGAATTTTATATCTAATCGAAGTTCAATTGAAGAATTTATTGAGAATTTGACGTAACCTTTTAAGAGAACTGTATCGATTTTAGAGAGAGTATTCCAACATATGAATATTTCAGAGTTTTAGATATAATTGAAAGGTTAGATTTATCACTATGGATTGGGAGTTTGATCAATTCTAGTATGCTTTACAAGTTTGAATATCGAGTTTAGATGTAGTAAGTTACTAAGGGAAATATTGAGTGAGAAATTTATTCGATTTATTATGACGTAATAATAATTTGTATATCATTTTATACAGTGTTAAAAGAAATTAATCAAAGGTAAATATTGAGTAGAAATAATCATTCAATGTTAGATTTTACATGAAAATTATCAGTAATATATCAATTTTAAGGGATAAATTATGGCTAAATATTGAGTATGTGTAGATAAATATATGGTTTTAATGATCAGTAATATATCAATTTTAAGGGATAAATTATGGCTAAATATTGAGTTTGTATCGATAAATGTAGAGTTTTACATGAAATGCTCAGTAATATATCAATTTTAAGGAGAATATTATGGTTAAATATTAAGTATGTACAGATAAAAGTAGAGTTTTACGTGAAATGATCGGTAATTTACCAAATAAATGTGATAAGTTTAATAATTGGTTACGATTGAGGAGTCTTAATCAAATATTTGTTGGGATATTAGGGTCTTACTATTGCATGTAAGAGAAATTCATTAAAGATTCTTACTGCATTTTAATAAATCTAGCTATTGCAGGATTTATGTAAACAAATTTCAATGTGGTAATTCATTAAATTACAGTAACTTTAGGGGTTAAATCCAATGTAAAGTAGAGAAATCAATAATTAGCTTTATATATAGAATTATTGTCAGTAAATTGTAGCTTATTAATGCAATCTTTACTGGTAACATGATAGATTTTAGGTGAATCGAAGATAAATTCAAAGATTGAGTAGATTTATCCTTTTTGTCGATGATTTGTGGTATTTATTGATACTATAATAGAAATTCATTAAAATTTTATCGAAGATTTTAAGGTGGTTGGATATCCATTTGGACATTAAAGTATATTAATTTTTATTAATATGCTAACAAATATTGTTTTTCTTATACTGTTAAATTCATTTCGTATTGAAGAAAAGTATGTGTAGTTCAATAAATTGTTAAACTTTTAATAGGGATAATTAGTATATATTTTTATAGGAAATAGTTCTTCTCTTTTGGAAAAAATTAAAAATTACATTCAATGAAATGAAACATTCAAAAGTTCAATTTGAAGTCCAAGTAGAATTTGAAAAAGATGGGGAACTCAAAGTAGATAGTATATCAAATCACGCTGCTTCAGTGACTACAACTTTTCTTGACATTGGTACAAAGAAAATAAATGAAAATATTGTTGAATGAACAGAAGTAGTTTGAAAATAAACCGAATATTAGAAGTAAATTTCAAGGTAACCAAAGTTTCTAATATATCTAGGTTATCTGGACATTGTTATATTCCAACACCTAAAGCTCTAATATGTAAAAAGGTAATAGTTAACGTACAAAATACCAATAATTTATGTTTCATATATAGTGTTTTGGCTGTATTGAAATCTGATAAAATCAAGAAAGATAGACCAAGAAAATATTTACCGTATACGATCCTAACGATATGACAATGAAACTGTGTGATATCCCAACTTTTGTGAAGAAATATCCTGGTTTAGCAATTAATGTAATGATTTAACGAAAATTTTGAGGATAGAGAAGAACTTATAACGAAGCATCCATATTTAAATATAATTTACCGAACAAAAGTAACTGGATTGGATCAAATTTATTTATTATTGATAAAGGAGGGTGAAAAATATCATTATACAACAGTAACTAATTTACAATCCTTGATGAATTGTCATAAAAATAATGATTGTAATGTTCGAATTTGTTGGAAATGGTGTGAAAATTGTTTAAATGGATTTCGTAAGCCAAAATCCTTTGAAAAACACCAATTATGTAAGAAAAATCAGTTGGGTACTACGCTATATACATTACCAAAAGATAAATATTTGGAGTTTAAAAACGATAACACCTAGTTTCGTTATCTATTTTACCAAAAGATAACATTTTCAAAAACATTTGCCAATTTCTGATGGATTCTTATTAATCAACAACTTCACTGATATGACAAGTTACCATAATTTCATTGGTTAAAACTATGAATTTTGAAGAATATTCATTTGATAATTGTGAATATTGTGTAATAAGAACATAGTAAATAAGGTTAGACCATTTTACAGGAAAATGTATTGGTCCAGCATGTAAAAGTTGTAATGTTAATAGGAGCATCAAAGAATTATTACTTGTAGTGTTTTACAATGCATATAATTAGATTCGGATAAGTGTTAAATAAGTCGGTGATTAGCAACAAGTTCAACATTATAATAATTTTAAATGACTTTTGTTGATTTATTTAAAAAGATTAATGAAATTATGTTCGATTGAATAGCAAGATTTCCTATCAATGCGGTACCAATAATATTTAGAAAATAATTTGAACATTAAAATTTGAATTAATTTGAGTCGTTGTCATTGGTAATAAATAGAATTAACCAATCAAAATCAAGTATTCTATAATTTCATTTTCAAATTATTATTTTTATTAAAATTTTAATTGATAAATTTATTAGTATTTTCAGCAACCGGTTTTAGTTAAATAATAATAAGTTTATTGAAAAATAGTTTGTATGTTTTCAAATTATTTTCAAGAAAACTGTAATAATTTTAATATATTTATTAGTATTTTGAGTTTAGCGATTAAATTTATCGAAAAATAATGTCGTTATCAAAAGTAACAGCCAATCAAAATCAAGTATTTTGTTTCTACTTTTTCAAAATTAATTTAAAGAAAAGTTATTGAAATATGATTTTTATGTTGTTTCAAGAATAACTTTCTATTAAAAAATAAGTTCAGTCAATAATATTTCTAATTAACAATTGCATTTAATCAATCAATAATTTTACGAGTTTATTGACGATTAACAAATTTATATACTTTTTAATTTCAATAGAGATTTTCAATTTAATATTCAAATATTTATTCATATTTTCAAACCATTTTTAACAGGTACTTAAAAATTGTCAACGATTTTTAAATATATGTATGCTTTTTACCAACTACTCTTTATTAAAGACATGTGTTTACTTGGTATTTAGTCATTATTGGTTTACATAATGTTATAACTTTTAATCACATAGGGTTAAAAGTTATATTTCATCTTTTAGGGTTAAAAGTTATCTTTCGTTATTTAGGGTTAAAATTCTTAACCTTTTAAATAACTTTATAACGAACCATGTAATAGTTTATCCATAAATTTATCGAAAAGTATTATAATATACATAGTTTGAATCATAAATTATTGAAATATTTAATAGGTATCACCTGATGAATTTTTTAATGGTTATTTAATCAGTTTTGGCTACATAAAGCTTTAATGTCCGAAATTATCGGTTACTTTCATTTGTAAACCCAGTGACTTATTTTCATAAAAACACAACGAATTTAGTTGATGGTATCGCTAATAATTTATAGAGTCGAATGAACTTGTAAATTAGTATCCTACTAACAACGTGAATTATTATCAAAATATTGAATTTTCATTAGAAACAGTATATTTGCTATAAATTTATAGAATTTGGTTAAGTATTTACATGTAAATAATCCTATTAATTATTTTCATAAACTAATCCAATGTTTAAATCCTATCTTGAATGAGTTATTTTCAAAATTCTTACATCAGTGGTGTCGGTAATAATTCGTTTGGGTGTTCAACTCCTATCGTGGGCGAATTATTTTTTATTTTAATAATTAAATTTTTTAATAGAATATAAATCTATATATTTTATTTGATGTAAATTTAAAATTTTATAGAAATTGGTAAAGTAAGTCTTGTATAATTTTTTATATTTAGTTGAAATTTTAAACTTGTTCAATTATTTTCTTAAAATTTTGTAAATCCAGTGATAAAATTTAAGTTTTGAGTGACTTTTAATTAAATAAACTATCAATATAGTGCTTTTAAACTTAAATTTTCATGAAAATTATTAAAGTTTTATGATTATTTTGATAAAATTGTTATGTAATATACTACTAACAAAATAGTCAGTAAGCTAAATAATTTAGAATTGAACATTTATTTTTAAGACGAGTTTGATCTTAATTTATTATGTTTAATGATTATTTTATAATTTTTTATGTAATAATATAATTAACAATTGAAAATTTCATGTAAATATAATTTTTTAATATATCACATGTAAGTAACATGAATCAATGAGGTAAACGAAACTCATACGTTTATATGAAGTAAAAAGTATAATAATAATACCAATAGTACTAGTGAGTGATTTTGTTAAGTCTACGACTTAGTCGTAGACGTAGTTGTAGGCGTGTTGGGTGCGGATGGGTGCGGATGGGTGCAGATGGGTGCAGATGGGTACTGATGGGTACTGATGGGTACTGATGGGTACTGATGGGTACTGATGGGTACTGATGGGTACTGATGGGTACTGATGGGTACTGATGGGTACTGATGGGTACTGATGGGTACTGATGGGTACTGATGGGTACTGATGGGTACTGATGGGTACTGATGGGTACTGATGGGTACTGATGGGTACTGATGGGTACTGATGGGTACTGATGGGTACTGATGGGTACTGATGGGTACTGATGGGTACTGATGGGTACTGATCGGTGCGGATCGGTGCGGATCGGTGTGTGTGGATCGTTGGTTGGTATGTGTGTGTGTGAAATGTTTAAGATTGTAGGTGTGTGGAAGGTTCTAGAAGGTAGGTGTGTGGAAGTTGGTAGGTGTGTGGAAGGTTCTAGAAGGTAGGTGTGTGGAAGTTGGTAGGTGTGTGGAAGTTGGTAGGTGTGTGGAAGGTTCTAGAAGGTAGGTGTGTTGGTCCACAACTACGTGACATAATAACAGTTAGGTAACTAGTCTCGGCGTAGTGACCAGAAGGTTCTAGAAGGTAGGTGTGTTGGTCCACAACTACGTGGCATAATAACAGTTAGGTAACTAGTCTCCGAGTAGTGACATAATAAGTGTGACC
The DNA here is from genome assembly GCA_022537955.1 of Schmidtea mediterranea. NCBI lineage: Eukaryota > Metazoa > Platyhelminthes > Tricladida > Dugesiidae > Schmidtea > Schmidtea mediterranea. Next base: position 116,054,024 of record CM039680.1, read on the forward strand.
AGTGACATAATAAGTGTGCACTGACCAGTGGTCAAGTGATGTAATCATGAGGTCACTGACCAAAGGTCAATTACTAGGTAGCAACTAGTGGACAAAGGTCAATCTCCAGGTAGCAACAGCGCGTGCAGAGGTCAAATGTTACGTAATAATTACGTAAGCTAGTGGGGGGGTTGTATCTGACGGGCTCACATCCTACTACTCTGGTTGCATGACTGTGGATTGTAAGTACTGTTATTTTGTATAAATATATAATTCGGAGTTAAAGTTTTGTTATTTTAATTTTATTCTGGATGGTCGTGGAATCTTTTGGTGCCACTGACAAGTCCCCTTAAAATCTTATTTATACATATGTATTGTAATAGTTATCAGGCAGGCAGATCGGCGATCTGGCGGATGGATTAAGTTCCCTAGTCGTGATCACGGGTCGAGCTTGTCTGAAATCTCGGTCTGTCCGCGACGGGGCCTGGCAAAAGGGCACAGGACCCTCCCCGTATGGCACCGTTAAACAACTCGCAGCGGCTGATGGAAACGTCGGTCCGGGCGAGCAGAAAATTTAAACTCATTGGAAGTGCGATTTTAGTTAAGGGGGAATAAAGTTTGTATTGAAAATTTAAAACATTATCAGGAAATAAATCGGAAAATCAAGTAGAAAAGGATAAGATAGTGTAGGAACATAATGTTGAAAGCATTCTCCAATAGTTGAATGGTGTAATGTGGCAGAAGGGAATAGTGTTTATTAAAGTGACCGCAGAGGGTTGTAACTACTTAAAATTATGGGAAATGTACCGGGAGTTAAGGAACTAATAATCAAATTTTTAATATAGGTAAAATATATTAAAAATTTGATAAAGGTAAACTAGGACGAAAATGAAGTCGATACCGTGATTTAAAAATGAAATAAGAAATTTATCAAAAAATAAGGGAGGAACGTTGCTCAAATTATTGAAGGATACCTTTATAAATAATGGGTAAAGATGACAAATAAGTATAGAAATTGTAGGAATAGACGAGTAAGGACCAGGATATAGAAAGAGAAAGACGTAAGACCTTCCATCGGCAGTCAATAACCCGAAAGTGAGAATATCATGAGGAGTAGTTCTAGAAATGGAGCTCATCTGCTCATGAATTTTCAACATCTATGTACAGTACCAAATTGGCAATCACCATGGGTACATAGGAGAGATAGAATAATAATCTTGATGGCGTTTAGGTGGTAGATACCCAAAAACCCTAGAAAAAAATAAATAAAAACCAACCTTTTCGCCAACATTATTAATTAGTACTATTATTACTAATACTATTATTATTATTACTATTTATATTATTATTAATTTGATGACTCATACTTTTTCGAAAAGTAAAACAAAACAAAAACAGATACCCCACGTAATAATTTTTTTTTATGAATCATTCTTTTTTCTACATATTTTTTTCTATCCCTCGTGTATGTGTGTTTTCAAATTACATTTAATAGCATTTCTCACTTTGAAAATTGTAAACCGATAAATTATTATTATTATCGATTATTATTATTATTAATATTATTACTAATACTATTATTATTGCTATAATTATTTTTATTATTAATTAGTACTATTGTTACTAATACTATTATTATTAGTACTATTTATTTTACTATTAATTTGATGACTCATATTTTTCGAAAAGTAAAACAAAACCAAAACAGATTACCACCACGGGTATAATTTTTTTTATGACTCATACTTTTTCGAAATATTTTTTTTCTATCCCTCGTTTATGTGTGTGTTCAAATTACATTTAATAGCATTTGTCACTTTGAAAATTTTAAACCGATAAATTATTGTTATTATTATCGATTATTATTATTATTATTACTAATACTATTATTATTGTTATAATTATTTTTATTATTAATTAGTACTATTATTATTATTATTGTTATAATTATTTTTTTATTAATTAGTACTATTATTATTATTATTGTTATAATTATTTTTATTATTAATTATTATTATTAATAATAATATTATTATTTCAAATATTATTATTATTATTTCAAATATTAATAATAAAATCTTTTTTTTTCAAGTATTATTATTAATACTAATATTATTTTCTAAAATTTACACAAGCGTCTATAAAATGTCTTTAATAAACATGTATTGGTATTGCAATCTAACTGTAATATACATTATGTAAAAGATGTCAAGTGCATTACCTCTTATCTATAAATTATTTATATTTTATGTAAAATATATTCAATAGATATGTAACTTGATGAAATTGACCAAAGAGATCTTTAGTAAAAACCATAAACTTAACATGTTTCTCTTGTATAGAATTCAAAGTAAATATATAGAAAATATTTGTTTTAAATGATTTCTCAAATAAAACTTAAACGATATATTAATGTGTAATAATAATTACCAATGACTGAAATACCCATGTTTTCATATCAAACACACACATCTAATGTTTTTCAAATTGGTAGCAGAACCCATTTTACGGCGGCTTTTGAGAAATGTTGTTAGTTCATCTAGCCAAACCATACATCTGAATAAACTGTTTAATTTACTCAATTACTTCGATTATAATTGACTATAAATTTGTTTAATGTTACTGAAATGCATGTATTACAATCTTTGACAATATGAATTCCTCATTTATGTCGATAAAATTTAAATAATTGACCGTTGAAAGAAGTGACATGTTGAATTATAAAAATTAACAAATTTTACCTTATAATTGTTTAAAAATAAATAAAAATAAAAACACACATCAAAAAACTTGCTAAATAACCATTTATTCCTCATAATCATAAATTACTCATGTATTTGTTTAATTTTGCCATTAATACCATTGTACTTCGAACAAAGCTGTCAAACAAAGTTTTTAATTATTTAATATACCTATGATGCTGATAAATTTGTCTAAAAATAATTTCAATAATGGGATGTATTTTTAAAATATAGAAAATGAACTACTTAAATTGAATATAATACTCAAGTGCTAACTAAATATTTACTAAAATATACAAAGAAATTCTTAAAATACACATCTTTACGTGCAATGACTTTGTTTTAAAATATCAAGTGTCATCTATTTTGTTTTACTATTGCTGTGTCATAATTGTTACTTCTAGTTTTAAATTATTATTATTTTAAAAACAAAACAAGTCATAATAAAATAACATTTATTGTTCACGATCATCAAAATTGTTATTATTTAATTCATTCGTAGGACTCATACATTGTATGATCTCATCCGATCTTCACAAGCTTCGCATTAATATGAGCATTGATATGGATTTTCAACAATTGGAAAATTTTCAGGTATTTCCCAGTGTTGACAAACGATTTCGAAGAGATCAATTCCCGTACGACCTCTGAGTCGATATGATAGTGATTCTAAAGTCGAGCAAGATAAAGACAGTTAGAGCTCAGGGTATAGCTCGTCCATTTGTTGGGTTTTGGATTATTTCAAGTCGGTTCTCTCTGACTCCTGGTGTTCTTTAAATTAAAACAATGAACGACCCAACGTATATTGAAACAACAGGTTCACAATTTATTATCACGCTACAATGACCAATCAAAGTTTATACGATTCTCTGCTCGGCGTTGATGCTTTGCAAAATAACAATATTCACCTTTTGATCCTTTAGTTCTGTTGACTCTCGTTTTCCTCGGTTTCTGTTTGGTTTGATCCCTTTTCGCCTTTCCGTATTCTTAATTCTATTTCTTCTTTTCCCTACTTCCTTAATTCGTTTATCACTTTTCCTACAGTCTGATTCTTCGAACCCTAGCTGAGGCAGAATGCCGATTTTCTCTGATTTTCCCTTTGCTTATATACTCCTCGAAATCAGGATGACAAATGGTTATTGCCGAGCCAATCTTTCGTTTGACATTTTCTCCTACGTGTTTGCTTCGGCTGTCATCCATAATGGTCCAACGAATTCAGATAATTAATGGCCCTACCGGTCTTCCTACGCGCGCTATCTTCTCCTTACTCTTTTCCCATTAATCATTGTGTCAAGCTAATGGGCCCAAATCTTCCTTTTGTTTGCCTTTCTTCTTGTTTACCCAGCTCGGGTTTCCTTCATCTCTCGGGTTCTCCATTGGCTCGGGTTTCCCATTAGCTCGGGTTTTCCATTAGCCAATTAATTAATTAATTAACGTTTTCTGTTTTCATACATTTGAATGTTTTTCAACCCTTTCTAACCCTTTTCTGATAAATCCCTAACCGTCATCTTGTTGACCATTAGCTAATCTATAACTGTCCCGTTTTTCCCATTCGATTTCGATGATTTTTCCATTTATTGATTTTTCTCGGATTTCCGGATTCTCGCCTTTCGTAATTGCTTTTTGCATTTTCTAATACTGTTTCCATCGCACTTTCCTTTACTATTAATTCTGTGCACGATCCCGCTTTTATTTGCCTTTTTTCTTCGCTTACTTTCCATTTGAATTATTATCCTAAATTTTATTTAAATTTTTAATTTTAATTTACAGACCTCAACACATTTTTCTCATAAGTATCAGATGAATCCATTTTTTAAATAACGAATAAATAACTTATTGAAAACAAATATATATATATATAAATTTGAATCAATCAGAGATCGACCAATCTTGTGGTATAACAAGTTTATTAAGAAATGATTGGTAGTTGAGATTTTTAAGTCCTTATACTACAATTTTGTTTTATTGCAATATCCATTCATTTTATTACTCAGACATCGAGATTATGAAGAGAGCATGCACAAATTAAAGTTATGTACACAATCCAATCAAAATTATTCATTGTCATTGCATACATAGTATAAATACAATGACACCTTTAATCATTATTTCGACCTGCAAATAGAATTTATGACAGTGAAGAATTGTAGCCATACTTTTAATTTTCTCAGATTTCCTATCAATTACAAATTTTCATTGCCAATCAAATGAATAAGTACCCAATTTTCATGCTTACTTGCAATAATATCTGATACAGATATAAGTTCAGTAAATGAAATTCTAAATTCGATGAATAACAAGTTAAGAAGCAATAACTACATATATCTTCGCTACGATAATGCAAAATTTTATATTGGTAAAAGAGAAGTAAATTTTTTTGACGGCTTTCATTGGTATACAAAAATCATTATACGAGGATACAAAACCGATTGAGATGATGTCATGACTCCAATTTGAATTGACAATAGTGATAAAATGTCATTTTAATAAATCTTTTCATAAAATATCTGTTTTTTTATTATTAGTTTCCGTTGGTTTTTTTTTATATTTAAGGGTAAATTAGTTTTCTTTTTATTGATTTATTGTGTGTTGACATCCTTTTTACTCACATTGTACCGATCTGATACCTATCTGTTACTAGTTTACATATAGCAGTCACTCGAACTACAATTTCTACACATATAATATTTAAGTTAAAATCTTATAAAATATATTTAAGTTAAAAATTTAAATAAAAACTTTACAAATTATCTTAATATTAATTTGTTTAGGTTATCCACTTTTGATAATTTAATAGTAAGCTTTTAATATTCTTCAGCTATAGTTGTTAGATCTTTAAACACAAATAGAAATGATGACAAAATGGTTGATAATAAAATTATAATAGACGAATATAATGTTAATAATAATAAAAAGTATTATAAAAATAATAATAATTAATAATAATAGAAATCAGATAAATATTACAGATTTTTATTTTACATTTGTTGTATTACTTATAAAATACTTTTTATGACAAATAGATTTGATAAATACAGAATTACTAATATCAATTATAATTTTTCTGCTTTTTCTTAAGTTTTCTCATTTTTAATTTTAACATATTTTTAGAATATTTATAGCAAATTTCTGAAATGTATGGATAAAATAACAAAGATATTGCAATACAAATACATAGTTAACAAAGACATGACTAATATATTAAAATCGATAAATCTTTTTAGAAATTGCTTTTAGAAATTTAGTTGCATGATGAAAATACTAGGGCTATGTTGCTCCACAATATACTAAAACTATGCAATTATGTTAATTAGAAGTATACATGCGCTCGTTATATATATATATATATATATATATATATATATATATATAATATCAAGCTTACAGTTTGGACTTAACAGTATTAATAATAATAATTTGGTGAATATTACAGATTTTATTTTAAATTTTATTATATTACTTATAAAATATAATTATGTTATTATAGTTGATAATCACAAAATTACTAAGAAAAATCATATTTTCTGAACATCTTTTTTTTCAAATAAACTTTCACATACTTATGAATATAGCAAATTTCCAACATAGATTATGTAACTCCATGATTCACAATGCAATACAAGTGCATGTTTAACAAAGACTTGACTAATGAATATATTAAAAACTATGGTTTTATTATTATTTGTATTTAAAAATATATCTATGAAAAAATATTTTACAAATTATATTGATTACAAGTTTACCCACGCGCCTTTAATATATTAAGTTTTGACTTAATAATATTATTTTGGCTCGAGTTTAAATAGATAAATTATTTGTTTGTATTTGTAAATATTATAATATCTTTACCCTTTATTAAATTTTATAATTGTCTATAAGTTTTCTTTTATATGTAAAACACACATATTTCAAACAAAAAAACACATGTGTATCGTAAATTACATTTATTTTTTTAACAAACTCTACATAAATACTGTCACATATCGATGATTTAACACACACATTTTGAGCCATAAACAGGAATATTTATTCACAGATTTTGTCTTTAAAAAATGTCGATTAATTGTCGGTTTATTTTAAAATATTCTGTTTATTTATGTGTTTATATACTGGGTGCATGTCTGTCAGTCTATAATAATATATTGATTAAAAAAATAATAAAAAAGCTGTTATAAAATGACCCTTACACACATACACGAGAAAATAAATTATGTACAAACGAAATTACAATACCAGTGCATGTTTAATAAAGACTTTTTTATAGACGCTTGTGCAAATTTTTGAAAATAATATTAGTATTAATAGTAATAATTCAAAAAAATGATATTATTATTAATATTTGAAATAATAATAATAATAATTATAATATTTGAAAAAATAATATTATTATTAATAATAATAATTAATAATAAAAATAATTATAACAATAATAATAATAATAATAATGATAATAATAAAAATAATAATAAAACTAATAATAATAATAGTACTACTTAATAATAAAAATAATTATAACAATAATAATAGTATTAGAAATAATAATAATTATTATAATCGATAATAATAATAATTTATCGGTTTAAAATTTTCAAAGTGACAGATGCTTTAAAATGTAATTTGAACACTTACGTACACGAGGGATAGAAAAAAATATATTTAGAAAAAGTATGAGTCATAAAAAAAGTTATACCCGGGGTAGTTATCTCTTTTGGTTTTGTTTTACTTTTCGAAAAAGTATGAGTAATAAAATTAATAATAATAATAATAATAATAACAGTAATAATAATAATAATGATAATAATATTAATAATAATAATAATTTATCGGTTTACAATTTTCTAAGTGACACATACATAAGTGATAGAAAAAAATTTCGTAAAAGTATGAGTCATAAAAAATATATACCCCTGGGGGTATGTCTTTGTTTTGGCTTTGAAAATTTTTGAAAAATATATATTACTCATGCTTTTACCCTGACATGACCTCTTTGAACCGCTGTAGAACAAAGACCATGAGTCATACACACCCATGTGACCTCTAACTCACCATCTACGCGATGAGTCATAGTTTTCCGTCAGCCAATCAGAAAGCTCTGTGCTGAATGGCTCACATCTACCTACTTACTGTCAAGTTACTGAATGATAAAAAGAATATTTGCATAATGTTAACTTCTGATTGGAAATTAAATTTAAAAATATTATTTGTTTTTATTTTATTATTTTGAAAATTTATAAACATCCTATTTAGGTTCACGATTAATTAAATTATGCCATTGACAGGAATTGACCAAAACTTAAAGATAAATCTTAATAATCGGGGAAATCAAGAATAACTTCTGACAGTGACTTACATAAAAAAGGAAATAATAAATCAATAATCAACACCTGATAAGACAAAAACTACTTTGTTCTCACCCGAGTAGTGGTTTTAAAAAATGGAGAAGAAAAATATCCTTCTCACTCAACAGTAAAACAAAAAAAATTTTTAATTATGTTTTAATTAATAATAATTTCTATCGCGAGTCATGAATTCACAAAATTTTAAATGGGTGTTTGTTTAGGCTAAATTATGGGAACCTCACATTTATGTTATTCAAGGGATATTATTTTTAATCTGATAAAATTTAATGTGAATTCATAATTGAAATAAATACTCTTTTTCTTTATCATTTTACATAAAATTCCAAATACGATTGTCGATTCGAATTAAGACCGCTTCTAAATTATTTTAGTGCAACTAAATAATAACAAAAACTTAGACGTGGAAAGATTCAGACGAAATGTCGACCATTATCACAGCGAGGCCCTGAAACAGAGCCAACGAGCGGAATCGATGATACGAAAATGTTGTCGGATGGAGGAAACCTGGACTCCTTCCAGAACAGGCACAAAGATTGAACCAACAGAATGAGTTATTAAGGGACCCAACATGCTGAGATGTTAGCTGAATTAGACAAATTAAAGAGTGAAATTCACCAAAGTTAAAGGAGACGATAAGGACAGAAATCGGGAACCAGTACAGCACGTTTTTGAGCATTAATCCAAGTATCACATGGCTCATCTCAAACTCCGCTCCAATTAATACCCAAAAAAGTAACGATCCACAACTCAAACCGAATCACAAGAAATGTCACCCAAGCAAGGCGGAGAGAGAAAGAAGGCGCAGATTAAAGACTGGGTCAGATAAAGAAATTTGGACTCACATCTTCTGATAACCCTCTAGAATCTTGTGAGAAAAAAAAATGTTCTGGGTTTTGAATTGATGTTCGTTTTGCAATAACTTAAATTATTAGATAAAACATACCTTTAAAATAAAATAAAGTGATTGAATGATCGATATTATTTCAATTTAATTAGCGACGGAGGGACCCGCAATTAAAGTGAGGGTGAATAACTTCTATGGTAGCTCGTGAACCCAAAGATTTTCTAGAGTATTAGCAGTCATGGTAATATGGCTCACCTTTTACTAGAAACCGTTCATTGGAATACATTTCCAACGTCATTTTTTAATGGTATCCAACGGTTATACTTTTTATAAACGCGTCTGGTGGGATTCCATGAAAATGATCTCGAAAAGCTTATATCTTTTACCCATCAGGTGCCCAGAATTTTTGATTGTGTTGGGCCATAACACAAACGACCTTGAAAATTGTTTAAATGTATCAGTAATATAGCACGAAAACCCAGCACCAAGATAACTTATAATACAACATACAAGAATTAACTTAACACTTTAAAATTTGAGAGAATATAAATAAATGTTGGGCCAGAACACAAACGGCCTTGTAAATTGTTAAAATGAATCGGTAATACACACGCAAATACAACATGCAGATTTAAAATCGGACCCATAAAACATCAACTAACAATTAAATATAAAATTATAAAACACAAAAATAAATTAAAATAATAACAAAGTGCAACAAGATCCGCACGAAATAAACATAAAAATAACATGAAAACCTAACAATTTGATCGAAATTTGACAATTTACCAAAAAATGCGAAAATCCATGAAAATGAAATAAAAATCAAATAATTTGAATTGGAAACAATTCAATTAAAAAATTCAAAAAGAAAAATTGTCAAATTAAATTACAAAATAATAAAATTAAGAATAGAATATACTAGAAAATTACAAGGTCAGATTTTGTTTTACTAAATCAAAATTAACACGCAAGGTTAGGGTCGTACAATAGGTATATATACCGATTCATTTTCACATTATTTTAATCGTTTTAACCAGTTTGGAAAAACTTGAATCCTCTTAATCAGAGGATGTGAGAGGATGTTCGAAACTCTCTCCACGTCGCGTCCTTGCAACCTCGAATGAGCTCTGCTTGGGCGTTGGCGTGGGATAGGGTTATGATGTATTATGAACGAAAATTATGTTATTCACGACAACTATGATGTATTATGTGGCAAAAATATATGTTTATATAAATAAGTAGATTTTCTTTTGTCGAAATTTTTCCGGCCCACAACCGAAACATCATTACAAGCAATTAAAATCCTACATATTATCGAATTGTGTAAGTGCGTGTATAATCGCCAATAATTCGTGCCCGTGAAGGCTCCGGCGTGAGAACGCAGGAGCTGAAACGTCAATATCATTCCGTATAGGGGAAAAGGGTGAAGGGGAAATAGTCTTTTGGCTGTTTCGTCGGCACTCATTTCCCATAAACTCGACCTAAAATTATTTACAACAAACGGCTCAAAATCACCACACCGAGTAGTCCAGTGGGCACTCATAACCTCTTAACATTGACACAAATTTTCCTAGGATCAATTAAGGGAGGTGACGGAATTTTCAATAGTAAAATCGTTGCTATGCTCAAAATATAAAGAATTTTGCTAAAAGTATTAAATGAGTTGTTAATAAAACTAAAACCTCGAGATGCTATTCCCAAAATATAAAGAAATTTGCTAAAATTAGTAAATGAGTTGCTAATAAAACTAAAACCTTGAGATGCTATGCTAAAAATATAAAGATATTTACTAAAATTTCTAAAGTTATTAAAGGAGTTATTAATAAAACCAAATCTCGCAGTAATACAACTTCAAAAATCAAAATGTAAAGGGTTTTAATGAGACTACCACCAGTACTAACCTGATGAGTAAAACCATTACATTAAATTAATAAAACCTTAAAGCGAAATTAATTTTGTAAATTATAATAACCTTCAAAAAGAAAGCACAACGGTACTAAAAGGAACCCAGATACAAAGACGCATAAATATCCAAGTCTACCAATACGAATTAGTTAATGTAATGAATCGTGAGACTAAACCGAGGCTCCACCCATAAATATCAGAGGAAAACACGCGGGTGTCAGTTAAAAATCCAATGCCACATGACGGGGAACCGGCAGTAAAAATAAAGGTAATTTACCCGCTAAGATACATGATAATTATCAATTACTTGAACCGGATAATAATAAATTCTCTAAATAAAATAGTACCCACCAAACTTCAAAAATAAACCAGGTTAATATAAAGGTGTTGACAAAACATAAAATACAATAAGGAATAAATGTACTCGATAAAGTACGAAATACATTACAAAGTGATCACAATCATCATAATCATGGAAAGAATATAAGAGATACTATAAACTCCAATTTCCAGTCGTGTCACGAAGGTTCACAACAACATAAGCCATTTCGATCCAACAGTGTCAGTCACTGAACATATCCCAATACCATTCCGAGAAAAAGTCCCAAAGCCTGATTGACTAATAAGGAATCCGGAATTAAATAGAGTCGAACTAGGAACAAATACTATCACATGTAAGAATTATAACAAGTCGCTTACCGCTCAGTCGAGTGTCAAATTCAGTAATAATCCTTGGGAAAAATATCTTTCACCATTAATTCCTTGGAGGAAAACAAAAACATCCGATCAGTAAAATTTTGACAGTCGATTTCCCATTTAGCCAATAACCAAAATGTCATAATTCAGAGGAATTCCGACCCATAAATAAATCCACAGGAAAAGAAAATAGAAATGACATTTTCTAAAATATCACGATAGGAAATTAGATAAAATCAATATACAGTGTGCACAATTGTCGGCAACTGATGAAGTCCTAGACAACAGCTGTTGTCGAGGATGTGTGTTCATACTACGGATTTTCTAACCCACTGGACACACCTAACTGATATAAAAGCTGATTTGGCGAAAATATTTCATTATACATTACTGAATAACATATCGAAAAAATATGCACAAACTTCGAGAGAACCTCAATTATATAAAGAGCCTAACACGGCAAGCGCTGGCGAACCATCATGTTCGGGTAATTATTAAAATTTTCTTCATCATAATCTTAATTCTTTACCGAGCCTTAGCACAGACTTGACCCAGCCAACGAGCCACTACCAGTGAAGACCCACTAATAAGGATAAGCAAGGGTTTATGATAGCCATTAACAGTATAAATATAATCGATCGAATTCTTGTGATTTAAAAAACCTTTTGGAGTATCTTACAATGAGTTAAATAATAAAAAGGGAACACGATACAGATTGATTTACCGAGCAAGTGCCGAATGGCATACAATAGTTTAATTAGTTCCCGTAAATGTTGAAACCCCGAACTACTATGGCAAGTCGTTGATGGAGGCCAGGAGTTGATTGAGGTAGACCCACGGTGATATTGAACACGTTTTTTGGGATTGAGATTTACCTTTCGATTTGCATCTGTAATGAAAAGTAAAGTAAATTATTATCATGCTTGAACTAGACTTATTAAATTATTACTATGATTAACTTAAATATTTATTAGATTGTATTACTATGATTAATCAAAATATTTATTAGATCGTATTACTATGATTAACCTATTTAATAGATTATTCTTATTATGATTAAATAAGACTTTAGTTAAAGTAATATTATTATCAAATGAGATTTTTATTAGATTTATTAGTGCGATAAAGGTAGACCTTCACTAAATTTATTATTATGACTGAATTAAGCCTTCATTAAATCGCTATCGTGATTAAATTAAAAGTTATTTTATTAGGCTTAACTTAGGTATTTATTAAATTACTATTGGAATTAAACCAGACATCTATTAGATGAGAGTGAAGCAGATTTTTATCATAAGTGAATTAGAGATTTATCGAACTCGGAATGAAAGCGGAGTAAATTACCACCAAAATCAAATCATCTTTCAATCGAATTGTAATCTAATAGTGAGAGTCGTAATAACTAAACTAAACCTTCGTTAAGGATTCCTAATATTACTGGTTAAAGCGACGTTTATGAATTACATTATGTCAAATGAATTCTATGCCGGTGAACGTTTTTCACCCGGCTGATAATTTATGAATACGAACGCTAACAGACAGGAGAGGGACAGATTGTATACAAACTAGAAGGGACAAGTGGTAAGATCTTATAACCACTAGCTAATAGTAATTGTAAAGGTAAAAACAGTCGAATTAGACCTTTAATGAGTATTAGTACGAAATATTTAAATAATCATTACCTAGTATAAATCTTGGGAGTCATAGAAGAGAAGCTCGAAATATTAATCAAAAAATTATCAAATCAAAGGAGTATGATTAAGAATATTTGTAAAAATAAAAAATCAAATATAAATTATCAAATTAAAGGAGTATAATTAAGAATATTTGTAAAAAATTAAAAAATCAAAAAATCAAATAGTATCACCTCGAGTAAATTTTTAATAGAGCATAATTTATTCAGTATAATTAAATAGAAGGTTGATCATTAATAATTCGTTAACCCAAGATGAAACTGGATCGATTGAGAAATTAACCTTAATAAGGACTCCATGTGTGAACTCCGGCCACTACCAACGAACTGCGAAAATTCTGAAAGCTATTACTTGAATAGGACCCATGGTCAAGAGGTTTCGACCCATGACGTAGAATTACCGCAACCCCATGAGTTACGTCGACATATCCAGATCCGAAATTAGACCACCAAAATGAATAAAACGCCAGATATCAATTAGTGACTAATATATTTATCATTTTCTAGGAGACTCGTGGATTGACGCATCCCGAGTAATAGCCCGATTCCCCGCTCACTCGGCGGGCAGGATACCCAGCACTGACGTGTATGTCCTGCGATATAATGTTTATTACGAGCTGGATGATCCCAAGCTCCAGGAACGTATGGCGGATATGGACTTAGTAATCCCGCGACGCATCCTGCCGAGGTAGATGCGAGACGAAGGGAGATCAGCTGAAACTCATCGCGAGCATCCATACGCCAAGAATCGATATGGTACGAAGAGGAAGTAGAGACATTATGAGTTGTGATTAATCCCTGAATTAAATAAATCTTGTTACCTTCGCGTTCTGATATCCCGTTATTAACCTATTGAAATGATTCTTATGTTTTCCGCATTACGTTAATTTGCTATTAGCCTCCCATTAGTTTTATCAGCAAATCAGAAGCTAAGTCATAAATAACTGACGACGGCCTAGTGATAAGCAACGAAATGATAAATTTTCTACAACTGTAAAAATTATTCTGGTTAAAATTTGTTATTTACAGAGATGGAAGGGCACCAATTCCCCATCTTACAACAGGAACTGGACAAAAGCCACGCTGCCAACCGGGATCTTCAGCAACAGCTTCTACAAATCATTCGGGAAATTCAGCAGGTCAAAGGAACTTGGATCGAACCGAGGCGGATGAAAACCATTTACCAGAAGATGGAGGCGGCCAAAAAGGGATGGGCTGAAGAACGGTAACTTACTCAAAATCTGAGAACGCAAATTAAGGGCCTGGAGACAGCACTCTCGGCGTGCCAAGAAGGGGTCGCAGTAACATATCCATTAGTATTCGCCCCGGCACAGCTAGCTTATCGAGACGCGGCACCTCTAGCTAATCCCAAGGACAGACTCAATAAACACCGACCAGGGAGAGCTGAGCGCGCAAAACGGCTGGCGGCTCAAGTTCGAGGTGTGCAATTTCAAGTATAGACAATCACCTTGTAATGCTTAATAAATGTTTTGAAAAAGATGTTCGTAGTGTTATTATGTCTAAACCTAGTATAAGATTCCAACTTAACAATAAGAGATAACTACGAAAGGTGAACATATTTCAGCATGGGACCAACGGAAGGAAATCGCACATAGGCCTTCTAACGGCAGTGCGTTGAACCCAGTTGAGATCGGGGCAGAGCAGTTCCAACGTGGCGCTCACCTTTGGCGATCTCAACGCCGATGGTTACATTACCAACGTTGCTTAGCGACGGGTAACCATTGGGGTCAGAAAACATTTACATCTGGGGTCAAGGTCACAACGAAACCATAAACCCCACATAAATATAAAATCAAAAAACACAAAAGTAAAATAAAATAAATGCAAAATGCATCAAGAATCGCATGAAATTAAATTAAAAAATAACATAATAACAAGAAAATTTTACCGATAAACGACAAGTTATATAAAAGTAAAAAATTAATGAATTAAATTAGTAAAAATAAAATATTTGTGGTTGAATAAATCCAATTAAAAATTTTAAAAATAAATTGTCAATTTAAATTAAGAAAATAATAAAAATTTAATTTAGATAACATAAATAATTTCAAGGTCAAATTTTGTTTTGTTGCAATAAAAATAACACGCAAGGTTAGAGTCAAATTATAGGTATATATACGGATGTGTTTTCAAAAATTTTTAGACAGACTGAATTTTTCAGTGTTAGTATGCAGATGTCAATTTGTTCGAGTGTGTGGATCGTCCGCAAAAAGTGAGCGCTATTACTAATGCTATAATTGACCAAACGATCCATGGGTCCAACGAGCTGCCGATAGAAGGCCTGTGCTCGATTTCGATGTTCAAGTCCTATTATTCTCCTATCTCCAACAAATATTAATCTATACTGTTATATCATTTATCAATATGAATTTAGGTAAAGGCATAGGTTGAATAAAATTTTAATAAATGACGAAAAGATTTAATAGCTAAATAAATAACCAAAAGTTCAGCGCGTAAATTGTTGGGATGTGAGCTTAAACATAAAGAAAGGTTAAATGAAAGGAATTATTAAAATAAAATATGAGAAATTTATAAAATATTAGATGGAGAGTCTAACCGACTAACGTTCAAATATACAACTAATCTAAAGTATAGGACGAGCATAAAAGGCAATAGTATAAAACCCCAACTGAAATGGAATAGTGACAATAACAATAAAAATAGAACAAAATCACATAGAATAATGATAACGAAAGCATTACGAGAGCTGACAATTGTTGTAAAAATACCTACTAATTGTTCAGTATGGAGTTGGACATCATCTATTTAGAATTATTTAAACGTAAGTCCAAAAAGTTTAATTATAAAAATCATTATACTTTTACCAAAGATTGATTTAATAATAGTAAAATTTTACACAATACAACATCAATAAAATACTGATTGACCAAACACAATGCATTTATTTTAATTGTTCACGTTTCTTGACGCGAAAGATAGGTTTGTCAAAAGAAGTGTACTGTTGTGTTTTATTTTCAAAACTCTATGCGGATACGGTTTATGCCTTTATATGAACATCGATCATGTTCAATAAATTATTTACAAAAGCAAGAAAGCGTACTATTGTGTTCTATTTTCCAAAGCTTATACGGTGATATAATTTATTTGGACATTATAGGAATTAATAGGAAGCAAATCTACTTCATGCATCTGAAACCCGATTCAAAGAGTATACGTGTTATATGAATAAATGTAATGATCCGAGGCTATCCACTCATTTCTAATACTGGCTAGAACTGTTTTAGTAAATTGTCTCACCATGCCACTCACCAAAGAACCAGAGTTGAATCACAACATCCTTCTACTAAGTAAGTGTTGTGTAAAGAGAAAAGAAATCAAATAGCTAAAATCCAATAACACAATCGAACTGAAAATTTTATTAACATAAATTCGTCTAGTAATTCGCCATTCACTCTTCGTAGATATAAATGTCCTAAGAGTTAGAGTTAAATGACATTAGATGAAACCTCAATCGTCAGGATACATTGATTAAACACAGCTAACAAGTTAGGACGTAAGAGAATTACACGCATCACGATACTTCCCCAACAAAATCAACGAGATGTCCCCTTACTTTTCGCCTTAAAGTTATATTAAATTTCTTATTCATAAACACATCAATAAAATCATGCATTACCACATTCTCTATTATAGACGGCTCATGGATCGACGCATCCAGAATCACAGTTAAATTCCCGACCCGAACGGCAGCACGATGTTGACAGGCGATGTGGGATGCCGGCTATTCGATATCCCCAGTACGAGAGTCGAGGGAGAGCCGCCGATTCAGTAACGACGAGGTGGAGCTGCCCTATGTGGCTATAAAACGGGAGCCTGGGCGAAATCCAGCACGAGAAGCTCGACAGAGAGCTGAATTCACACTAGCCCGCTTGAAGATTCACCAGAGGCAAACAAATTAGCAAGTCGCAATGGCCAGACTACGGCTGGACCGGGTGAACGCGGACATCGCCGCAGGAAGAATACCGAGCATTGACGGATACGCTACTGGATACGGAGTATCCGATGAGCTCGACGATCCGGCTCTTGGAGAAATGAATGCTCCAATGAACGTCGTAGTTCCGAGACCGTTACTACCAACGGATCTGAAAGATTATGAAAGAAGATCGCCTCAACTACAGGAGCATTCCTATGCCCGAAACCGATCCAGGTACCCGTCAAGCTCTCACACCAGTAATCATCCGAGAAGATAATGACCATAGAAACAATTACTTTGTAATGAAAAATAAATTTTTTTAGAATCATTTTGTTTTATAGTTTGACAGTGTATGCTAATATTTAATCCTAAATAATTAATATAATACCGCTAAGCCGTAGTAATCCTAATATGATAATTTGTAGAGTCCCAATAGATTTTTGAAGCAGATGAGTTTCAGTGTAACCAATAAAATAAAATTCTGTCAATAATTATTTAAAAAACTTCATTTGTTTACCGATAACTTATTTGTAGACATGGAATCACTCAGAACCCTGAGTAAAGAGTTGGTAAAATATCGGAGAGAAAACGCAGAGCTCCATAACCAACTCATCCAAATGAGTCGCGAAATGCAGAGGATCCGCGCGACCTGGATCAAACCCGTCATATACCAGAAATTGACCGCCACTCAACGTGGATGGACGGAAGAGAAGCAATTAGTCCAGAATCAGCGAACTCAGATTAAAAGTTTGGAGGTAGCACTGTCGGTTTGCCAGGAGGGTAACGCAGTGACCTACCCGCTGGTATTCGCGCCAGCTCAAATAGCCTACCGGGATGCAAGTAGCACCACTAAACCGGTAGCTGCTAAGCGTCCTCAGTGACGACCATGGAAAGCGGAGCGAGCAAAATTCAGCGCGCAGCAAGCAACGGAGCGGGATTAACAACTAAAACACTCAATAGTTTAAACCGAAAATATGTAACTTGTAGTATAAAAATAAAATGTTTTCTTATTCGTCTTTTAATTTTTATAATCTACAGTGAAAATTAATAAGTTGAAATCGAAGGACTAAGCGAATAGAATACTTGTGTTTATGGAGTTCACACAGAAGGGACCCAGACAGTAAATCGAGCGTAGACCTTCTAAAGCTAGTGCGTTGAACCCACTATGAGGCCGGGCTTTAGCAGTTCTACAGTTAGAACTCACCTTTGACGGTCTCATAACCAATTGTTGCAGTCCCAACGTTGCTTAGCAACGGGTAACCATTGGCGAGCAAGAAAAGCTTGTATGTAATGGTTTGAAACCACTAACTCCACACTCATTTAATTCTGTTGGGCAAAAACTGATTTTGTTTAACCAGCACGATAACGCCTGTGTGTTTTTGAGCAGAAAACTTAAATTTAGAAAAAATGGAGAATTTAAAGAAAAATAAAGTAAATTAAAATTTCTGTACACAAAAATATAAAAATTTAATTTTAAATCAAAAAGAATAAAAATTTTATAATTTTGGAATATTCTAGAAAATTCCTTGTTTTAATGCATCAAAACACACACACGAACAATCGTGATATATAAGGCGATGCTGGTTGAGCAAAAAACACTCTTTCTTTACTCTCTTTATTTATTTTGAAAAAACTATTTTGCTACAGAAGAAAAAGTAATTATCATTTGTGTTATAATGTTTTTAATTTTTATTATTATTAATATTGAGAAGGCGTATTTGTTTGTTAATAATTATGTTCTTTTTTGATATTCAGTTTATAGACAATAAAGTTTTAATAAAAACTTTTTTTGATAATCAATAATTTTCGATATGGTTCTTTTATTATCCAACCTCCATCATGAGGATTTAAATTTAAAATATTTTATTTAATTTTTGTTGCATTGCTACAGCGTTATTTGATACTCACCATAGCCTACACGCATGCAAGATAGTAAAATTGAAAATCTTTTTTTCGTTACCCCGGATCGAACCGGTATGTTAGTGGGGGAAGCCGTGGTGAAGGCAGTAGCTGGAGCCGCTCAGTATTCTCCCATTCCTAAATCCTATCACCAAACCCTCGAAAGAGTAGTGTTAAGGTCCTGGGAAAGATTAAATATAAATATTTACAAATATCATGAAAAATATACATAGAGTAGTATGTAGTAGAAATAACCAAAAACTTTTCAACAGAACGTACTTTAATACCAAACGTCACTACCTAGCCTATATAAAAGTGAACTACAACACTAACCAAAAATTCGAGAAATTTGACGTATTGATCACATCGAACCATATTTGACAAAAATCGGCTTAAATCAGGAGTGTATATTGAATTAGAGTTTACAACAGACCTTTATAATGCCATTGATCGTATCTTATCAATATTTTTAATCTAAATGACCAAAAATCGACTTTAGATTCGAAATTCCACGATTACCCCATCAATCAGACTATCCTATTTCGTAAAAGACAGAGTTCTACACATTTTTAAAAAAATTTAATTCCATGACCCCACGGATCGTAAAACAACTATCATTATAACTATTATCGTTATTATTGTTCATTTAAAATTATTATTATTACTACAAAATTTATTATTATTGTTATTATTATTATTATTATTATTATTATTATTATTATTATTATTATTATTATTATTATCATTATTATTATTAATTTAATATTATTAATATTAACATTATTATTATTATTATTATTATTATTATTATTATTATTATTATTATTATTATTATTATTATTATTATTATTATTATTGGCAATATAATATTATTATTATTAGTGAATTATTATTATTATTATTAGTAGCATTAACTTAATATTATTATTATTATTAATATTAATGTTAATATTATTGTTATCATTAGGCTAATATTATTATTACTAGTATTATTATTATTATTATTATTATTATTATTATTATTGCTGTTATTAGTAGCAATATTGGTATTATTCTTAACCCAGTAATGGTATCTTTATTATTATCATTTGGCGTTATTAATTATTAGTATTAGCTTAGTATTATTATTATTAGTGTTGGGCCAAGACACGATTTAGTTTAAATGAATCGGTAATACGCACGCAAATACAATATGCAGATTTAAAATCAGACCCATAAAACATCAACTAACCATGCTAAAATATGAGAGAGAAACAATTAAATATAAAATCGAGAAAACACAAAACTAAAATAAAATAATAACAAAGTGCAACAAGATCCGCACGAAATAAACATAAAAATAACATGAGAACATGGAAATTTGACCGAAATTTGACAATTTACCAAAAAAAGCAAACGTCCACGAAAATGGAACTAAAATTGAAATGATTTGAATTGGAAAGTAGAGGGATATGAGGACTATGCCCCGTGGATATTTGGCTTGAAAATTGCCCTGTGGATATTTGGCTTGAAAAAATCCCGAGACCCCCCCCTAAAAAAAAATTTAGGGGGGGTGTTAAATTTTATTTTAATTATTTGTTTTAATGAATGGGAAAAAAAAAAAAATTTTTTTTTAAAATTATTTGTTTTAATGAATGAAAAAAAAATTTTTTTTTTAATTATTTGTTTTAATGATCAAATTTAAAATTTTTAAAAAATTTTAATTCATGATAAAAAACTTTAAGTATTTTTTATCGATTTAAAAGCCTAAAAAATAAAAATTGGCTTAAATCGCCTATGATTGATTGTACTGATGATTATTTTCGAATAAAATTGGTTCAAACCCGAGAACCTAAAAATATTATATAAAAGCCTAAGTATTTTTTCATTATCCATCAAAAATGGCTCAATTCGCCTGTCAACTAAAAAGCCTAAATATATTTGCTCGAATAAAAATCATTATTATTTTTATTTACTTTAATTATTTGTTTAAGTCAATAATAATATTTATTTATATTTTAATTATATTAAATTTAATTATTTGTTTAAGTCAATAATATTATTTATTTATATTTTAATTATATTAAATTAATTATTTGTTTAAGTCAATAATAATATTATTTATATTTTAATTATATTATTATTAATTATTGTTTAAGTCAATAATATTATTAATTTATATTTTAATTATATTATTATTTAATTATTTGTTTAAGTCAATAATATTATTTATTTATATTTTAATTATATTATTATTAAATTTAATTGTTTGTTTTAATCAAGTCAATTATTTATTTTTTAAATAATATATTTTAAATTAAATTGTTTGTTTTAATGAAGTGAATTAAATAATTATTTTTTATTTTCATTTAATTATATATTTTATATTATTATTATTATTATTATTATATTTTATATCAATATTATTATTTTATTATTATTAACATTTTATTTGTTTTAATGAATGAAAAAAAAAAAAAAAAAAAAAAACTTTTAATCCATACAAATATTTTTATTGACAAGATTAAAAAAGATTAATTTTTATTTCAAATCAAAAATATCCGAGTAATATGTTTTACGCATTTCGGCCAACAATATATGGATTGTTTGGTCGCGTTTGAAATCGTGGCAACATGGACATCCATCTGAACATGATACTCTCATACTATCTTTACAAACAATGCAATTTGCAACACATCGGTTACCAGATCCCTGAACGTTGTCATAGTGAATCTCGAGAAGTTCTTCAATGTTAATCCCTGTGAAATGGTAAATTTTTGTTGCGAGAAACTCTGGTGCGCAATAATCCAACGTATTTTTTATTCTTGGATAAAGTTCCTGGAGTTTCTTTAAAATTACTTCAAAGAGATAAACTAAATAATAAAATAAAATACATATTTAAATATACATGATTTACCTTTTGACATTTTTTAATACTTAATAAATTAAACAAATTCAAACAAAATATTTATTAATTTATTAACATATTTATTTCTGATTTAATATTTTCCACATAATCATTATAATCCAAGGATTTTATTCCTAGTATTACTACTTTCCCACTTGAAAATATATTGACACATGATGGATTATATTTTTGAAGACGTAATGCTGGAAATATTTCTGGTTCAAATACACAATTCACCTTTCTTTGTAATTCATATAGATTTATAAATTTCCCAATATCGATTGTTACAGTGATTGATTGAATTTGTAAATCATGTATATTATATTTCAAATCCCCAGTTTTTAGAGGTTGCTTACATCCCATTACCCGACATTTCCCCGATCTGAAAAATATTATCGGATACTTACCTGATCGATCTACAACTTGTTGCGATGTTATTATTATCGATGATCTATACCAGGAAGCTAATAAAGAAAAGGATTTTAATAATTTATTTACAAAAATTGCTCGACATATTGGAGTTACTGTTATTTTCATTACTCAAAACTTGTTTCATCAAGGGGGCAGTCATAGAACTCGTAATTTAAATGTCCAATACTTGGTTATTTTCAAAAACCCTAGAGATGCAACCATTATAGATTTTCTTGCTAGACAAGCTTATCCCAATGATAGAAAATTTTTAATTGATTCGTTTCAAGATGCAACAAAGGTTCCCCACGGATATTTGTTCTTTGACTTTACACAACAATGTCCTGATGAATTACGTATTAGAACTGACATTTTCAATGAGAAAGGTGTTACGATTTATAAACAAAATTGAAATCTGAAAATAATTACTTGAAATGACGTTTAAAAAAGTTATTGTTCAACGTGAAAAATCCACAAAGAAAAAAGTTACAAAGAAAAGGGTTACTAAACGTAAAATAATAAAAACGAGTAAGAAGATTGTTAACGATAAAAAGTGGATTAAAATATAAACAAAACAACTAGATGAAAAATGTATTTAATATGAAAGTTGAACGTAGTCTACCATACTTTAATGCCTTGATGAAGGCTCCTAATAACAAAAGAATGAATATTTTACAGAATTTTCCTTCATTTGTTATAGATGATCTAGTTGAAGTTATTGTTAATGTAGTTCGTGGTAATGTAAACATTACTAAAGTTAAAAAACTTGTATTACAAAAGCATAAAAGATCGCTTTTATCTTTAGTAAACACTAAG
Organism: Schmidtea mediterranea; assembly: GCA_022537955.1. Lineage (NCBI taxonomy): Eukaryota > Metazoa > Platyhelminthes > Tricladida > Dugesiidae > Schmidtea > Schmidtea mediterranea. Next base: position 116,077,210 of record CM039680.1, read on the forward strand.
AATCGTCGTCTGATGTGAAAAATAATATATAAACAAAATGGTGGATTTTTGGGGGCATTAATTCCAATAGTATTATCTGCAATAAGCGCAATTTCATCATTAACTTCTTAATGGGTACCAAGAATTCATTACCGGATAAACATAATTTAGATTTAAATATTTTGACAACTTGTTGTAATAATGAAGGAAACATTAACCAAAAATCGAAACACGGTGAAAAAGCTCGAAAAAGTATGGACAGACCCAAAACATCCCGCTGGTTTTGGTGGTGTAAGGAAACTGGCAAAGGAAGTAGTTAATTCAAAGAAAGAAACTCAGAATTGGTTATCTGGGCAAATGGCATACAGTTTAAATAAACCAATGTTGAAGAAATTCAAAACCCGTAGTTATAAAACAATGGGAGTTGATGATTTATGGCAAATGGATTTGATGGAAATGATACCATTCTCTAAAATTAATAAGGGATACAAATATATTTTGACATGTGTTGATATATTTAGTCGATTCGCTCGTGCTATTCCAACAAAAACCAAATCGGCCAATGAAATGGCTGAAGCAATCAAGGAATTATTTATTGATGGCAAACCTCGTAATTTACAAACTGATTTGGGTATGTAATTAAATAAATAAATTAAATTAAATTTATTCTTTAGGTAAAGAGTTTTATAATAGTAAAGTTAGAGAAATTATCAAAGGAATAAATCATTACTCTGTATTTTCTCAGTTTAAAGCTGCCCACGTGGAAAGATTTAATCGAACTCTAAGAGATCGTTTGAAAAAATATTTCGTATATAAAGGAAATAAAACCTGGATAAATGTTTTACAGAAAGCAATTTATAGCTACAATTATTCGCCACATAGGGGTTTAAATGGAATGCGACCAATTGATGTTTATTCAACGAATAATATGGATAATTGGATATCACAACAATCTGATTCAATCATTAAAAAGTCTAAATATAAAGTGGGTAATCACGTTAGAATAAGTAAAATCAGTGCTTCTCCATTCATCAAGAATTTCGACAACAATTGGAGTGATGAAGTATTTCAAATCTCAGAAATTGATATGAATCAGAATCCAGTAATGTACTTTATCAAAGATGATGAAAACAATCAAGTTAGTGGAAAATTCTACGAACAGGAACTCCAAGTTATAGAAACCCCTACTGTATTCAGAATTCAAAAGATATTAAAACCAAGAATGTTGGTAAATATAAACAATACTATGTTAAATGGCATGGATATGAAACTCCAACTTGGATATCTGAAAATCAATTAATTAAATAAATATTATGAAAGAAAACCAGTTTTATATGATTTTACCTAGTAATAGTTGTCCTCTTATTTTCCTAATAATGAAGCTAGTAATTTTAATGTTGAATTTCAAAATCCTATTTACTTGGATGGTGAGTGGGAAGTTGCTTTGATTGATTTTACTTTTGTGTATAAAACATTTCCGTTTTATAGTAATTCTTACCTAAGTTATGAAACGATGAAGAGTGGTACTGAAGTAAATATTTGAAAATAAATAATCAAAATGAAACTTATGAATTAATAAATTCTAAACATACCCCTGATGTCGATGTTTTTATTGAAAAATATGAGAACTTGGTTATTGTCTGTCCACATGTTCCATTTAAAGTAACATTCCCTGACATTCAACATGCGTTTAGTTTTGGATTAAAATCTATATCCGTCATTAATGAAGATGATCATTGTCGATTAAAATTACCAAAGTTTACAGATGATGGTGTTATGGAACAATTCGGGATAATTATAAGTTATGAAGAAAAAACAATATTTGAAAAATATTTTGAAGATAATTTACTCATAAACACATTATCTGAATTACAAGGACATTTAATGTCATTTATTCCGTCTCCGTTTAAAGAACTAAAAATTGAAAACAATGAATTGGTTAAAATAAAACTTGCAGATAACATTTCAAAAATATATTTTGACAACAATTTAATCAAAACCTTAGGATTAAATAAACAAACTTTTAATGATAAAGACATCGTTGGTAATAAAGTTCCAAGATTATTACATCATCATCAACAAATGTTCATTTATTCGAATATTATTGAACCAATAACTGTTGGAGATGTTAGAGTTCCTCTATTAAAATCTATTTGGGTTAAAAACTATGAAAAAGGGGAAATTGTACAATTAGAAATGAAGAATCCAATGTATTTACCAATTTCAACTTCAACTATAAACAACATTGAAATTAATATTCGCGATGATAGTGGAAAATTAATTAAATTTAGTAAAGATACCAAAACACATTTATCAATACATTTTAGAAAAATAAATGAATAAAGAATTTTACATAAATCTACCGAGTAATAGTTGTCTTCTTACTCATCCAAATAATAAAGCTGATAAATTTAATGTTGAATTTCAAAATCCTATTTACTTGGAAGGTGAATGGCAAGTTGCTCTGACCGATTTCACTTTTGTATACAATAATTTTCCATTTTATAACAACTCAAATATTAAATATAGTAAGAGTACATTACATACAAGTTATGAATATTTTTACTATAACGATGCAAATAATGAATATACAATTAGTCACGACTCTATATTTTATCTAGTATACATTGATGGAAATACTTTAAATATTAATTGTAAATATTTTCCATTTAAAATTTCATTTGATAGTATTGCAGAAGCTCAAAAATTAGGATTTAATAAAAAAGAAATAAATTTTATTGAAAACTTGAATCAAATTAAAATTCCTTCAAATAATCGTAAAATAAAGTTTGACACAATTCGATTAACTATAAATTATTTTTACGATGTCGAGTATACAGATAAATTTGAAGAAAATTTAATCATTACTAATTTATCACAAATAAATGATCAATTAATGACTTTTTATCCGCATCCATTTAAATCTTGCGAAATTGAACAAGGAAGATTAGTCAAAATTGAATTGGAAGATGATGTCAGTAAAGTTAAATTTAGTAAATTTTGGCTCAAAGTTTGGGATTAAGTGAAGAATCATATTCAGAAAAAGTTATTGTTGGATTACGTTTACCAGAAATTTTGCAAAGTAATCAACAAATGATGATCTATACAAATATCATTGAACCTATTCTTGTTTGTGATGTTTTGATACCTCTATTGAAATGTGTATGGGTTGAAAAACATAAAAAGGATGATCTAGTTCAAATTATAGAGAAAAACCCAATGTATTTGTCTGTATCATCAACATATATAAACAATATAGAAATCAATATTCGTGACGATAGTGGAAAATATATATTTGGTAAAGAAGATAAAACTTTTCTTACATTACATTTTCGTAAAATAAATGAGTAATCCTGACATTGTAAATTTTTATAGTAGTAGTCAATCTGGTGGAGAATTACCATATTTTATAGGTAAACAATATGGAACCGGTTGGTTGAAAACAATAGGTAGATTTGCATTACCTATTCTTAGACGTATAGGCAATTTTGGTATGAAAACGGCAAATGACGTAATAAATAATAATTCTGATTTTTTACCTGCTTTAAAATCAAATGCAATATCTGAATTTAAAGAATCTTTACCTAGTGTTATGCAAACTTTACCTAGTGTTATTAATAAAGTAAGTGATGTATTTAATCATGAAAATGAACAAAAAGGAGGGACACTTAAGCGTAGAAAGATTATGAAGAAACATATAAACAAAAGAATGAGAGGATTCGGAACTATATTTGAAAAATGATTAGTGCAAAATCTGAATTATGTCTTTTTGATAGACCATCCCCTCAAGCCGTGATTGAACATGGTTCATTTGAAGATATTTTCCCAATGAATTCAATAACTGATGCTGGTACCTCTTCGATTCAATTTTACATTAACGGATCACAAACAGAATATTTAGATTTGAACGATACTTTGTTATATATTCAGTTGAAAGTTGTAAATAGCTTAGGTGAAAATATTACACAAGAAGCTGACGTAACAGCAAACAATTTCTTTTTTCAAACTCTTTTTAAAGACGCTGAATTAGTTTTTAATTCTACTAAAATTGAAGGAGCAAATGATAGTTTTGCACACAAATCTCTAATTGAAACTATTATAAATTATAATCAAGATACTAAACATACATCTTTAGGGGGAATGGGTTACACTGAACATGATCTTATGCGAAAAACATGGATTGCAAAATCAAAAGCATTTTCATTATGTTCCCCACTCCAATTCGATTTCTTTGATCAACCCAAATATTTGTTACCAGGTGTTAGTGTCCAAATTAAATTAACAAGAACATATCCAGAAAAAAGTCTGACATGTACTAAATTTGTACCTAAAATAGTATTGCTAGATGCAAAATTAATGGTTAGAAGAGTTCGTGTTGAACCTTCTGTTTTAGTGGGTCATCAAATAGGTCTTGCTACAAGAAATGCAATTTATCCAATGCGAAGCAAAGAAGTTGTTGAATTTTCTTTACCTATTGGATCTTCTTCTTTTTATAAGGAACAAATATTTGGTGATAGGCGATTACCTAATTTTATCCTTGTAACTTTCCAGGGAAATAAAAGATTTAGTGGTTCGTTTTTAGATACATTTACTATGTTTGATCACTTTAACGTTAAGTCAATAACTTTAAGTAAAGGAAGTGATTATCGTGAAAAATATAGTCAAGATTTTGAAAATGATAATTATAGTACAAGTTATATGCAAAGTATTGTTAGGAATATGGGATATCTTAATAAAAATTTGAATTGTGGTATCAGTATGTCAGATTTTAGAAATAAGTATCCATTCTTTACATTCGTATTGGCTCCAGATTTTGATCTTAACCAAAGTCAGTTACCACAAAGTGGAATTTAAGATTAGATATAAAGTTTGGATCACCCCTAACTGAATCTGTTACGGTAATTGTATATGGGGTTTTTGAAAAGGAGATTCAAATTACTTCCAATCGAACAGTATTAGTTTGAACTATAAACCAGATTGAGATTTTTTAATTGTCAAGTATGAAGTAAGAATTTTTATTAATTATATATTTTTAAATTATTATTAGTTCTATTCAGATTGATTCTATTGGTAGAAAATTATTGGGAAAAGATTTTATTGGAGTTTTCCCTCTAGATAAAATTCCATATATCGATGTTAACAAATCTTTGATTGTAAATACTCAATCATCTAATCTCAGTGGCGAACATTGGCTTGCAATTTATGTAAAACCAAATAAAATAAATGTATTTGATCCAATGGGTTTCTATTATCCCCCTATATTAATTAATAAACTAGAATCAATGTTAATGCCAATTGAATACAATCGAATTCGTTATCAAAATCCGATGACAAAAACATGTGGACAGCATTGTTTAGCTTGGTTAAAAACAATGAAAAAATAAATGAATTTATTGAATAAAGTTTCTTTTCAAAATTGTTTTTTTAATTAAAAATGTAATGAAAGATGCATTTTGTAATATTCCTTTTAAGGATTAAGTTCAGAGGATTATATGTATTTAAATGTTTTTGATGTTATGTAATTAAGTGTGTTTTATAAACTAAATTTTAATTGGTCCATCATGTAATCACTTACATGTTTGTTAATATATAACTGAATGCATTTTTTAAAAATTCACTTTTATCAAATACCAAACTTTAGTAAGTTTTTTATCATATATTTAGTTATTTTTATTTTATTTTTAGAAAATGGAATCTATCAATAATATTATTCAAGAATTAAAATCGTTAATAAAAATTACCAACAAAAATGTTAAAACTCAGAGTCGCAAAAGTAAAAGAGTTAAATGTAAGTACTATTAAATTTTTACTATTATAAATGATAATTTTTGAATTAAATTTAATATTAACATTTTATTAATTTAAACACAAAAATTAAAAATAATATGATAAAAAACTATGACGAATAAAGTTAAATAAATTTTATTTAAATACATTTGGCTTCAATAATTTTCCAAATTGGTCGAATAGTCTGGTTTCCTTCTTTATATCCTTGAATTCTTATTTTAATCATAAAATGTTCATTTTCTTTTTTATTTTCATAATTACATTCTTTTTCACAATTCATAAAAGTGAATTGTTCATTAAAACTAATATCTTTGTTGATGGCTCGTAATAACTCTGTTATATTTTTTCGATCAATTTCACCAATTTCACCAACTTTCATATTATATAGGCTTTGTTTCAATGTTGTTGGTTCCTATTAAAATTTATTAATAATATTACTTTTAATAAAAATACTTACTCTAAATGAATAGATGATTGGAAATTTTAAATATTCCATTGAATATTGTAAATACATTACTGGTAAATTTCTGCTTAAACTGATAGCATTTATGGAATTTTCCTCAAGAATTAACTTGATAGCTTCTTTTCTAACCGAGGTTTCTATAAAAACAATTAATGAATAATTACATAATATAAAAACCATTTACTTTTATTCATTTTATGATTTTAAACTATTTTAAACTACTTATATAAGATTTTCAAAATAAAATTAACCAATCAAATTCATTTATTCATTGTGTGTAAAATTAATTTAATGTTTAGTGATTTATTTTAACGATTTTTAATGATTTATTTTAATGATTTTATACTTATATATTTAAATTTTTCTTTATTATAACAGGTAACCTTTACCCAAATTTTTGCAATTCTCCACAACATGATGGAAATTGTGATACGATTATGGAGAATTATTATTCTCATACCTATAATCACATCACCTATTTTATTTGCCCCACGTGTAAACCACCCATAAAATGAATTATACCGACTTTTATTTAAAGCATAAGGAACATTTAACACAGTTTAACTGTAAGCGAAAATATATTTTTAAATTACCATTGAATGATAATAATAATAATAATAATATTAATAATAATAATAATAATAATAATAATAATAATAATAATAATAATAATAATAATAATAATATTACAAAAAATAAAAGAAAAACAAATAATAATATTAATAATCCACGCTCTTCAAAAGTTCCTAAAGTTATAGAAACTATCATACTTTCAGACTCTGACGAATCAAAGACGGATGATGATGTAATAATCATTTCTGATTCAGATGATGTTTTTCCTGTTGATATTCCTTCTGTTAATCAATATGGTGGCTCGATAGCACCTATTGTTAATTTTGATTTAAATCAATCACATGCCATTGTTAGAATGGATGTTTCGAATTTAAATTTAAAGTTAATTACAGTACCCACACAGTTAATTAATAAATTAAATAATGTTATCAGTCAAATGGGATCTGTTAAGATTCAATTTTGTATTGATATAGAGTTTGAAAAAGATGGAGAATTTCAATCTTTCATCATTTCAAACTCTGCCAGAATAAGGAATGATTCATTTTTAGATGAAGGTGCTACTCTTCTTGACGAAAAAATAACATTAATTAATGATAAAGGTAGTAACTGGATTATAAATAAAATAAAAGAAATTCATTTTGTTCTTACCAAGTTTTCACAAATAAATCGGCTGAGTGGTCATGGATTTATTCCAACACCATTATCATTATTAAATAAACATTGTACTGTAAATGTTGCTAATTCCGATAATTTATGCTTCATTTACAGTATTTTAGCTATTTTAAATCATGAAAATATAGGTAACCATCATAGAAATGAAACCTTTAGCTACAACACATCTGAGCTTGACTTTTCACCTTCGGATTTACCTATGAAACTTTGTGACATTCCAAAATTTGAAGCTAAAAATCAAAATCTTTCAATTAATGTTCTTACGTATGATGAAAATAATTTAACTAATGATTTTTCTAACCCTGAAGTTTTCAAACACCCTTATGTCGAAATAATTCATCGTTCTAAAGTTGTTGGGGGACAACCCATTAATTTAATTTTATTAGAAAGCCTTGATTCCTATCATTATATCGCTGTTACTAAATTAGATAGGCTTTTAAATTATAGGAATCATTCGTTTACTGATACTAGAGTTCAAAGTATATGGTGCCATCGATGTCTAAATGGTTTTCGCAATATAATTTCATTAAATAAACATAAAGGGTTGTGTGATAAAAATCAATTAGGCACAACTCTTTATACTTTACCTTTAAATAAAAACTTAGAATTTAAGAATTGGGCTAAAACTGTTACTCCTCCTTTCGTCCTTTACGCTGATTTTGAGGCTATCTTACCTTCAGATGATATACATTTTCAAATACATATGCCGATTTCAGCCGGTTTACTTTTAATTAACAATTTACAGGTGAAAAATCATACAAGAGTTTCCTGGGTGATGATTGTGTAGTTAATTTTCTACAAGAAATAATAATATTTCAATTAATACTGTTTACCCTTTTATCAAAATAATTATAAAAAGAAAATAATATTAACTGACTCAGACATTCTTTCGTTTTCTTCGGCAACTTGTTGTTATTTGTGTAATAAGATTTTATCAGTACCGGTTAAGGACCATGATCACTTTACTGGAAAATATTTGGGAGCAGCTTGTTCAAAATGTAATATTTCTCGACAAATAAGGTTTGAATTTCCAGTTGTTTTTCATAATTTGAGAGGCATGATCTTCACCATATCCTCAAGTATGGTATGAGTGATTTTAAAATGTGGGAAATAAGTTGTATTCCTGTAACAAGTGAAAAGTTTCTTTCTTTGTCAGCAAGAATCAGTGGATTAACTGTAAATTCATTGATTCTTGTCAATTTATTAATAGTTCATTAATAATGCAGTTAAAACATTGACAACTCTTCCTTTAACTCGTTCGGAATTTGTAGGTAGTATTATCGATACTAAAGGCATTTTCCCTTATAACTTTGCAACTTCTCAAGAAGTGTTAGAAACTACATATGAACTTCCACCGATTTGGAAGATGTAACTGAAGCCGAATATAGTAAGGCTCAATCTATTTGGGAAGAAACCAATTGTAACTCTTTACTAGATTATATGATGGTTTACCTCAAACTTGATGTTTTTCTTTTGGCTGACTTTTTTCAGCAATTTCGTTCAAAGTCCTTAACTCATAACCGATTGGAACCACTTAACTTTTATGGAATTCCCGGTATGTCTTGGGCATCGGCTCTTATGACTCTTGATGAACCAATTGAACTTCTCACTGATATGGAGATGTATAATTTTTTCGAAGGGGGAATCCGTGGAGGATTAACCTTTGTTAATAAACATCACGTAGTATCTGATGACAACACCGAACTGCTTTACATTGACATCAATAATCTCTATGGTTGGGCTTTAAGTCAACCATTACCATATGGAAATTTTGAATGGGTCACTGATACTAATCAATTAAATAATTTAATTAGTTTTTTGAATAAGGATCTTGAATCACTGTCATTTGCTGTCACATTTGAAGTAGATTTAGAAATACCAACATTTCTTCATGATAAACTTAATGATTTTCCAGTAGCTGCTGAAAAGATGTGCGCTCCGGGTTCTAAGGTTGAGAAGTTAATGCTAACGCATTATCCAAAGAAGAATTATGTTCTTCATTGGAGACTTTTGCAGCTTTTTGTTTCTTTACAAATTAAAATTACACATGTACATAGAGCTATTAAATATAATCAAAAATCAATATTTAAAAAGTATATAGACACTAACACACAACTTAGAGCGCAATCAACCAATGACTTAGATAAAAACTATTATAAACTTTTAAATAATAGCCTCTACGGAAAAACAGTTGAAAATCTTAAAAAACGAATTAATTTAAGATTATGTAATTCTGCAAACAAATTAATTAATTATTGCTCAAAACCAACTTTTCGAAAATCATTTAAAATCGACAATGATTTGGTCTCTGTGTTATTAAATAAGCAATCGGTGTGTTTAGATCGACCGAGTTACATTGGACAAACTGTACTCGATTTATCTAAACTTAGGATGTATCAATTACAATATATAGAGTTAGAAAAATATCGAAACGAATTCACTTGTGAAATTAATATAGTTGCTGGGGACACTGATTCCTTTTTTCTAGAAATTAAGAATTGTAAGTTAGACATTCTTTTATCTGCTATGGTTCGTGATAATCTCCTCGATACTTCTAATTATGACCCAAAACATCCCTTGTATAGTAGGAATCTTGATTCTGTCATTGGAAAGTTCAAAGACGAGAATAAAGGACTTAAATACAAGGAGTGGGTGTTTCTTCGTCCAAAATGTTATAGCCTCTTGTCTGAAGTTGAAAGTATCAAAGCTAAGGGTATAACATTGAAGGGTACTGACTTAAAACATAAGTCATACCTAGATTGCTATAACAAAAACTTAATTTTTTCTGTACCACAAACTCGTATTACTAGTAAAAACATCAATTATTTACAATTAAAAACAGTAAAACTGCATTAACAAATAAGGATGATAAAAGGGTTTGGGTGGGGAAAAATATAAGTATGGCATATGGTCATTATAGAGGAGGTGATGTGGTTTTAGGTAACAGTCCAGAAGAATTTTCAGAGTTTAATGAAGAATATGACGATTATGAAGAATTTTGAATGAATAAATTATTTGAAAATATTCTTTGTTTTTGTATATTTTTGTTGATGTTATAATTTTATGTTTTTAAGTTAGTATAATTTTTATTAAGTATTAAAAAATGTCAAAAGGTAAATCCATATATTGTTGCCGAAATGCGTAAAACATATTACTCGGATATTTTTGATTTGAAATAAAATAATCTTTTTTAATCTTGTCAATAAAATATTGTATGGATTAAAAGTTTTTTTTTTTTTTTTTTTTTTTTTTCATTCATTAAAACAAATAAAATGTTAATATAATAAAATATAATATGATATAAAATAATAATAATTTTAATATATTGATTAAAATAACTAATAACTGACAATTCATCATAATATGAATAATGAATATAAAAACTATTTATTTATTAACTTCACAGATTAACGATTCAAGAATTTATATAAATACTAAAATCATAGAACTCAAGAAATACATATAGCAATCTGAATTATAAACAACAATGCTATAATTTAAGAGAATAATAATTAAATCATATAAATAATATATTATTGACTAACTAATAATATATATCAAATAATAATTAATATATTAATTGACTTAAACAAATAGTAGATAATAATATATAAAATATAAATAAATATATTGACTTAAACAATAATTAAATTTAATATAATAATATAAATAAATAATATTATGTACAATAATTAAATTTAAAATTAAATATAAATAAATATTATTATTGACTTAAACAAATAATTAAGTTAAAAAATATTGATTTTATTCGATGAATTATATATATTTAGGCTTTATTTGACAGCGAATTGACATTTGATGATAATGAAAAAAGACTAGGCTTATATATTTTTGTTCAGGGTTTGAACAATTTATTGAAATAATCATCAGTACAATCATAGCGATTTAAGCAATTTTTATTTTAGCTTAAATCGATAAAAATATTAAGTTTTTTATCATGAATTAAAATTTTTTAAAAATTTTAAATTTGATCATTAAAACAAATAATTAAAAAAAATTTTTTTTTTTCATTCATTAAAACAAATAATTAAATAAAATTAACACCCCCCAAATTTTTTTTAGGGGGGTCCGGATTTTAGCAATACAAGCATTTCAAGCCAAATATCAGGCAAGCCTCATATCCCTATTTGGAAATTTCAATAAAATCAAAAATAAAATTGTTAAATTAAATTACGAAAATAATAAAATTTAAGATTAGAATATACTATCACGAGGTCAAATTTTGTTTTACTACATCAAATTTAACACGCAAGGTTAGGGTCGTACAATAGGTATATATACCGATTCATTTTCAAGAATTTATCATTTTAAATAACCTGAATCAAGTTTTTTAAAACGAATCTCGTCTACATACGATTTAGCAATTTTCATATGATTAAAGAAAGAATGTTGATACTATCGCACTCTTACACAGACTCGTGTGAGCTCTGTCTTGTGTGCGGGGAAAGTATAAGAAGTTGAAATGAAAAATGTCAAGCTAATTATATCTTGAAATATAAGCTTAATGGAAAGTGATTTTTGTGAAATTTTCCGGCACAGCACCAGCACACACAAGAAGTAATCACACAACTTTCAGGCTGTGTAAGTGAGGTCTTATCCGCCAATAGCCAGTGCCTGTGAAGGTTCGGCGTGAATATCGCAGTGGGCTAAACGTCAATACTATCCATTATAGGGGAAATTGGGAGGAATGGAAGTAGTCTTTTGGCTGCTCGCACACCCATTTCCTGTAATCTGACACAAAACAAAATCATTGTAACATAAGCAAATATAACATTGAGTAGCTCGTGGGCACTTAAATCATAATATTAACACACTTATCCTAAAGGAAGGAGTGAGGAAAGACAATAATGCTGTGTCTAAATACCTAACTAAATCTAAATTAAATAAGAAACGAGGCGATACGAAACGAGAACATTGTACAGAATAGAGTAACCAGAACGGATAAATTTGATAAATACGAGGAAAACCCGGTACTAAAATATCGCCGATATGCATAGCATTGACCATACAATATCACAAAGTACACATATATAATGATAAAACGAATCATGGAAGTATAACTTTACTGGAATTCCCAGAATTAAGAACGAGCAATAAATTTAAAAGGTATAATGATAAATTGCCCCCCACCATCGATTTAATTGTACATAAAATTCCCTAGAGATTTTCAAACTGGTTGTAGATTATCAACTCATAATAAAAAAATCCCGACTCAGACGATTATAAAACGATTACAAGAAAGACCATTGACCCATTCCAAACGACCCCAAATAATAATTCAAACCAATAAAATATTCAAATGACACAGCACATTGATCACAATAAAGCCTTAATGCAATAGTAGTCTTTGACAACGAAATGGACCCCCTTGAAGTATTGAAATCTGCAACCCATCAGGATCATTAGTAAATTTTTATTCATTCCATTAAAATGTAGAGCTATAATTAAAAATTCATTTACCTAAATTACATAAAAATCAATCTAACCTCGGAATTTGGGGTAATGACAAAACATAAGAAAACCAATCACGGAACGACCTAGAAACGATCGTAGAAATTCCAAATTTAATAAATGACGATCAGCAATTCGAATCATAATATTTTACGAATAAAATTTGTAGACATAAAATGAACGATCCCACTAAATAAGAACCAGCAGCAAGGGCAGGGAATTGTCACGTCACAGAAGAAAATTAAACGATGACATTTCAGAAAAAAACATCCACACTGGTCGTAAAATCTTTCTAGAAAGAAGCGAACTGAATGGAAAAAATGGCAACAACGAGAGAGAATTGCAAGGTAACATGCACACCAACACTAAGCGCGGAGTGAGATATAAATAGTGAGGTCATCGACTAAGATTAGTATTTTTGATTAAATGAATTCGAGCAACCAACGTCAAGGAGATTACAAGACCTGAGGGTGTTCCTCCCACACGGCTAACCCAAAAGGAGTAACAATGGAGCGGAAGAATCAACACTCCAGGACAGTAAGGAGTTAAATTTTGTTACTTTATCTCATTAAAAATTTAAAAATCTAATTTCATAAAAATCTAACCAATCTGATCAGTTCTTGCTACCCCAGATTCTTATCAGAGAACTTCAGTATATGCGCCATAATCCAAGATAGAAAACAGACGAAAGCTCTTTACTTATTAAGCAACCACCCGTTCGAGAAAATAAAAGATTCAATTATAATATTGTGCCATTCACCATCAGAATAAATGATTATCATCAACTCATAACTTAACAAATTGACCTCAAATTAAGCGGGCAACGCATGAAATGCCGAATACGCGCAGAATTATGAACCTGATCGAGATGATCATTCCTCGAGAGCCACCATTATGCTACCACGAATCGCAAATTTGACCTAATCATGCCGCGTAAAGGATTAAAACAGAATATTTTCAAGTGGTGGTAAGACCTAAATACTACTCGAAAAAACCAAGAACTCAACAAGTAAATTCATAAATCGATTTGCGCAATATACAACTTATTGTACATTAAGCAAGTCCACCATAGCGCCTGTCCTTGCGATTTGTCGGCATCGCTTCGGTCCTACGCCGTCAATTCCGCCCACTCACCGCTCGTGCTAGATACAACCTACGGCTATGAGATGCAGACAATCCGTGAGAATAAATGTAATGAAATTTCTATGATACTAGGATCTGCTAGGACATCCCGATTTGCTGACGAATACTAAACCCGACAACATCTCACTAAATTACTGCCCTAAGAAGTAGTCATAACAAACCCTACACGCGAAATCTCTGCACCGACCCCGATTTGTCGCCAAAAAACTGTGTGACTACTCCGAACCAAAGCCTGTGTCGACCGCATATTAATTAAGTTATTTTATTTAGTCTCCATATTCATCATATATAATAAATATAATAATTTCACTCTTCATTTAAACAGACTCATGTGTGGACGAATCTCGGATTACAATGAGATTCCATCCACTCCGCTGCCCGGTGCAGGCAGGCGATGTGGAATCAGGATTCTCGATTTCTCCTGTAAGGAGAATCGAGATCGAGTCGGCAATGAGAAACTGAGGGCATAGAGTTGCCCTACGTGGCGATCAAACGCGAACCAGGACAAAATCGGCCTGAGAGCTCCGAGGCCAGGCTGAAGATATTTAGCACGCGTTGGAAACCCACCAAAGAAAAACCGATAAGCAAGTGGAACGAGCCCGCCGCCAATTAGCCAGATCCAGCGAGGACATCGCCAGCTGGCCTGATCCGAGCACGGATGGGTATGCCCCTTCCTATGCATCTCATTCGAGCTCGACGATCACAGATTGAACCGATCAACCCAAGCCATGAATGTGTCCGTGCCGAGAAAATACTCCCGAGAGAAATGAGAGGAGAAACCGAAACCCGACAGACTGAGTGGGATCACCCCTACTCGCGAAGGCCATCGACGAGGAATTCGAGGAACTATTATCAGGATTCTCGACGCTATTGAATGTGACAAAATAAATATTTCTAGTTATATTGTTTATTCTTGTATTATGAATTTATTATTTAAAATTAATAAAACCCATCAAGTAGCATTAGCGTAGTCGGGATTCATCTTAAAACATCTTATTGATAATAATCTTTGTTGTGTATCTGACGAAGTAACCTTTTAATGATTTGTTTTATTGTAGAATAGGACCCTGCACGATCCTAAACACGGCTCTCAAAAGCGCACGCAAGGAGAACACCGATCTCCATTGGCAATTATTACAACTCACTAGAGAAATCCAACAGATAAAATCAACCTGGATAGAACCGACCAGAGCGAAAACCCTGTATCAGCGAGTAACGGCCGCCCCATCGCGGAATGGGCGATGAAAAACGACTGGGGCAGGCCTGAAGACTCAGATTCGCAGCCTGGAGGTGGCAACTATCGGCCCTGCCAGGAAGGCAAGCCGTCACCTACCCCTGGTCTTCGCGCCGCGCAATGGCCTACCGAACCCCAACGGATACCACCAAAACCAGCGGTGAACCAAGCTCAATGTCGTCCAGGAAAGATAGAACGTGCAAAACGACGATCTATGAAACTCTTGGGGCAGGTACAGACCTAGGTGTCGTTAATCATTAAATATTTTATTTAATTGTCTCGTATTGTTAATTAATCGATAGTGACCTAAAGATAAATCATGCGAAGCAGTAAGGAATTTTATAGAGGTCTAAGAAAGATAACTGATTGATTGTGATGAACATTAACGTGAGGGAACCAGATAGAGAAATCGCAACAACACACCTTCTATCGGTAGTGCGTTTGAACCATCATGGGATCGGGCCTTAGCATTTCCTTTGTGGCGCTCACCTTTGCGATCCATGACCAGTGGTTACATCACCAACGTTGCTTGACAACGGTAACATTGAGGGCAAAGATGATTCTATTTGGGGTCAAGGTTTCCAGACCATGAACTCACATTAAGTATTATTATTTTAACGTTATTATTACCATTAATATGATTATTATTGTTGAGATATTACTATCATTATTACTATTACATAGTTATTTAATTAATACAACTTCACTAAAAATACAGAAGGGAAAACAACGATCAATTACCTTTATTGTAAAAAGAAAAGAAAAATTACTACAAAATTTCATGGACCATATATTCAAATAAATTGAAATTCCAACGAGAAGTTTTGCCTTGGAATAGGTCGGCAGAGTTGGAGAGTTTCTAAAAATAAAGATAAAATGAAATAATTTAAAAATGAAAACACAAACTTAAGAAGGTATCCACGTTATTGTAAATATACTGAATGAGCCGGGTGGTGATGGAGGGCCTGAGATTTGGAAAGGTGTTGGTTGAAAGTAACTAAAACAATCAATACTTATTTATTATAGAATTAAACAAATTGTTTAATCCGTTGCCATGGTAATAAGTGGTGTGGTTAGTGGGTGTGGATGACCTTCACCCCAATACATACAAAATAATTTTGACACCCGCCAATGTTAACCCGTTGCTAAGCACGTTGGAAACTGTAACCACTGGTCACAGGACCTCTAAAGGTGAGTTCGATGTCAGAAACTGCTAAGGTTCAGTCAATGTCGGGTTCAGCGGACTGCGCGTTAGAAGGCCTATGTCAGTCTTTTCTTTCAAGTCCTTACTTTCTCTCTCTTTTATTCGCCACACTTTACTCGCTAATTCAGAAAACAATCAATTTTGTTTTAATTTTAACATCGGTTGATTAAACATTCGCTTCTCGAATTTCAGTTGGTCACTTTTTACTTTCACCTTGAGCACGTCGGCGCAAACGTTCCGTTCGACCTGGCCTAGCATGCGGATGGAATCGCTTGTGGGACGATTTCTGCTTGTCTTGGTACACGGTAGCCAGTTGTGCCGGTGCGAAAACGAGGGGGTACGTCACCGCACTACCCTCCTGGCACACTGACAGGGCAAACCTCTAATCCTTTTATCTGTGTTCGTTGTGCTGATTCAAGGACTTCTCTTCTCTCCAACCTTGCTGGGCCGCAGTCAGGCGTTGATATATACTCTTTTTTCTCAATTTTTTCAGGTTCCTCCAGTTGGCTTTTACCCTTTGGAGCTCGCGGCTTTGCTGCAAAAGTTGTTGATGAGATGTCGTTCTCACGCCGGAGCCTCATCCTGTTCGATTGGGGGCTCCTTCAATTCCTGATTCAGATTCCTCATCGTCTCATATTTCTAAATTAAAATCAGTTAAGAAGAGAATTATTATCATTATTTGTATCAATATATTTAATCATTTTCTTCATCTGTGTTCCGCATTTCTATTGGGTATCATTTAATTTGTACTTTCAATTACTCAGTGCGTTTTGGCTTACTACTTATTTATTTATCTGGAATAAACTGTTAAGGTGAAGAGGTCTTTACTCTCGGGTAACTAAGATCTTTCAGAATTTAATATTTATACGTGATGATACAAAACAAAAAACAGTTGGCCACTAAATTTATTTATTCATCAATACAACAGTGTCAGTCAAGTATAAGGATGTTCGGCTTGTAAAAGTCCATTTTTGGATGTCGGCGGTATAGGCAAATGTTTTTATCTGCGTGCCTTGGTCCGAGTCTGTGGCGAAAGTGTCCGGGTGAATTAAATCCTTCCGGTAAGATCAGAGTTTGTCGGAGCAGCATTTGTCAGAGCTTGTGTCGTCGAGTTCGAACCGAGACCGCGTAATCAGGTGGAGCTCCATCAGTGGCTAGGAATAATACCATTTGCAATATCCTGATTGATTTTGTTGCTAATCTCTGTCCTGGCCCATCACCTGCCTTTCGATGGTATTTTTTTCCAACTGCCTCCATCTCATAGCGCTGTATCGGCTCGCTGGTTGCGCGTTCTCGGTGCCGGATTCCGGCCCGGTTCCGTTTAATAGCCACGCTTGGCAGTTCAAATTTGCATTGCCGCGGTCGTTTGTGTCGTCGGGGCAATTGGATCCTCCGTAAAGTGGCCAGTTCGTACCCCTGGTCCCATAGTGC